>CAXIWR010000027.1:55000-65367 GCA_964036265.1 Daptonema setosum | reverse complement strand
AAAGTGACATATATGAGACCCTAAACTACACGATTCAACGTCTGACGCTACAACAAGAAGAATCTACACGTCTGCTACTACAACAAGCGACCCAGCAAAACGCTGAGACAGTTCTAGCTGGTTCCGGGTTTGAGAAATTCGATGGCTCACGCACGGAGGAGTTCAAGTCTTGGCTCTTCGGCCTTGAGAATCGACTGCGTCTGACGAAGACATTAGATGATGATGTGAAAGTGGGTCATCTAGTTAACTGTCTGACTGGCTTGGCACGCCGACAGTTTCATGAAGACCTGGAAAATCCCACATTCTACGCAGCCGTCAACTACCTGAAGGGGAAGTACACAGATACAAGATATGACGCGCTAAAGTTCCAGCAGTTTCGCAGCAGAGTACAGCAACGTGGTGAAACAATCGAGTCTTATGCGAGAGATTTGAAACTGGCTTTCCCGTTTCAACAGTGTGACTCGCAGCAGTCTAATCTGATGCTGATGGAGCAGCTACAGCGTGGTCTTCAAGAAGCAGAGTACAGACAGTACGTCCAAGAACGTCTGTTAAATCCGAAGAAATCGTTTGATGATGTGGTCAACAAATTGAGCCTAAAAGAATTGGCTAAAAACACAGCTGATGTTAAAGAGCGTGGTCGTAATTATGACAGTCAGCATCACGAAGCCAGAGTCAGGCTTACGCGACACCAAGCACAGTCTGACAAGAAGACTATTCAGTGCTACAGATGCCAAGAGTTCGGGCACTATGCGTCAACGTGCGACAACAGTAGAATTTCGCGATCATATTGTGAGCCGTATTTGAGTCATGAATACGCCTATGCACCGCAGTGTTACTCGCATTATCAGTATGATGCGCATCCGTACTGGTATCAGCAACAAAACCAAGGTCAGATTGAGAGTCAGGAGCCGAAACCGACTATTGAGTACCCTTCTATGCCAGCGCAGCAGCAACAGTCTGTCACAAAGTCGGTGACACGCGCAGCAGTAGGTCACGACAGCGCGCTGAAACCGCAGCGGATTGGCGTTTGTAGAGTGAGGTCAGTTAAGATAGCGAGCGCACGCAGCCCTATCTACGTGAACAGTCAAAAAGTACCTGACAACATGTGGCATACAGGTGCGCAGTGTAATCTGGTTACATCACAGTTTCTAGATTCCATTGAGGGTCCGCTGGTTGAGAAACCATGCACTGAAACCCTAACGTGCATCGATGGATTAAAAACTGAGTGCCGAGGTTCCATAAAGTTAGCTGTATCGATCGGCAAGCTGACTAAACAAGTACAGTTTTACGTGATTGAAGAATTTCACGGTGAAATTGGCTTAGTTTTGGGTATGCCAGTGTTGAATGCGTTCGGATTCAGTCTGAAGAATGACAATGGATTCGATCTGACACCCATTATTAGCGCCGCTAACGATGAGAAATTCGTTGGTATCGCTAAATTTGCTGTATTAAAGAAGGGAGGAAGGGGCGCGAAGCCGCTAACACGTCCACAGAAAAAGCGCAAAGATGGTGTTTATTGGAAAAAGTTTGCAGCCGAATACAACTTTGAGAAGCGCGTATCAAAAGATGAGCGTCCGTTAGCAGCTGGAATGCGCAAGACTAACTGCAGTAGCACGCAGGCAGTGCAGAATCGACCTGGCACCCCACAGCCACGTTATGAGAGCTTTCGCCGCGCGCCGCAGACCGAACCGCAGAATGTTAAGCAGCGAGTTTATGGACCTGAATGTGCCAAGACGCAGAGAATGTGTCGTGAAGCTAGAAATACGGTGATGAAGCCGTACAATGCGCTGCGCAACTATGTATCTGACTGGTCGAGATCAGATTATGAACCAGTGGCTAACAGTGAGCCGCGTTATAACTCACGTTTTCTGGTTACTGAGAAACCGACAGCGCACGCGTTCAAGGCGAGGTATCGAGGCGACAACACGTAGCTGAATCGTCGTCTGCCGCCGTCGTCCTAATAGTCACCTTAACCTATTTCAGATTTTTCAAAGTAGAATACTATTCTTAACTAATTTCAGTTTAGGGTGATACAGTTCTTATTTTGGTCTTGAATTAAAAGTATATTTAAAATAAAATTGCAGGTACTGATTAATCTATATTTCAGGCCTTATTTCACATACATGGGTATTTTATATTGTGATCTATTGTTATTGTCGAGATCTGTTAAAGTATTGTTTTAAAACATACATTGATTCTTATCCATTATTTTGAGTTCGACTATATTCTAGGGTGAACCTACTATATTCGAATTACTACACTATGTGTTTATTCTAGTCTATTATATTTATATCATATACTTTAACCTTCTCCTATTGTTTTTAAAGAGGAAGGAAGTAGTGAAATGGTGGTTTTAGCCATCTCAAGAATATTCGCACTTGATTACATTAACCCTTTTTTATTATGGATTCAGTCATTATATTACTATTTTGGCTTATAAATATTCTTGTTTGTTCGGATCGCCGCTGAAGGCTGGGAATAAACTGAAGGCTTGGAATCGACCTCGGACCGTTCTTTTAATACCTAAAACCAATACTTTGGAGCCTAGGGCTTATTTTCACTACTATACGCGCAACAGTTCAGTGATGCATGTGGAGTTGACTAAATGGCTTTTAATTGGATAAACGTTGGTTGCGTAATTATATTCATTAAAATGTAAGGTTACAGCAAATGAGAATTTTTCTGGCTTGATGTGTGATAGAGATAGAGAGGATATTACAAAACTTGATAGAATGATTGATCACTAGCCTCAACTCGATTCAGTTGATACCATAGCTTATCACAGTGAAGTATGGGGTGATGATGGTTGACGTGTTTAACACAGCTTCTTTGATGTTTCATTAACCCAATCAAATCGGAAACTTTATTGGTTTGAGACACTGACGGACGAGCAAATCCCTCAAAGGGAGGGGAATATCTCCAAAGAGGGGGAATTCGCAGTTTTCAGGTCATTTTACCTACACCTTAAGGAACAAATGCAACTTTTTGAAAACGCCAAAGAGGGGGGAATTCCACTTTTCCCTCCCCTTCTCGTCCGCTAGTGGTTTGAGATAATTCACTACAGAGCCACTGGCGGACGAGCCGAGTCTCCAAAGGGGGGGGGGGGGGGTTAATTGGCAGGAATAAAGCCATTTCACCTACACCTTAGGGAACAAACTTAACTTTTGAAACCGCCAAAGAGCGGAGGGAAATTTACTTTTCCCACCCCTTCTCGTCAGTTAGTGTACAAAGCATGTTTCTAGAGGAAACCGTGAGTTATGTTTTTTAAGCAATTTAGTTGCCATAAAACGGAGGTTATATTACAGTAAATAAACGGCATTTGCTGTTATCAGTTATTCTATTTGCTTGTGGGCTTATTCTGTCAGACACAATTTTTATCTGCGGTTGGGGTGTGAGGTCAGTGTAATATCAATCAATTCATTAAAAAAATGTTTTTTAAGAAAAAAATTGTTTTAACTTTGAGAATCATTGAATACAAAAATTAAAAAAAAAACTTTGAGGAAATGTAAAAAAACTCGTAAAATTTTGAGTTTTTCGAACGAATTTTTTTAGATGTGATGACATTGAAATGTTTAACAGATTCTCTGGCGATAATGAATTTGAAATCCATGACAAAAATTTCGCATTTTTTCAGGAAAAAGAAAAAGCAAAAAGTAATTGTGAATCAGCTTTGCAGTGGAGCAAAATGACAGATAAAGCTTGACAGGCAAACAAGAATGGCTGACGGGGGAGTGTTCTCTCAAATAAAACTTACTCAGGGATTCATGTTTTAAATTTTATATTTTTTATGTACCCGTTAAGGCAATAAATTAGGCACGACGAGACACGTTCGTACTGTATTTTTTCTGAGTCATGTGATAAAAGAGGCTTTTTCAGACAATTTTTTTGGTGTAATCTTGTGATAAAAAAACTGTTTTTCAGAACAACTCTTTGGACTTGTCAGACCAGTTCTGTTATCAGTTGTATGTGCCTTTTTTACAAAATTATTTACACTTTTGGCACACAACGTCTACTATAACTGGTCTGTTCTCGATACATAGCAATATTTATTAACCAGAGGGATCTTACATTCTCAAGGTGCATTCAGTGTCGGAAGGCACTAGCGGACGAGAAGGGGTGGGAAAAGTGGAATTCCCCCCTCTTTGAGGTTTTCAAAAAGTAGAATTTGTTCCCTAAGGTGTAGGTAAAATGGCATGAAAACTGTAAATTCCCCCCTCTTTGACGAAATTCCCCTCCCTTTGGGGAGTAAGCTCGTCCGCCAGTGTCCGAAGGCAAGTAGGAAGAGAAGGAAACAGGAAAGTAAAAGCAATCAATTTATGAAACCTTTGACCAGAAAGTTTACCGTTTGTTTCTTGAAAAAAGTTTTTTTTTGAAAAAAATGCTCCTCCCTCTTTTTATTTTTTACTTTTATAGGACTCGTAAAGCACCCTATAAAGAGCTCCGCGAGATTATGGTGAATGACATGTTGACTCTCAAAGGCCTCTAGCAACAATTTAGACAAGTTCACCAAAAGGAATCGAAGGAGCGAACTAACGAGAATGATGAGGGTAATGGTATAAGTAAGTTCAGATATTATAGTAGAATTTTTTGGTTACGACTATATTTAAGAACTTTTTTGCGTGTAAAACCTATCCCTCAACCACAAATTGCTGCTTCCGACCGCACGATCGGCGAGTAAACTCGGATCGGCGAAAACTCAACTCCATCGTGTAGAGCGTGTTCGAAATGACCTAGAAATGTATTCAAAGTGCCGATCAACCTTTTTAATGAAACCCATATGGCGGTCGGAAGCAGCAATTCGGGGTTGAGGGAAAAATTTTACACAAAAAGTTCTGAAAAGAGTCGTAACCAAAAAATTCTACTATATGTCATTTTAATTTCCCAATCCGGATAACACCAATTTAATATATTAATGACTGCATGTTATACTGGCAAGAAACAGCCCGCAAAATTTCGTTTATTATCAGATAGGATTCGAACCCAGCATCTCATGTGATATACACTGACGTGCTAACCCACTGCACTACGGCTAACGACTGCCGCAAAACATGTTGACCACTTGCATACATGCACGTTTTTTAGTTTTTGAAAACGCCAAAGAGGGGGGGGGATTCCACTTTTCCCTCCCCTTCTCGTCCGCTAGTGGATATGCCATTGCGTTATCGGAACCCTCCGAAACATTCATTAGTCATGAGTCACTCATGCAGGGTACTAATGGCGCGAGTTTGAATATTACGTCTAGTCGTCTAGCTTATTCAGGGTTTCTTGTTCATCGTATGTTCAAAAAATTTATTTTGATACCAGGAAATCCTGACCAAGTACACATCATGAATACACGATGCATGGATACATGAATACACGTCATTCATATGCTAGCATGTAATTAGGAAACCTATGACGCATTCCTATGCTATGAGTGACTCATGCAGGGTACTATTGGCGCGAGTTTGAATATTACGTCTAGCTTATTCAGGGTTTCTTGTTACTCACAGTGATTTAGGCGCGCAATTTGAATTCAAAATTGAATTTTATCGAGCGTTAACATTTTGGATAAACTTTTCCTTGAACACGATTTTCGGACAAATAATGAAAGATGCGCTGAAGTCATCGTATGATGTGGTACCAGGTTCAAAAATATTATTTTTGATAACAAAAAACCCAGACCAAGCTATAAATACACGTCATCTTTATGCTAACACGTTATTAGAAGACTACGAAGCATTCCTTAACTATGAGTCACTCATGCAGGGTACTATTGGCGCGCGTTTAAATATCATGTCTATAACTAAGCTATTTTTTAAACTATAGCTTATTCAGGTTTTTTGTTACTTGAAAGGCTTTTAGCGCAAAAATAAAATCATGCTTTTCGCGCGCGTTGCGTTTTAGAGAAACTTTTTTTCACATGAAATAATTCTTATAATAATATTTTAGTACACAAAAAAAAGATTTTTGAGAATATGAAATCCTGACCAAGCTATAAATACACGTCATTTGTGGGGTCGCTTAAACCCACCGGAAATCATGTCACCGAATTTCACCTCACCGAATTTTTAAGTCACCGAATGTTAACCCACCGAAAATCAGCTCACCGAATGGTTAACTGACCGAATGGTCAATGGTCAACTCACCGAAAATTACCGTAAAATCACCTCACCGTCATTCGTATGCCCGCACGAAGCATTCCTCCAGCTATGAGTCACTCATCATGCAGGATATTGTTGGCGCGAGTTTGAATATTATGTAAATAGAACTCCGAATCATATGCAACGAAAGCTGTTTTGTAAGTTTTTGCTAACCAAAAACAGTGGTGACTAACCGCAAGTTTCTAAACCCCAAAACTTTTCCTAGTATTTCTCCCGAACACGAAATTTTTGCGTGCTTATGTTCTAAAGTGGATACATGAACGTGCATATGAACCACTGAAAAACCACCGCTGCGCGGGCCTAATGCCTCAAGAGAGGTAAGGGGGGGGGGGGGTTAACGGACAGTATAATTTCAAATGAAGTATATTTTTTGTGACATAAAATTTGTATTGTAAATGTCTAACAAAATGTAAACTCAAATAAAATGTGTCAAATCACGTCAAATCATTTTTTAATCAGAGGAAGTTCAATTTTTACAACGTTTTTATAAGTGAGTTTATATATATTATTTACTGAATAGCTGCGTAACGAGTTCATAGAAATCAAATTTTGTTACAGGAAACCTTCACCGATCTGTACCAGATATGGATAACAATGACTCACCATCACTAATCTCCATTTTTTTTGAAGGAACGCACTTAATCACCTTAAATGGCCTCTGCTGAGCTCTGATTACTAGAACAGAGAAGAAAAAGGAACGATGGAATTCTCTCTCTTTAGCGGTGTTAAAAAGTGGAATTTGTTCCTTGAGGTGTGGGTAAACTAGTTTAAAATGCCAAATACTTTTACTTTGGAGTGATTTTTCTCTTTTCGTTGGATGATTCGTTCATCCGCTCTTGAACCTACTGAATCACCTTAGCGAACACACTAGCGGACGAGAAGGGGTGGGAAAAGTGGGATTCCCCCTTCTTTGGCGATTTCAAAAGTATAAATTGTTCCCTAAGGTGTAGGTAAAATGACCTGAAAACTGCTAATTCCCCCTCTTGGACGGAATTCCCCTCCCTTCGGAGGATTAGTTCTTCCGCCAGCGGCCCTGGGATTCACCATATCACCTTGATAATTACCATACAATAGTAAAATTTATTGAAAAGGGTAACAGAGCCGGGTCTCATGGTTTTTTTTTGTATCTTTTGATTTACAACGCGGGATAATTTTGGGCTCTAGTCTAGAGTGTAAACATACCGACACACAGCACTGGCTGACTCGCTAATCCTCCAAAGGGAGGGGAATTTCGTCAAAGAGGGGCAAATTAACAGGTTTCAGGTCATTTTAACTACACCTTAAGGAACAAATTCTGCTGTTTGAAAACGCCAAAAAGGGATGAATTCCACTTTTCCCACCCCTTCTCGTCCGCTAGTTCTATACAATAGTACACTCAATATATTAAAAAGGGTAACAGAGCCGGGTTTCAATGTTGTTTTATCTTTTGATTTACAACGCGGGAAAATGTTAGGCTCTGTAATCATACCGACACACAGGCAGGCAATTGGGTATAATGAAGAGAGCTGAATCACATTGTTGTTCACACAGCTGAATCTCATTGTTTCTGGGCTTTTGATTTACAATGCGAGAAAGCAGTAGTGGACGAGAAGGGAAGAGGAAAAATGGAGTTCCCCTCTCTTCGGCGATTTCAAAGAGTATAGTTTGCCCCCTAATGTGTGGGTAAAATCACGTGAAAACTGCCATTTTCACCTCTTTGACAAAATTCCCCTCCCTTTGGCGGAGTAGCTCGTGCGCCAGTAAGTGATGGATTCTGTGAACATACCGACACATGACTGTCAATTACTTTGTATTTCGTGTACTTTCCCGCTCTTCAAAGGGCCTACCATACCCCACCGACACCATAACACCATTATGTAACATGTAACAATAATATAGAAATGTTACAATGTTATGTTACATGTTATGATGAAGTATGTTACGGTCTTAGATGATTCCGCCAGCACGTCCTCAAGTCAAGGATGAGAGGAAAGGGGGGGGGGGGCAACAACTAGCGGACGAGAAGGAGAAGGGGTGGGAAAAGTGGAATTCCCCCTCCTTTGCGTTTTCAAAAAGTGGAATTTGTTCCTTAAGGTGTAGGCAGTGGCGGACGAGCTAATCTTACAAAGGGAGGGGAATTTAGTCAAAGAGGGGTGAATTTTCAGAAATCAGGCCATTTTACCTACACCTTAGGGAACAAATTCAACTTTTTGAAACCGCCAAAGAGGGGGGAATTCCACTTTTCCCTCCCTTCTCGTCCGCCAGTGGGTGTAGGTAAGATGGTCTGAAAACTTCCAATTCCCCCTCTTTGACGAAACTCCCCTCCCGGGAGATTTTCCCAGTAGACAGATAGCTTTTTGCTAACATTTTGATGAAACAGTAAACACGAAAAACGTTAGCATTCAAAATGTATCACTAGAACTCGTCATTAATTCATGTATGTATGTACCACTAGCGGACGAGAAGGGGTGGGAAAAGTGGAATTTCCCCCTCTTTGGCGGTTTCAGAAAGAAGAGTTTGTTCCCCAAGGTGTAGGTAAAACTGCCTGATTTCTGAAAATTCCCCCCTCTTTGGTAAAATTCCCCTCCCTTTGAGAAATTTACTCGTCCGCCAGTGGTATGTACGTAAATAATATTTTTCGGTTGCATGTATCTATCGCAATTAATTTTGTGCTCACATCTCCAGCGGACGAGAAGGGGAGGGATAGCGGAATTCCCCCCTGTTAGGCGGTTTCGAAAAGTAGAATTTGTTTTCTCATGTGTAGGTGAAATGGCCTGAAAACTTCAAATCCCCCTCTTTGAAGAAGTTTTCCTCCCTTTGGAGGATTAGCTCGTCCGCCGGTGGCTTACATGTATCCAGTCTGATTACTAGCGGGCGAGAAGGGGAAGGAAAAGGGTGAATTTCCCGTTTTGGCGTAGAAAAAATAAGAATTTGTCCCTCAAGGTGTAGGTAAAATTGCCTTATAAACTGCCAATTCCCCCCTCTTTGATCAAATTTCAATATTTTTGGATGGTTAGATCGTCCGCCAGTGGGTTCTTGAACCTAGTCAAATGTACCTTTTGTTCATGGAGCGCATTTGAATTCAGTCCTCTAAATGATGTATCCACGATCAGTGCTATCTTTACTCATAAAATATGAAATAATCTTTCTAATAATCGATCTGGGAAACTCAACTAATATTGCCAGTGAGTGTGAGCCTATGATTGACCAATAACGCGATGATGATGAATGATGTTCTGGTGGCTCAGCTCCAGTACGCCGTGTGTGCCAGAGGTCCCATTGTCCCTGCTACTAGGGGTATCATATTGGGTTAGCTTAACAATAGCGGACGAGAAAGAAAGAAAAACTGGCAGTTCCGTGTCCCTTTCTTCAGTGGTTTCAGAAAGGGAACTTTAGTTCGATAAGGTGTAGATAAAATGGCATATAAACTGCCGATTCCCCCCTTTTTGAGGAAATTCCCCTCTCTTTGGAGGATTGGCTCGTCCGCCAGTGCCATCTCGACCGCTATTGGTATAGCGAGACCCACAATGAGCCGCAACTAACAAATAGGTTTAACGTCCTTGAGCCACTAAAGGACGAGAAGGGGTGGGAAAAGTGGAGTTAACACCCTTTTTGGCGTTTTCAGAAAGTAAAATTTGTTGACTAAGGTGTAGCTAAAATGGTATGAAAACTGCCAATTCCCCCCTCATAGAGGAAATTCCCCTCCCTTTGGAAGATTAGCTCGTCCGCTAGTGCCTCGACAAGGGGAGGGTAAAGTGGAATTTCCTTCAAAACTGGCAAACACCCCCTTTTGACGAAATTCATCTCCCTTTGGAGATTTGGCTCGTGCGCCAGTGCAGTGGTGTCTTCATGTTTTATGTATTATATCACCTTCATAGTACTTTCATTGATTCAAGAGATATTATGACATACATACATACATGCTTATACATACATAAGCTCAAGCCGAACCAACTCAGTGTGAACTGAGTCAGAATAGAAAAATTGATAATAATGAATAATACAGACCAGAATTTTTATAAACAGATGGAAAAATAGATTTTTAGGAATAAATAAATATTATGACCGCAATAAATTCATAAAAAATCTAAGATAACAATCTATGCTACATATGTTTAACATATGTTTTCTACAAAAAAGAAAAAGAAAACATAATCTTCATCATCATCATCATCATCATCATCATCATCATCATCATCATCATCATCATCATCATCATCATCATCATCATCATCATCATCATCA
>CAXIWR010000027.1:42500-50000 GCA_964036265.1 Daptonema setosum | reverse complement strand
TAACAGGATACCCTGACCGAGAGCTATAAGTATGAATGTAATGAGACGTACTGAAATCATAGCGAGTTGATAAACTCAACTTTTCTGTCAATAAACACAGGAACCTTTGGCTACTACATACATATATGTAGATCGTCTTTCAGTGCGAAATTGCATGCGTATACATATCATATTATTAGGGAATTAGAAATATTTTATTCAAGCCGAACCGGTTTTCGGTTTTTAGTAAGATACATATGCATGCACTGACTTTATGCCTCTCCAGGGATTCTTGTAGCCCACAATGTTTCTGGCGCGCAATTTGAATTCAAATCTGTTTTGGTGCGCTTCAAAAACTCGATGAACAAAATACTTTCCTCATTACAATCGGACAACATCCGAAAATTGCGTACGCATGCGATACGTGCGTAACCGACCCGCAAAATTAATTTTGGGTAACAAGAAACCCCTACCAAGCTATATATATCATACTATGTGTAAATTAAACGGTCGAAAATAAACCATATGAGTGACAGGAAACTCGGAACATGCTACAGTATGTACAGGGTGTCCCAGCGAGGGGTTCACGATTTGTTTTTTGAATAACTTTCGTGTACGTCGAGCAACATTCTTCAAATTTGATACTGTAATTACCAACACGTTGGCAATTTCTTTGCTTTTTTAAATTAAAAAATTCGTTAGCTACAGCTCGTTTTACAGTTGACTGAAAAAAAAAACTATTATTGAACGAATTTTCAATATAATTTCCTTTGGAAACATACTCAAAAGTAACTTAATTATGATTATACGACAAGTATATTGACAAAAATGCAAGAAACAATGTAAATACAATCAATTGTCATAAATATTATTACACTTCTAATACTAACTTCATTGTAACTCAGCCCTTGCACGCGCCCAAACTCAACGTTTGGTCGTGTGACCTTTTATCCGGCGGTTTGATCGGGCCTTTTTCTTTGAAAAAATATAACCAGTGACAAGTAAATATGCTCAATGTTTTTTCGCTACTGGAACTCTAAGAAATCGAGGAATTCGTGAATGGAACGATTGTCATGTAAGCTGACAGAGCCCCACCATACTGGGAACGTTCTGTTCCTGCATGGACTCACTGAATGGGTCGGACGTGGAGGAACCACGGATTGACCGGCGCGATCCCCCGATTTGACCGCTTCTGACTACTAGTTTTGGATAAATCTGAAGGAACTCGTTTATTCTCACAACATCAACGCAGTTGAAGAACTCAAACACATTATCTCAATGGAAATGATCAAAATTACTGCCGAATCGCGACTGAAAGCATTAATCGACTTTAAAACCCGTATCGATCGTTGTATTGAAAAATCTGGTAGTCATATTGGATAAGAATTATCTCTTACAATGTTTCTTGCATAAATTGTCAATATATTTGTCGTATAATCACAATTAAATTAGTTTTAAATGTGTTTCTAAATGAAATTCTATTGAAAATTCGTTCAAAAATAGAGTTTTTTTTCAGTCAACTGTAACACAAGCTGTACTGAACGAATTTTAGAATTTCAAAAAGCAAAAAAATTGCCAACGTGATGGTAAATAGAGTATCAAATTTTAAAAGTATTGCTCGACTTACACAAAAGTTATTCAAAAAACAAATCATGAACCCCTCGCTGGGACACCCTGTATACTTCAACGCACTAGCGGACGAGAAGGGGTGAGAAAAGAGGAATTTGTCTCCTCTCTGGCGTTTAAAAAAGTATAATATACTCCCTGGTTTGTAGGTGAAAAAGCCTGAAAACAGCCAATTCCTCCCTCTTCGACAAAATTCCCTCCCTTCGGAGGATTTGCACGTCCGCCAGCGCTTCAACGTCGATTTGTAACGTCACACGAATGAAGAAAAAACGTATGACGCTTTAGGAGCGGCCGTACTTTTTGCGACGTCGTAAACAAATTCTGGATACTTATAGCTTAGACAAGGTATATTGATAAAAAAGATTTTACCAATGAGCGTTGTCCAAATGTTCGATAGGAAAAGAAGATTTTTTCTACATTATTTTAATGGGCTCCAAATTCAGTTTGAATTCAAATTGCGCGCCAGACATTTTAATTATTTAGTTGTATTTTTTTGAACATTTTAGTCAATTTTAAATGAAAAAAAAACTGGGATAACACATTACATATGCTTATGAAATTATAAATAAATACCTCTTTTATAACTGCTCTAACCATACACAAGTACGCTTTTGAAGACTCTAAATTATAACCTAAAAACTAAATTATAGACAACAAACTATAAATGATGATCGGTGTTTAAAAAAAAACGTCATGATTGATTGGCTTGATTGAAATTTGATTTTTTTTTGTTTCTGAACTGCTGAATTTAGTTTGAATTGCACAAAATTGCTTCTCTAAAAATTTTTGCATGTTACAACATGTCGTAAAACTAGTTATCCATGAAAACAAATAAATGTAAACGTTTATGTGTGAGTGCAACATAACATAAATACATACATACAGTGTACATTGTCGAGTAACATTTATAGCTATTATTGAGTTAAACTCTCTTGAATGTCTTTTTATGATTTTACGTGTTATATGCAAAAAAATTAAATATATACATATATAAAGCATTTAATTTAATCAAAAGATGTAACGTAACAAAACAAAATGATAAACTTGTAGTCCAGGATATCTTGATACAATTTTTTGCGTGCTTTCAGTTGATCAGCTTCGGCGCGCTTTCATATTTTTTAATTTTTTGGTGTTTGAAAAACACGAAACATTTTTGAATTACTTACATTTTTATGAAATTTAAGGACAAGTAATCAGCAAAAATTTCCACAAAAACACATGGGTGAAGCGAAAAATGAAACGTGCAAAATTCACCAATGTATACGGAAGTTAAAAATTATAATACACTGGAAAAGTCGATAAGCATAAATTACTAGATGGGCTTTGTTTAACGTAAAATTCATGTTCCCTATTGATCTATTGTATTTTAATGGAAAACCAAAGGATTGAAATCTTTATGTATAGCTTGATCAGGATATTTTGTCATGAAAAAGTATTTTTATTGACTTGTTACCTTATAATATACATACACTCATTGAAATAAACGCAACTTCATATGATTCCAAATGTGAAAAAGGATTTAAATTTTTTTAAAGACACGTTGAAAATGATTCTAAATTTTTAAGCATGCTGGCCAAACTGCGTCATCCAAACTGACTTCACACCCTTTTATACGAAACAACAGTTTTACGCTTATCAGTTATTATTCATTTATGATCGACGGTTATAGCGTATCCAGGGTTTCTTGTCAGCCGAAAGGTTTTTAGCGCGTAACTTTAAAATTTTCAAATTTTCATTTTTTTGGCACGCGATAAATTTTTTCACTCAATTTTCATACAACATATGAACACTTGCGCTTAATTCAATGCATTTGTGGGCTAATCCTCCAAAGGGAGGGGATTTCTTCAAAGAGGGGGGAGTTGGCAGTTTTCAGACCATTTTACCCACACCTTTTAAGGAACAAATTATATTTTTTAACGCCAAAGAGGGGGGAAATTCCACTTTTCCTACCCCTTCTTGTTCGCCAGTGTCTGTGGGTAACGATTTCATAGGACATTTGTTTTGATAAAAACTCGGTCAAGCTATGTCGAATTCAGAAAGCCGAAAATATAGAAAACGTTTATCGCCATTTTATTGTGAACTACGTAAATACCAGTTATTCTCCTTCAGAATATATTTCAGTTAAAAGGGATACGTAATTTCTTTAGTAATAGAAGCGCGCTGATAGTAACTTATAGTAATAAGGGCTTATATAGTAATGTACATAGAACATGGTATAGAGCACGGTAATAAGCTTTTATAAACACTTAGATATAAGAGAAGCGATTTTTGTGATTTTAGCCGAAATACCCGTAGTAAGGTCGGAATAAATGAACACGGGAGAAAAATCGTACTATTTATATAGCAATCTCGCTTGAAGAGTGCATCAAACATACTAGTTTCGTACTTACAACACGAGTATTCAGGTTACGTTCATATTAATCAGGTGAAATGCAAATTTTAAAAGCAAAAAATCTTTTTTGACTCATTTTTTGGAACGTAAAAACTTCTCACAAAACCATGGAATACATACCTGAAAAAACATTCAATAAAATTCTCCTAGTCTGCATTGACAAAAAATTACGCAAAAACCCTGAAAGTAAAATTTTGACGCGCGTTCGAATTTTCGATCAAAAATTCTGGTTTTTTACAAGCAAATTTGGTCAACATACGAACAGGCCGCTTCAAAATTCCATGTAAATGTGCATAACAGTTGCATAGATTTTTTTTTGATGATAACAATATCTTTTGATCAAGCTATGTACAGCGTTCTCAATTGATTACGAGACTAAACTTAAATGAAACTTTAATGAAACTTGAAACTAAAACTTGAATGAAACTTGAATGAAACTCGAATGAAACTTGAATGAAACTTGAATGAAACTTGAAACTTAAACTAAAACTTTGAAACATTTGTACATTTCACAAGAGAGAATCCCAATAAAACCATAATAGAGATGATCTCGGATATCAGCTTGTATTTCTTCTCAGAAAATCAGCATTTTGTAATGCATAGAAAAGTTTTACGACGAAAGCGCGCATTCAAATTTAGTCGCTTAACCAATTGAAAATGCTATAATATAGTAGTCTAGACCACTAGCGGACGAGGGAAGAAGGGAAAAGTGGAATTCCCCCCTCTTTGGCATTTCTGAAAAGTAGAGTCTGTTCCAAAATGTGTAGGTAAAATGGCCTCAAACCTGCCGATTCCCCCTCTTTGGCAAAATTCCCCTCCCTTTGGAGGATCAGCTCGTCCGTCCGCCAGTGATCTAGACATCGGCTACATCTTACGCTATACGTTTGGCTCACTATAGCTGGCTTGCTCAGGGTATTTTTTGTTATAAAAATGTATTCGTATGGACCGTATCTTCACAAAAAGCCCGTACGTTGTTTCTGCAAACAAAAATATATTACCATAAACGTCTGATAATGAAACATCAGACAATCAGTCTTAACACGCACACCAATCATCATCAGCCCGTGCTGTGTTAAACTATGGTGTCCACAAAATTGAATTGGGTCTAGTGATGTTTCATTATCATAAGTTTTGGGCAATATTTTTTTGCTTGCAGGAACAAAATACGGGCTAGATTTGTATTTTCTACGATGAGGTAAAAGCAGCGCTTGTATGATATCCAAATGTCAGCTGGAAAAATATTTTCTTTATCGAATATATAGATAAATACGCGCCGTTATCATTTTTTTATTTAAAATACTTGGCAAGAATGTTCTGAGCAACAAAGAAACCACGTTAAGGCTATATAAGTTTGGCTGCGTAACCGGCCCACAGGATTACTTTTTAATAACACGAAACCCCGATTAAGAAGTATTTATATGGCAGACGCGCAGACAGTGTCGGTTAATCCTCAAAGGAAGATCTTTCGAGAGAGAAAAAACAAGTCTGCGGATATTTCAGGAGAAAGTACTACGCGTTTGTACTATATTCTTATTAAGCCGAGCGAATCCGTTTATATATAAATAGCTAAGTCGGAGTTTCTTGTTCAAAGTCTATTTTACGAACCTTTAACCACTAGCGCAGTAGGCTATAATAAATAATACGGTACATAACGCAAAATTACAAAACCCAGTAATTTTTCTAGAATTTTTACTAAACGCCAAAAAAATTTCACCAAAAATATATTTCATGTGAAGTTTTACTGTCCGTTAACCCCCGATTACCTATCGTAAGGCTGGCTTGTCCGAGCGTGAGCGAGGACAAGCGCGTTAGGCCCGCGCAGCGGTGGTATTTCAGTGGTCACCCACCTCATAAAATTTCGTGTATAGGAAAAATTCTAGAAAAATTACTGGGTTTTGGAAATATGCAGCGCACTAGGCTATAATAGATAATACGGTACATAACTTCTTCTCTACTAAAGCTGGTGAGAAACCAGACGTAGCTTTTATATAGTCGCGTCGCGATGGTGTTATCTTGTAAACCAAAAACTGCTTATCAACAAAAAATTTCCGGCTGGCAAACTCTATCAGACTGACTGACTGACAGACAGACTGACTGATCGACTGACTAACTAGCTACTGACTGAAATACTGACTGACTGCCTGACTGCCTTGACCGTTTATATAGTCCCGTCGCGATAGTGTTATCTTGTAAACCTCAAAACTGCTTATCAACAAAAGTTTTCCAGCTGACAAACTCATCCAGACCAATCAGTACAGTAACTGTATGCCACCTTTCACTGGTGGAAGAGATAATCCTCTTGAGGAAGGGAAATCTTCTCTAATGGGGAGAATTGGAAGAACCTAGGCCAGTTTACCTACACTTAAGGAAAAAAATCCACTTCTTAAAACCGCCAAAGAGGGGGTAGTTTCACTTTTCCCTCCCCTTCTCGTCCGCTAGTACCACCGTTATCAGTGGAAACTAAAGTCATATGACTCAACGATATGAAACCATCTACGTATGTATATAATAGCTGGCATTCTTCAGATAAAAAGAGTGAACTTGATAAAGTGCCGTTGCTTTCTATGCGTTCAAGATAGTGATCTGGAACTGGAGTAGATGGTAAATTTTGTTTTGAGGATTCTCACTTTCCCACATTATGGGAATTATACAAAAATACCTGGCTAGGCTATAATAGCGAATAGGCTATAAGGATAAGGATAATATAAGGATAGGATAAGGCTATAAGGATAATTATAACAATAGGCTATAAGCGCAATGTTTGTAGGCTGCTCCAATCGAGTGCAAAAGAAAATGTTTCACAAAAATTGAAAGACGTGCGCCAAAATCAGTTTTGAATTTTCGAACGATCAGGATTAAACTTTAAGGCAGTTGTGTGCCAAAACCGATTGTTTATTTGAATTACGCGCCGAAAACTTACAAGAAATTTTGTGATACGAAATGAAATATTCCAGAAATATAGCCTATCCCGGGTTTCTTGTTAGCCAAAAACTTTTTGGCGCGCAGTTTAAATTCAAATCCGTTTTTTGGCGTGCTTTCAAATTTTCTTTAAAAAAATTAGAAATAAAAACTTTTTCCCATACCATTCGAAAAATTGCGCCAATTCGTTGCATATCTGCGAAACCGGCCCACAAAATTAGTTTTTGATAACAAGAAACCCAGACTAAGCTATAGGTCCAGACAGACAACTTTCTAGAACCTTCTAGAATACGACAAAACTCCGTGCAAAAGGTAAAATGAACGCCCAACTAGAGAACGGTTCTCTATTTATACTGTCTCGCTTGTAACGACCGTCTTACCGGTTAATATCGTAAAAAATCTTGAACTCGAGTCAACGGCGGACCAGCCAAACCTCCAAAAGGAGGGGAATTCCCCTGTAGAGGGGGAATTAGCAGTTTTGAGGGTATTTTACCTACATCTTGAGGAACAAATTCAACTTTTTAAAAGCGCCAAAGAGGGGGAGATTTCACTTTTCCCAACCCCTTCTCGTCCGCTAGTGGACT
>CAXIWR010000027.1:0-27500 GCA_964036265.1 Daptonema setosum | reverse complement strand
CTTTCACGAAATTCCCCTCCCTTTGGGTGTTTAGCTCGTCCGCCAGTGCATAGAAATACGCAGAGTGTCAGACTGGGTTACACGCTGGCAAAGCCCGTATGTTGTTTCTGCGAACAAAAATCGTGCCCCAAACTTCTGATAATGAAACATCAGACAATCAGTGTTAACACGCACATCAATCATCATCACCCCATGCTCTGGTGTTGAACTATGGTGTCACCCGAGTTGAGTTGACGCTACTGATGTTTCATCATCAGATATTTGGGCAGTCCGTTTGCTGGCAGAAATAACATTCGGGCTTTATCTGAGCTCGTGCCTGATAAGGTTTTACAAAAATTATGTCTTGGAAAAAACGAAAATCTGATTGGAAAAGTTCAAATTTAGTCTCGTAATTAATTGAGAGTACTTTATAAGTCCATTTCATACTACTATGTATATAATATACGCCTCTCATTCAGCAGCGATAAGTTTCAATCATCGTACCCCCCCCCCCTCCCCCAGCCCCACGTTGGGGAACAGGGGGGGGGCGTCATTCACAAAGTGTGGTCAGCTGCACTGGCGGACGAGCTTACTCCCCAAAGGGAAGGGAATCTTCCCATAGAGGGGGAATTGGCAGAAATTAGACCTTTTTACCTACACCTTAGAAATTAAAGTAATTTTTTTGAAAAAGCCAAAGAGGGGGGAATTTCACTGTTCCCTCCCCTTCTCGTCCGCTGGTGGGTCAGCTCAGCTGGCACTTGTACAAATAGAATATTATACGGAAAGCTATAGCGCGAGATAAAGGTGGGGAAAAGTAGAATTTCCCCTCTTTGGCCTTTCCAAATATCATAGCTTGTTTACATAACTAAGGTGCAAGTAGAACAGCCCCCTCTTTGGGGAAGTTCCCTTTCTTTAGGTGATTTACTCGACCGCCGGTGGCTGAAATGCGCAGATATTATATCCCCTCCTCCGCAGCGGTAGAGATGCAGGGGAAAAAATTTCACCCCTCTATTGTGTGAAGAACTGAAACCGAAATTCTCAAGAGGCACTTGGGTGGAATAAACTTGAGAAACCGGTTCTACAAATTCTGGAAGGGAAGGGGGGAATTCCCCCCTCTTCTCACACCCCTCCCCATTGGGCTCAATGACGAAAGCATCAATGGCAGATGTGGGTTGCTTGCCCGTGAATCTGTCAGTTAGCTAAACTCTATAGCTTGGTCAGGGTATCCTGTTAATGAAATGAATTTTCATCGCCAATTGATTCCGTTTGCAATGATTTCGCGCCTCGACCGTAGGCACTAGCGGACGAGAAGGGGTGGCAAAAGTGGAATTCCCCCCTCTTTGGCATTTTCAAAAAGTTAAATTTGTTCCCTAAGGTGGAGCTAAAATGATCTAAAACTGCCAATTCCCCCCTCTTTGACAAAATTCCCCTCCCTTTTTGGAGGATTGGCTCGTCCGCCAGTGACCGTAGGTTATGCAAATAATAGCGAATAGTTTTTTTCGTATAGGATAAGTAAAGCAAAAACTACAGTTATTAACTGAATTTGTTTTTATTTGTAAAAATAAAAATAATGCCATGAGAAAAAAAACTGCAGTATTTGTTTCTCTATGAATTTCACTTCTTTTGGTTTTCTGTATTCTACGGCTCACTGGCGGACGAGCAAATTCTCCAACGGGAGGGGAATCTCTCCAAAGAGGGGGAATTAGCAGAAAATAGGCCATTTTACCTACATCTTAGGGAACAAATTATACTATTTGAAAGTACCAAAGAAGGGGGAAATTCACTTTTCCCACCCCTTCTCGTCCGCCAGTGCTACGGCTAGTCTGAGGCTCGTCCGCTAAAATACAAATATACATTTGCTTAGGGTGCTTTCAGAGTAAAAAGGAAAGTAAAAAGGAAAGTAAAACGGAAAGTAAAATCTGTAAACCTATTGACTCAAAACAAAATTTCGGGAACAAAATTAATTTTCTGGTCAATTGGTTTACAGATTTTACTTTCCGTTTTACTTTCCTTTTTACTTTCCTTTTTACTCTGAAAGCACCCTTATTAGAATGACCGAAGAAGGTCGTCAGTGTTTTCTCTATAAAACTGAATCTTGTATTTTATGGTTTATTTTGGATTCTGGCGGAATGCAACGTTTTCGAAGAAAACAAGAAAAAAAGAGAAAAATTAAATTTCACGTTTGAACTTTGGATCTTGGATTTACAGAATTTTTTTGTTCTCTTCAAAAATGGCACATTCCGTCAGAATCCAAATTAGACCACAAAATCCAAGATTTAGTTTTATAGGGGAAACACTGATTACCTTTATTGGCCATTCTAATAACCAGTTGTCCAACCATACCTATAAACCTCTGATACATACATGCCCTGACAAAAACCCTTCAAATCACTGGCAGACGAGCTACTCTAAGGGAGGGGAATATCGTCAAAGAGGGGGGAATCGGCAGTTTTCAGGCCATTTTACCTACAGCTTAGGGAACAAACTTAACTTTTTGAAAACGCCAAAGAGGGGGGAATTCCACTTTTCCCACCCCTTCTCGTCCGCTGGTGCTTCAAATCTTATGGTGCCCAATCGTGGCATATGCGACTTCCGTGGCACAGACTCGCCACCGGAGCGGAGGTTATTACGGTTCAGTACGTAAATACGATTAACCATCAGCCAGTTGATGACGTCAGAGAGAAAGACTCCATTTCTTAGTTTTTTCTAGACCATCTGTGGGAACTTTCTAGAGAATTGGGTGGGTTAAATAAAGGCCGTATGTTGTTTCTGCACGCAAAAATATTGCCCAAAACGTCTGATAATGAAACATCAGTCAATCAGTGTTAACACGCACATCAATCATCGTCACCCCATGCTGTACTGTGTTTAACTATGGTGTGAACCGATTTAAGTTGAGGCTAGTGATGTTTCATCGTCAGACAACATACAGGCTTTACATAGTATAGCATCTCCTGAGTCCTGACACACCCTTGGAGGAGTCAGTTAGGCATTATCGTCGGATGGTTTGGACACCAAACGCATACTTTCGGAACTTTTTCAACGAATAACTTCTTCTTATGGAGCTGGAAAATTTTCTTTAAACTTGTTGTTTTTTTATTTTTTGTTACACGTTGACTTGTTTAATTCACATAAATCTTTTTTGTTCATCCGCTAATACGTCGAAGCAATGGCTGTATTTTTTCTAGACCATCAGTCAGTACTTTCTCGTTTCTCCCTTTGTGCCTTGGTGGGGTCATGTTGTTCATGGTCCAGTGGTTAAGAGTGCCCATTGTAAATAGAAGGTACCCGGGAACGAACCCCGACTTGACAATTCCCTATAACGGCATTTGCCCTCTGTGAATACTTCTTCTTTGTCAAACAGTTTCGCTGTTTACGTTTCCGTTTCTGCATTTAAGTAGCATTTAGTTGATGTTATATGATATTATGTTTACAGTTTTCGACTCGGGAACCCTTTCGAACCAACTATACCATAGGTCAAGGTGTTGTGTTATCAAAAATTGTTATGAACCTGTTTCTACGACATTCACAATGCATGTTGTCCAAATAGATGTGAAAAAAAACTACAGGGTGGTCCAATAAAAATGACAACACTTTGAAACTGAATAACTCTCGGCACAAAGATCAGATTTGATTGAAATTCTCAGGTATTATCAACAACATACTAACTTAGAAAAATATATAAAACCAAGATGATCGGACAATCACAGCGGCCACCACGCATTAATGTTTGCAGAAATGCGTGTGAGTCAAAAACCGAGCGAACAATTAGGACATGGATTACACGTGATTTGTGAAACAATAAACTCAGTTATTTTAGCCTGTAATCAATCAAGAGTCTTTTTTACTTATTCTGAAACATTTGTAGTTTAAATTTTTCGAATTTTATTTTTCATTAGATAAAATCTTGTTTCAGAGGTGAAAACTGCGTGTATCTCCTTCTGACATTGAAAAAGCGTTTAGTTTGTTAATTTAAAATGAAAAAATAAAAACCAATTGAATAAAATGCTTTAAAACCATCGATAAAATTTTATTAAACGTGGAATTTTCACCATCGACTAGCGAAATCTAATGTTTCATTTATTACGTCATATCATGTCCCTTGATATGCATGCACGATTTAGGCGGTTTTTGACCCATGCGCATTTTTGCAAACATTAATGCGTGGTGGCCGCTGTGATTGTCCGATCACCTTGGTTTTATATATTTTTCTAAATTGGTATGTTGGTGATAATACCTGAAAATTTCAATGAAATCAGACGCCTGTGCCGAGAGTTATTCAGCTTCAAAGTGTTGTCATTTTTTTTGGACCACCCTGTAGTTAAAGCCCGTATGTTGTTTTTGCTTGCAAAAATATTGCCAAAACGTTTGACAATGAAACATCAAACAACCAGTGTTAACACGCACATCAATCATCATCACCACATGCCACCCTTTTTTCTCGATAATCTGAAATTTAGTTTGGAATTAAAACTTTTATAAGTGAGAAAAATTGGTTTTGAAAAATCGTTTCTCGAAAAATCTCGATCCTACTATTATTGCCAGGACCTTTCTAGAAAGCAGTGGTATTAGTGGCACTATGACGTCATGTTCGGTGTACGAAAATCGGATTACCCAATGGCACACCAGCGTCGCATTCATTTGCTGTGGTCGATCAGAAGAGCACTAAAAGATCGCAAAATCACCAGTTTTGTAAGTTGTAATGAAAAATGGAAAACAAAGTTTAAGAAAATTATTTCTCGATAATTTGAACGCGTGCCAAAATTAGTTTAAATCTGAATTTGAGGGCGCCAAAACTCAGTTAAGAAAATCGTGTTCGTCTACGGAAATCGGTACATGTGGTATTTAATTGTGGTCGATCAGAAGAGCATACTTTGACATCATTCTGGTGGAAATTTGGAAAATTTTGAACGCGCGCCAAAATCCGTATAAATTTGAACTGCGCGCCAAAAATTCGTTTGAGAAAATCTGGTCCGTCTACGGAAATCGGATTACCCAGTGGCACACCAGTCCAGTGGTACATGTGGTATTTATTTGTGGTCGATCAGAAAAGCATACTTTGACATCATTGTGGTGGAAATTAGGATATAAGATGCAAATTAAATTTTATTCGAAAAATTTAAATTGCGCGCCAAAAACTCAGTTGAGAAAATCGTGTTCGTCTACAGAAATCGGATTACCCAGTGGCACTGTTGCCGAAATCAAATATTACGTTCTTTATATATGTTCTTTTTTTTCAAAAAACTCCGAACAATATTCAATATGTTCTGAGCGCAACTGACATCTGAAAATTACGTTCTTTTTCTTCTGGAGAATTTTGGGAACATAAAGGATTATGTTCAGGAAGAATTCAACAGAAGTCGTTTAATGTTCCCTTTTTTGACGAACAAAAAAGTACCTTGTATATTTATGTTCTTTCCAATTCCGGAAAAATCGCGAACAAAAATGATTCTGTTCCCGAAAAAAGAACATTAAGAAAAGAACAAAAATGTCGTGTAAGGGTAAAATTCTAACAACTGTATTGTGACAATCGGTTTCAAATCGAATATATATTTACCCCGCCACCAAATATTTTCGCTGGTTCCGTTTTAGCCCCGCCCGACCCGACTGTATCGCCTATCGGATATATTTTTTTTAATTGGAAATGAAATCTGAAATCTGAAATCTGAATTTATTTAATAGATAAAATTAAGATTTAGGTTTAGCTTTAGCATTACGCTTATTTGTATGCTTTTCTGAGGTTTGGTTTGTTTACTGTGATGCTCCAGATGCCCCAAACCTTCAATTTCAATTCAATAATATTGTCATATTATTCCATCATATAATGGCATATAATCAGATCTTTTTTCTTTGTTTCAGGTATTCGTAATGCAAAATTCAGTAATGAATAAACAACAAAAAAAGAAGATGAAGAAAATAAATGAGGTGTATAAAAGTGTATCGCTACGGGATAAAGAGGCACAAAAGGCACGGAAGAAACGAAAATCGGTCGTCGAGCCATTCATGGCAGGAAAAGGCACAGAACGGCGTCGGCCACGTTTGTCGTTGAGAAAGGTTACCTGTTTTGTTTATTCTTATTTTATTTGGGATCCGGGGGGAAGCGGATGTTATTTTATAGTTATTTTAATATATTTTCTGGCGGATTTATGGCTTTAATGGGGGATTGTTGTTTTTGTTGTTAGGCAATCAATACACAACATCAATGTACTACATTGGGGAGAAGAAATAGGGGTTCAGTTTGTCCGCCCCTATTTAATGGCTATTTAATACGAAAGTATGTAATTTATGTAATTTAAAACTTTATTCAGGCGGCTGCCACACAGGCCAGTTCGTCTATGGAGGAGTTCGATGAGAGTGTCGCCGCTTCTACGTCCACGGAATCGGTGCTCGATGCCGTTAATGCGCTGGAAGTTAGAGTGAACGGTTGGTCTAATTAAAAAACAAATTAATTTTTTCTTTGATGTTTTTCTTCATTTTTGAAGTTTCCTCTGCGCGCGCACCAATTTATGTCCGCAATATTTTAAGACGCACTGATCGCGCGCGCGCAAGTGCGTGACAACCGTGCCGACTCGGCTGTAGCAGGCGTTGAGCTTATGGAGTTGCAACAACAGGATCAGATTCAAGTTAATATTTTTGTATTATATATTATTTTATATAATTATGTCGAACATGTCTGCTGAACATGTGATTGATTGAATGAATGACCGATTGATTGATTGAATAAAAGTGTGTTAGCTTCGTTAGGTGAACATGTGATTGATTGAATGAATGAGCGATTGATTGATTGAATAAAAGTGTGTTAGCTTAGTCAGGCAGGTGATTAAAACCTAGGATGGCCGGATACATTGAATTATGTTTTTGTGTATTATTAAATTGTGTTATTTACGTTGTTTGTAATTCGTAGTAAGGAAAGGCTATATGTTTCTAGGATGACAGTGGTGGTTTTGCTGATACCGGGTCAGCGTCCGATGGCGATGTGGATGTTGTGGCCGAAGATGTCCTTCAGGTTACGTTCCATTACGTTAAATTTATTTAAGTATACTGTTTTATTTTCACATTTAGTGCCTGATTTACTACGGATTCAGGGCTGTAATGGTGGTATTGTTGTTAGGATAGGATAGGATGGGTGCATTCTCTTGTGTTCGATGATAAGTTTATATCTTTTTTATATTTATGGATAGCGTGTGTTGTGATAAATATATATCGGTTGTTGGCACTGTTAGTACGGAATCGACAACCGGTTAATCCGATACGAGTTCGTCCATTAATGCACGTGATATCATGCTATGAATTTGTTTCGTGTTTGCAGATTTTTTACCAGTGTTTTTTGAAATCGTATGATTTTTCAATTCTTTTCAGAAGCCAAAGCGGCGTGAACATGGAAAAAAATCGTTGCCGAATGGGTCAAATGATGCCGAACGATTGGCTCGATATTTTGATGAGGACGATATTGAGGTTCTGTTTGACATTAATTTTTTTTTAATTGTATATTATTTTAAATAGTTATGAGATCAGTAATTTTAGTAGTTCAGTATTTTTTACTTATATTTAATTATTGTTTAAGCAAAAAACCTAGGATGGCCGGATATATTGAAATATAAAAGGATTTATTTTTAATATATCATCTGGCGACTAAATGATTACGATTTTTTAATCTGCCCAACCATTTCGTGGTTAATTTAATATTATAAAGATTATAAAGGTTAGAAATTTAGAAATAAACACTTTTGGGGGATGATATTACGATTTATTAGTTGTATTTTGTTGTGTATTATTTAATAATGTTTTTTTAAGTCGGGTCCCGAAGTTCGTGGTGACGTGTCCGCCGACGCCGAGGAAGTTGACGGCGACGAGGGTCGTCTGGTGGTCGCGTCACCCGCGGGCGCCGAACCTTCACGTTCGCACGTATCCGAATCCGAAGATGATGCCATGCCGAATGACAGTGGTTGGTTTACTTAACAGCAATTTCATTGTTTTCTTTGCTTTTTCATTACTTTATTTTTTAAAGTTCCCTGTGGTTCACAGCGTGGAAAACGCGGAAAATGCTGTCTGATGAGACTGAATAGGTCCCCTTTGGCTAAAAACCTGCATAACTTCCGTAATTTTCATTTTGTATCCTTTTTACTTGGAGCACCGAATTCAGCGCAAAATTATGAATATATATGCTCATGCAATTTCAGAGCGACTGGCCGATGCCCGCCGCCGCAGCTTAACCGGATTATTGAAGAAGCGTCGGAAGTCGGCTGCAGCGGCCCGACGTAGGACGGCACCAGCACAGGGCCTCGTACGACGACAGGCCGACAAGGCTTACCAATGTTTTGAGTGCCGCTCTCCCGTGGACAACATGTGTGTTTAACTGAATTACACATTGATAAATGGACATTACGAATAATCACCACAATACATTTTTTAGCAGCTTTCGATGCTCTTGTGGAAAGTTTTACTGCCGAGAGGCCGAATGCAAGAGCAAAGCGTTGACGCACATGGTGCGTCATTTCCACCTGATGATCTCAGAAAACAGCACTCAGGCCGTCATACAGGTTAATGTTAATTTAAGTGCGAATTGCGATGGATTGATATGGAAAATCGAACATTGATTGATATGGAAAATGTATTAGGACAATTTCCGTATGTGTCGTGTCGTTATTCTCTTTTCATTCACCCAAAAATTCGTTTAAATCAGTGTAAAAGCAAAAATATAATCCCAATTTTATTTTATTTTTTACTTTTTTCCAAACGTATTCAACTGACAGGGCACTAAAACATTGAAACATCAGGATGTGCAGTGCTCGCTTTCCAAACTTGTTCTATTTTGGCACGGCTCAAAAATTACTTTGAAAAAAAATTATTTAGTTGATTTTAATTGATTAAAATAAATAAAAATAAGTGAAATCGACGTTTCTGAAGTAAAGGGGTAGAATGAGCAAAGTTAGCCGTCGGCCCAATCGGGCGAAATCGCCGACACCCACGCCGAAATCGGACAGGTTTTGTTGTAAAAATTTATTCGGGTTATCGGAAACTTTTATTTCGGGTTGCTTTGATCTAATTTTCGACTCTGTATTATTAAATCAGTTTGTCAGTGTAGCCTTGTATGTGAGATAACTAAAAAACATCTGGCATAAAACCCGAGTTTTCGTATTGGAAACTCGAGCGTTTGACCTTGGAGGTGGGATCATCTCTTTTCAGTTTCCTTTACTTCATAAATTAAGCTCTATTATTTGTAGGAAACGCAAGCGCGACGATGAAGATGATGAAGGTGAAGATGAAGAAACATGGAACGGCGCTACGCCCGTCGAAGTGCCGAAGGGACGCGAGAAGGATGCCGATATGAACCCGTCGAAATCGGCCAAGCTTACGTCGTTGGATGAAAAAGAGGGCGAAGCGGTGCGTTTAATTTATTGTTTTCTTTAAATAATACTTTCTTGCAGTGGCGGACGAGCAAATCTTTCAAAGGAAGGGGCAATTAAGGTCATTCTACCTACCACATAGGGAACAATTTATATTTTTTGAAAACGCCAAAGAGGGGGGAATTCCACCATCGTTTCCGCCGTTGTTCACTCTACGGACAGGCCCATTTTTAGGAAAATCAAAAGGTATATCAAAAAATGGCTTGCGTTTGTCTGTTAGCAGTTGGGCGCATTTAAGGTACCCTGGCACTGAAAGTGCCATATCTCAAAAATATAGTAGTCAACTCGCTGGTTTATTCCACCATCGTTTCCGCCGTTGTTCACTCTACGGACAGGCCCATTTTTAGGAAAATCAAAAGGTATATCAAAAAATGGCTTGCGTTTGTCTGTTAGCAGTTGGGCGCATTTAAGGTACCCTGGCACTGAAAGTGCCATATCTCAAAAATATAGTAGTCAACTCGCTGGTTTATTCCACCATCGTTTCCGCCGTTGTTCACTCTACGGACAGGCCCATTTTTAGGAAAATCAAAAGGTATATCAAAAAATGGCTTGCGTTTGTCTGTTAGCAGTTGGGCGCATTTAAGGTACCCTGGCACTGAAAGTGCCATATCTCAAAAATATAGTAGTCAACTCGCTGGTTTATTCCACCATCGTTTCCGCCGTTGTTCACTCTACGGACAGGCCCATTTTTAGGAAAATCAAAAGGTATATCAAAAAATGGCTTGCGTTTGTCTGTTAGCAGTTGGGCGCATTTAAGGTACCCTGGCACTGAAAGTGCCATATCTCAAAAATATAGTAGTCAACTCGCTGGTTTATTCCACCATCGTTTCCGCCGTTGTTCACTCTACGGACAGGCCCATTTTTAGGAAAATCAAAAGGTATATCAAAAAATGGCTTGCGTTTGTCTGTTAGCAGTTGGGCGCATTTAAGGTACCCTGGCACTGAAAGTGCCATATCTCAAAAATATAGTAGTCAACTCGCTGGTTTATTCCACCATCGTTTCCGCCGTTGTTCACTCTACGGACAGGCCCATTTTTAGGAAAATCAAAAGGTATATCAAAAAATGGCTTGCGTTTGTCTGTTAGCAGTTGGGCGCATTTAAGGTACCCTGGCACTGAAAGTGCCATATCTCAAAAATATAGTAGTCAACTCGCTGGTTTATTCCACCATCGTTTCCGCCGTTGTTCACTCTACGGACAGGCCCATTTTTAGGAAAATCAAAAGGTATATCAAAAAATGGCTTGCGTTTGTCTGTTAGCAGTTGGGCGCATTTAAGGTACCCTGGCACTGAAAGTGCCATATCTCAAAAATATAGTAGTCAACTCGCTGGTTTATTCCACCATCGTTTCCGCCGTTGTTCACTCTACGGACAGGCCCATTTTTAGGAAAATCAAAAGGTATATCAAAAAATGGCTTGCGTTTGTCTGTTAGCAGTTGGGCGCATTTAAGGTACCCTGGCACTGAAAGTGCCATATCTCAAAAATATAGTAGTCAACTCGCTGGTTTATTCCACCATCGTTTCCGCCGTTGTTCACTCTACGGACAGGCCCATTTTTAGGAAAATCAAAAGGTATATCAAAAAATGGCTTGCGTTTGTCTGTTAGCAGTTGGGCGCATTTAAGGTACCCTGGCACTGAAAGTGCCATATCTCAAAAATATAGTAGTCAACTCGCTGGTTTATTCCACCATCGTTTCCGCCGTTGTTCACTCTACGGACAGGCCCATTTTTAGGAAAATCAAAAGGTATATCAAAAAATGGCTTGCGTTTGTCTGTTAGCAGTTGGGCGCATTTAAGGTACCCTGGCACTGAAAGTGCCATATCTCAAAAATATAGTAGTCAACTCGCTGGTTTATTCCACCATCGTTTCCGCCGTTGTTCACTCTACGGACAGGCCCATTTTTAGGAAAATCAAAAGGTATATCAAAAAATGGCTTGCGTTTGTCTGTTAGCAGTTGGGCGCATTTAAGGTACCCTGGCACTGAAAGTGCCATATCTCAAAAATATAGTAGTCAACTCGCTGGTTTATTCCACCATCGTTTCCGCCGTTGTTCACTCTACGGACAGGCCCATTTTTAGGAAAATCAAAAGGTATATCAAAAAATGGCTTGCGTTTGTCTGTTAGCAGTTGGGCGCATTTAAGGTACCCTGGCACTGAAAGTGCCATATCTCAAAAATATAGTAGTCAACTCGCTGGTTTATTCCACCATCGTTTCCGCCGTTGTTCACTCTACGGACAGGCCCATTTTTAGGAAAATCAAAAGGTATATCAAAAAATGGCTTGCGTTTGTCTGTTAGCAGTTGGGCGCATTTAAGGTACCCTGGCACTGAAAGTGCCATATCTCAAAAATATAGTAGTCAACTCGCTGGTTTATTCCACCATCGTTTCCGCCGTTGTTCACTCTACGGACAGGCCCATTTTTAGGAAAATCAAAAGGTATATCAAAAAATGGCTTGCGTTTGTCTGTTAGCAGTTGGGCGCATTTAAGGTACCCTGGCACTGAAAGTGCCATATCTCAAAAATATAGTAGTCAACTCGCTGGTTTATTCCACCATCGTTTCCGCCGTTGTTCACTCTACGGACAGGCCCATTTTTAGGAAAATCAAAAGGTATATCAAAAAATGGCTTGCGTTTGTCTGTTAGCAGTTGGGCGCATTTAAGGTACCCTGGCACTGAAAGTGCCATATCTCAAAAATATAGTAGTCAACTCGCTGGTTTATTCCACCATCGTTTCCGCCGTTGTTCACTCTACGGACAGGCCCATTTTTAGGAAAATCAAAAGGTATATCAAAAAATGGCTTGCGTTTGTCTGTTAGCAGTTGGGCGCATTTAAGGTACCCTGGCACTGAAAGTGCCATATCTCAAAAATATAGTAGTCAACTCGCTGGTTTATTCCACCATCGTTTCCGCCGTTGTTCACTCTACGGACAGGCCCATTTTTAGGAAAATCAAAAGGTATATCAAAAAATGGCTTGCGTTTGTCTGTTAGCAGTTGGGCGCATTTAAGGTACCCTGGCACTGAAAGTGCCATATCTCAAAAATATAGTAGTCAACTCGCTGGTTTATTCCACCATCGTTTCCGCCGTTGTTCACTCTACGGACAGGCCCATTTTTAGGAAAATCAAAAGGTATATCAAAAAATGGCTTGCGTTTGTCTGTTAGCAGTTGGGCGCATTTAAGGTACCCTGGCACTGAAAGTGCCATATCTCAAAAATATAGTAGTCAACTCGCTGGTTTATTCCACCATCGTTTCCGCCGTTGTTCACTCTACGGACAGGCCCATTTTTAGGAAAATCAAAAGGTATATCAAAAAATGGCTTGCGTTTGTCTGTTAGCAGTTGGGCGCATTTAAGGTACCCTGGCACTGAAAGTGCCATATCTCAAAAATATAGTAGTCAACTCGCTGGTTTATTCCACCATCGTTTCCGCCGTTGTTCACTCTACGGACAGGCCCATTTTTAGGAAAATCAAAAGGTATATCAAAAAATGGCTTGCGTTTGTCTGTTAGCAGTTGGGCGCATTTAAGGTACCCTGGCACTGAAAGTGCCATATCTCAAAAATATAGTAGTCAACTCGCTGGTTTATTCCACCATCGTTTCCGCCGTTGTTCACTCTACGGACAGGCCCATTTTTAGGAAAATCAAAAGGTATATCAAAAAATGGCTTGCGTTTGTCTGTTAGCAGTTGGGCGCATTTAAGGTACCCTGGCACTGAAAGTGCCATATCTCAAAAATATAGTAGTCAACTCGCTGGTTTATTCCACCATCGTTTCCGCCGTTGTTCACTCTACGGACAGGCCCATTTTTAGGAAAATCAAAAGGTATATCAAAAAATGGCTTGCGTTTGTCTGTTAGCAGTTGGGCGCATTTAAGGTACCCTGGCACTGAAAGTGCCATATCTCAAAAATATAGTAGTCAACTCGCTGGTTTATTCCACCATCGTTTCCGCCGTTGTTCACTCTACGGACAGGCCCATTTTTAGGAAAATCAAAAGGTATATCAAAAAATGGCTTGCGTTTGTCTGTTAGCAGTTGGGCGCATTTAAGGTACCCTGGCACTGAAAGTGCCATATCTCAAAAATATAGTAGTCAACTCGCTGGTTTATTCCACCATCGTTTCCGCCGTTGTTCACTCTACGGACAGGCCCATTTTTAGGAAAATCAAAAGGTATATCAAAAAATGGCTTGCGTTTGTCTGTTAGCAGTTGGGCGCATTTAAGGTACCCTGGCACTGAAAGTGCCATATCTCAAAAATATAGTAGTCAACTCGCTGGTTTATTCCACCATCGTTTCCGCCGTTGTTCACTCTACGGACAGGCCCATTTTTAGGAAAATCAAAAGGTATATCAAAAAATGGCTTGCGTTTGTCTGTTAGCAGTTGGGCGCATTTAAGGTACCCTGGCACTGAAAGTGCCATATCTCAAAAATATAGTAGTCAACTCGCTGGTTTATTCCACCATCGTTTCCGCCGTTGTTCACTCTACGGACAGGCCCATTTTTAGGAAAATCAAAAGGTATATCAAAAAATGGCTTGCGTTTGTCTGTTAGCAGTTGGGCGCATTTAAGGTACCCTGGCACTGAAAGTGCCATATCTCAAAAATATAGTAGTCAACTCGCTGGTTTATTCCACCATCGTTTCCGCCGTTGTTCACTCTACGGACAGGCCCATTTTTAGGAAAATCAAAAGGTATATCAAAAAATGGCTTACGTTTGTCTGTTAGCAGTTGGGCGCATTTAAGGTACCCTGGCACTGAAAGTGCCATATCTCAAAAATATAGTAGTCAACTCGCTGGTTTATTCCACCATCGTTTCCGCCGTTGTTCACTCTACGGACAGGCCCATTTTTAGGAAAATCAAAAGGTATATCAAAAAATGGCTTACGTTTGTCTGTTAGCAGTTGGGCGCATTTAAGGTACCCTGGCACTGAAAGTGCCATATCTCAAAAATATAGTAGTCAACTCGCTGGTTTATTCCACCATCGTTTCCGCCGTTGTTCACTCTACGGACAGGCCCATTTTTAGGAAAATCAAAAGGTATATCAAAAAATGGCTTACGTTTGTCTGTTAGCAGTTGGGCGCATTTAAGGTACCCTGGCACTGAAAGTGCCATATCTCAAAAATATAGTAGTCAACTCTCTTCAGTGTTTAGTGTTAGTCAACCGGCAGGTCAAATTGTTCTCTTCTATTACAGACACGTGAAATTGGAACACCCGTTCGCGCAGCGTGACGTGATGTCGGAGTTGTGGGCTAAGCTGAAAGTGCACAGTTGCGTGAAGATTCCGAACCCGATGAAATGTACCGGCAATATGTGTCAAAGTGATCCGGACAGCTCACCACCGATGTACGTCTGAATAAATTCATATTTATATATATATATATATATATATAAACATATTTATAATACATATTCGTCTTTCTATATAGTTTTAAATAAATGGAAGGCCCTTTCGTTCCCCATTACCATATGTTAGGTACCAAAAAAATAATTTTCAGTGGCATATGTATGGAAACGAGCTGCAACAAATATGACGCGCTGTGTCCAGCTTGTTCTGCTGTAACTTGCAGCGATCACGTATGTCTGTTCATCCAGGCGAAATGTCGTAATACCGTTGGTTTACTAAGCTTCTGTGTCACATTACATGACTAAGGTATTTAGGACACTGTTGAATATATAGACTATACAAATATGAATAAAAAATTAGATTTTCAGATATTCGACGTCATCCGGCTGCGTAAGAGTTTTCAGACCATTGGCGGGGTGGCCGAGTTCCTGGCACGTGAGCGTCGCACAATGCAGAACGAGGGCTTTGCTCCAGTCGACAGTATCCTGTTTGTAGACCCGAGGACCAAGACGGCTCGCGTCGTTTGGAGGTCAGTTTTCTATCTATCTGTGTTTCTGTTTTTGATCTATGGGCCACTCATGAGTTCATAGTAATAAAAAAGTACTTTACAACTTTGAAAACATGGGGTAAACAATATTTTTCTGCTTCGTTTTATCGGTCGGCATATTAGAGGTTGGGGAGTGCGGCGTTTGGACGTTAGTTATTGGACGTGGTGACGTGTGTTTCTGTTTTTAATGTAATTTTTTCAGACCAGAAACGATGAGCGTCAATAATCTGTCACACGGCAAACAAAACGACGTCTGGGTGGCGTATAAACACCTACCCAAGGTTTGTTTGTCTACACAATCAACATAACTGCAATGTGTCAATTTAGTAGTGTTGATTGTAATGCTTACTTCTTTTAGGTGGGTTGTCCTTTCCGTCAGTGCAGATGGACATTCGTTCGGGAAATGCAACAGAACGGTTTTGCTGAAATCGACAGCATATTGTACTTCGACCCGTCGAAAGAGATGGCCCGCGTAGTTTGGCGGTCAGTTATCTATCTATCTGTGTTTCTGTTCTTTATCTGTGAGCCACTTACGAGTTCATATTAATTTCAAAGTACTTCATTACTTAGAAAACATGGCTATAACAATATTTTTCTGCATCCTTTTATCGGTCGGCATATTAGAGGTTGGAGACGTTAGTTATTGAACGTGTTGACGTGTGTTTCTGTTTTTAAATGTAATTTTTCCAGGCCTGAGACGATGGCAGTCAAACATCTGAGCAAAGGCACGAGGAATGAAATCTGGCTCGCGTACCACTCAATATAGGGGTGGGATGAAGGGGTGGGAAAAATGGAGTTCCCGCCTCTTCGGCATTCCATCTGTGACAGATCAGGCGGCATCTGAGACAACGCCTTACGTAACAAAGTGCTGTTTGCCGCTCGGGTTGGATGCCTTCGCAGGGACAACAATTATTAAGGGTGCCTTCGCAGGGACAACAATTATTAAGGGTGCCTTCGCAGGGACGCAAAGTATGAGTATAGTAGGCACGTGGCGTGAGGGCTAGCCAGGTTCATTTATATTGATTATTATATGATGGTGACCATTTATATTAATGGCCGGAATGGGGGAGGGCGTCCACGTCGCTCCGGCTGGGTGCTCATTTTGTTCTTAACTATTATTAAAAAATAGTTGAGAATAACATGAGTAGCAGACACTCCCCGACAATACTGACTAATACGCCACTGCGGACGAGCTAAACCTTCAAAGGGAGGGGAATTTCTTCAAAGAGGGGGGAATTTGCAGTTTTCAGGCCATTTGACCTAGACTTTAGGGTACATATTCAACTTTTTGAAAAGGCCAAAGAGGGGGGAATTCCACTTTCATCACCTCTTCTCGTCCGCTAGTGTAATACGCTGTATTGTCGGGGGAAATGCCAGCCGGAGCGGCGTTGGCGCGGGCGTCGTTTTTTCTATTTTCAGGTTTCTTCTACCATCGGATGACATGCTGCACGTATTCGGCAATTGAACATTGTGCTGCCGAATTCCCACGGTGCTACATTTTCAAACTCTTGACTTCCCTTGCGCAGCTTCACTGTTCGTTAACCCCCGATGACCTGTCGTGAGAAATTCCGAGCACCGCGACGTCCAGTTTTTTAAGTGAGTGAGTGAGTTCCTTATTGATTGCATGAGTGAGTGAATGAGGGAGTGCCTTATTGATTGAGAGTGAGTGTCGGATTGACTAAATGAGCGAGTGCCTGATTGATTGAATGAGAGTGCCTGCTTGATTGAATGAGAGTGCCTGATTGATTGAATGAGCGAGTGGCCGATTGATTGAATGAGAGAGTGCCTGATTGATTGATTGAGCGAGTGCCTGATTGATTGAATGAGAGAGTGCCTGATGGATTGAATGAGCGAGTGCCTGATTGATTGAATGAGAGTGCCTGATTGATTGAATAAGCGAGTGGCTGATTGATTGAATGAGAGAGTGCCTGATTGATTGAATGAGCGAGTGCCTGATTGATTGAATGAGAGTGACTGATTGAATGAGCGAGTGCCTGATTGATTGAATGATAGCGTACCTGGTTGATTAAATGATTGAGTGCCTGATTGATTGATTGAGTGATTGTCTGATTGATTGAATAAGTGAGTGCCTGATTGATTGAATGAGTGAGTTTCATTGGGACCTGGGAGTTCAACTAACTGAAAGCGAGCAGTAACAGAATAGGCTACATAAGTCTTGGTTCGTAACATTCGCAAATCCGACAGTTGCATAAACATTTTCTTAGTATCTTTATTTTTTTGTCCGCTTTTCATGAGTTTTTCGAAACTTATTCAATTAAGAAGCAAGTATAATAATGTAATAATAATGTACCACAACAAAAGCATTTTTTAATTGAGCATGGTATGATAAGTGAATATACTGCGACGTTGTTGTTGTCTGCTGGCAGAGAACACAACCATCAAATTCGCCCAGCCTCGAGACGGCCCAGTACACCAGAAGCTTGAGCTGAAAACCAGTTAATTTTATCATTATTTAGAGTAAATACAACATTTAAATTCAACAAATCAAAAGTAAATACAACATTTAAATTCAACAATCATTGACAATGTGAGGAATCAAATAAAAATAAATTTACTGAATAAAAATGAAACCAACCAAAGTAACAAAAAAAGTTTTTCTAGACCTGATCTCGCGGTTGTGTGATAATACAAATAATTTTCACCATAAAAAGTACGCATATACGAAACTTTATAAACGTTCAATATTAGGACGGAGGACGGTTGCATCGTGACGTAGTACGGACCCTCGGGCAAGCGAACCACCGTTTCGGGGCGACGAGGCGCTGATGCCGTGGCTGCAATAAACTTACCTTGTCATCTGGTTAAGTATTCCCAATTAACCAATTGTAAAATGAAGTTATCAAACAGCACTATTCAACATAAAAAAACAGCAAAAGAAAAAAAATGATAGGAAGTCCTCATAGTTGCCCGCATCTTATCTGTAAAACTGTTTGTTACAAGCAGAATCCTAAGAATACTCCTGAACAACTGACTTGAGACACAGGCCATGACAGGTTGCTCTGAGATTTCTGCCAGTGCCCGTCAGTTTATTCAAATTTAAACTCTCTGGCAACTACGAAAACTCATGCTACTGCCTGACCGGGTTACCGCGGTCGGTAAATTTTATAACATCAAGTGAGTGGTTATAGGCAAAAAGACTGTTTGCTCAAAGTTATTAGGCAAACTGCAGCGTAATATTAGAATGCCCTTGTCATATTTCGGGACTCATGCTACTGCCTGACCGGGTTACCGCGGTCGGTAAATTTTACAACATCAAGTGAGTGGTTATTGGCAAAAAGACTGTTTGCGCAAAGTTATTAGGCAAACTGCAGCGTAATATTAGAATGCCCTTGTCATATTTCGGGACTCATGCTACTGCCTGACCGGGTTACCGCGGTCGGTAAATTTTATAACATCAAGTGAGTGGTTATAGGCAAAAAGACTGTTTGCGCAAAGTTATTAGGCAAACTGCAGCGTATTATTAGAATGCCCTTGTCATATTTCGGGACTCATGCTACTGCCTGACCGGGTTACCGCGGTCGGTAAATTTTATAACATCAAGTGAGTGGTTATAGGCAAAAAGACTGTTTGCGCAAAGTTATTAGGCAAACTGCAGCGTAATATTAGAATGCCCTTGTCATATTTCGGGACTCATGCTACTGCCTGACCGGGTTACCGCGGTCGGTAAATTTTACTACATCAAGTGAGTGGTTATTGGCAAAAAGACTGTTTGCGCAAAGTTATTAGGCAAACTGCAGCGTAATATTAGAATGCCCTTGTCATATTTCGGGACTCATGCTACTGCCTGACCGGGTTACCGCGGTCGGTAAATTTTATAACATCAAGTGAGTGGTTATAGGCAAAAAGACTGTTTGCGCAAAGTTATTAGGCAAACTGCAGCGTATTATTAGAATGCCCTTGTCATATTTCGGGACTCATGCTACTGCCTGACCGGGTTACCGCGGTCGGTAAATTTTATAACATCAGGTGAGTGGTTATAGGCAAAAAGACTGTTTGCGCAAAGTTATTAGGCAAACTGCAGCGTAATATTAGAATGCCCTTGTCATATTTCGGGACTCATGCTACTGCCTGACCGGGTTACCGCGGTCGGTAAATTTTACAACATCAAGTGAGTGGTTATTGGCAAAAAGACTGTTTGCGCAAAGTTATTAGGCAAACTGCAGCGTAATATTAGAATGCCCTTGTCATATTTCGGGACTCATGCTACTGCCTGACCGGGTTACCGCGGTCGGTAAATTTTATAACATCAAGTGAGTGGTTATAGGCAAAAAGACTGTTTGCGCAAAGTTAATAGGCAAACTGCAGCGTAATATTAGAATGCCCTTGCCATATTTCGGGACTCATGCTACTGCCTGACCGGGTTACCGCGGTCGGTAAATTTTACAACATCAAGTGAGTGGTTATTGGCAAAAAGACTGTTTGCGCAAAGTTATTAGGCAAACTGCAGCGTAATATTAGAATGCCCTTGTCATATTTCGGGACTCATGCTACTGCCTGACCGGGTTACCGCGGTCGGTAAATTTTACAACATCAAGTGAGTGGTTATTGGCAAAAAGACTGTTTGCGCAAAGTTATTAGGCAAACTGCAGCGTAATATTAGAATGCCCTTGTCATATTTCGGGACTCATGCTACTGCCTGACCGGGTTACCGCGGTCGGTAAATTTTATAACATCAAGTGAGTGGTTATAGGCAAAAAGACTGTTTGCGCAAAGTTATTAGGCAAACTGCAGCGTAATATTAGAATGCCCTTGTCATATTTCGGGACTCATGCTACTGCCTGACCGGGTTACCGCGGTCGGTAAATTTTATAACATCAAGTGAGTGGTTATAGGCAAAAAGACTGTAACCCGGCCCACCCCTCTCTTAAGTGTAGGTAAAACGGACAAAAACTGCGAATTCCCCCTCTATGACGAATTTCCCCTCCCTCCCGAGGTAACTTATCTAATTAATCTCAGGTATAGCCTATCCAGGGTTTCTTGTTAGTCAAAAACTTTTTGGCGCTCAGTTTGAATTCAAATTTGTTTTGGCGCGCTTTAAAAAATCTCCGAAATAAAATCTTTTTCACATAGAGCATTGGGACAACATACAAAAATTCGATTAAATTATTGTATACGTGCGTAAATAGGCCATACAATTAATTCCTGATAACAAGAAACCCTGGCCAAGCTATAACTTACTATCGCATGGATCTCAGGTAGCTTATTATCGCATGAATCCGAGGTAATAAACACATATCTAATGAATCTCAGGTAACTTACTTATCGCATGATGTATCCGTGCTTCTGCTTTAAAAGACCACTGGGCATCGGAGTGGAGGCTGCTGGTGGTGCAGATTGTCCGAGAAGCAGAACTTGAACGCCTGGCTCACCTGTCGTTGATGCCACCAATCAATCAATCAATAACTGGATTGCTGGAAACAGAAAAGGGATGAACGTTTCCAAGGTACAAAGTAAAAAAATTTCGGTTATGAAGTCAAATTTCCGTATTAAACAACCAATAAAACAACATTTGCAAGCAAAAATAATAAAAAAAACTTATCAGCTAGGCTGACATTAAGTCACAACAGAACAGACAACACAATAAGCAAAAAACTCGTGTGCGAAATTGCGCAAGAGAAAACGAGAAATATATTAAACTCTTGAAAGATTGCGCAATAATAAATACAGTAGTATTAAGGTAAGTAACTAAATCTCGAGTAAACCATTCGAGACAAAAACGAAGGGGAAACACTCTGTTTCTTAACTTTTTCATCCGCCCGCGCACAAGACAGCAGTACACTTTCTCACGACCCTGGCGCTTTCTGATAGCTAATCCACGTGGGAAAGCAACGAGGGTAGGGCAGTGGCGGGCGACTAATTCGAGAGAAATTGAAGTGTTTCGTCTGTTGGATCTAATTCCTTTCATCCCATCATTGATCACCATTGAGAAAAAGTATGGAAGTAAGTCTAAACTGGAATAGAAAGCCACATTTTTTATTAACATGGAGAAACTGTTACTTTATGCCACCGTGGGAAACTAAGTTCGCTTGTGCTTGATACAAATGCTTTAGCGTAACTCAGCGGGGGGAGGGGGGGAGGGGCCGACACGTGGTGCGCTGACTGAATTGGTCGTGCTTCTTTTAGTGAATTTTTTTAAATTAATAACGCGCGTAACTATTCGGAGGACTTTTGGGCACTATTTTCTAAATTCCTAAAATTGCTTGAAGAACACATAAATAAACAGAAAAGGTCGGATTTATTTGGAAAACTAGTCGAATCAATCGATAAAATGTGCAGTAGAAATTCAAACCTCGTGCGCTTTTCTTATTCTGGCAAAGATTATACATTATATTATATATTATACTTTTTATATTATAGCTTATTCTTACAGGCAAGTTTTTCCGTAACGACAAACCCTGACCAAGCTTTACTCGTAAACATCAAACGACTAAAACCGTAAAATAAGAAAAAAACATTCGGGTAACGAACCAGTTGTAATTGATGGACACACACGCCTATTGTTTTATCAGTAGCGGATGAGAGGGAAATATAATAAGAAATGTACATGTCACTTGGAAATTTCAAAAAGTGGTTTCTAATCTTTAATGTGTAAGTGGAATAATTTCAAATTAAATTATCCTTTCCATTTTTGGAGAAATTATCTACTTCTTAGGTAAAATGCTCGTCCGCACCAAACGACCATCCCCCCCCCAACCCAGCTGTTCTTTGAAAGAGTCAACTGGAAAATTCTGGAATGTTCTGTTTCTGTACCGGACAAGAAAGGGGTGGTCCTTCCCCTCTTTGGAGATTTCAAAAGCTAGAGAAACAAATTCCACTTTTTGAACTTGTCAAAGAGGGGGAATTCCATTTTCCCTCCCGTTCTCGTCCGCTAGTGGCCAGAGAGAAAGTTCCAGAACAAAAGGATGGGCTTGTACACAGTCATCAAACAAGCAGACGAGCTAATCATCAAGATCAAAGAAAGATAATTTCCTAAGAAGGAAGACTTCACTAGTTTCATGTTATGCGACCTACACCTTCAAAAACAAATTCCATTTTTCAGAAAAGCAAAAAAGTGGGAAATTTCATTTTTTCCTATCCCTACTCTCTCGCTTATTTAGCAGCCAGCTGGTTTTGGTGTACACACACCTCTATTGTTTTATCAGTAGCGGATGAGAGGGAAATAAAATAAGAAAATGTACATGTCACTTTGAAATTTCAAAAAGTGGTTTCCAATCTCTAATGTGTCAGTGGAAGAATTTAAAATTAAATTATCCTTTTCATTTTTGGGAAAATTCCCTACTTCTTAGGTAAATTGCTCGTCCGCACCAAACGACCATCCCTCCCCCCAACCCAGCTGTTCTTTGAAAGAGTCAACTGGAAAATTCTAGAATGTTCTGTTTCTGTACCGGACAAGAAAAGGGGGTGGTCCTTACCCTCTTTGGAGATTTCAAAAGTTAGAGGAACAAATTTCACTTTTTGAACTTGTCAAAGAGGGGGAATTTCATTTTCCCTCCCGTTCTCGTCCGCTAGTGGCCAGAGAGAAAGTTCCAGAACAAAAGGATGGGCTTGTACACAGTCATCAAACAAGCAGACAAGCTAATCATCAAGATCAAAGAAATAGAATTTCCTAAGGAGGAAGAATTCACTAGTTTCATGTTATGCGACCTACACCTTCAAAAACAAATTCCCTTTTTCAGAAAAGCAAAAAAGTGGGAAATTTCACTTTTCCCTATCCCTACTCTCTCGCTTATTTAGCAGCCAGCTGGTTTTGGTGTACAAACACTCCTATTGTTTTATCAGTAGCGGATGAGAGGGAAATGAAATAAGAAAATGTACATGTCACTTGGAAATTTCAAAAAGTGGTTTCCAATCTTTAATGTGTAAGTGGAATAATTTCAAATTAAATTATCCTTTACATTTTCGGGGAAATTCCCTACTTCTTAGGTAAACTGCTCGTCCGCACCAAACGACCATCCCTCCCCCCAACCCAGCTGTTCTTTGAAAGAGTCAACTGGAAAATTCTGGAATGTTCTGTTTCTGTACCGGACAAGAAAAGGGGGTGGTCCTTACCCTCTTTCAAGATTTCTAAAGCTAGAGGAACAAATTTCACTTTTTGAACTTGTCAAACAGAGGGAATTCCATTTTCCCTCCCGTTCTCGTCCGCTAGTGGCCAGAGAGAAAGTTCCAGAACAAAAGGATGGGCTTGTACACAGTCATCAAACAAGCAGACGAGCTAATCATCAAGATCAAAGAAAGAGAATTTCCTAAGGAGGAAGAATTCACTAATTTCATGTTATGCGACCTACACCTTCAAAAACAAATTCCCTTTTTCAGAAAAGCAAAAAAGTGGGAAATTTCACTTTTCCCTATCCCTACTCTCTCGCTTATTTAGCAGCCAGCTGATTTTGATGTACAAACACTCCTATTGTTTTATCAGTAGCGGATGAGAGGGAAATGAAATAAGAAAATGTACATGTCACTTGGAAATTTCAAAAAGTGGTTTCCATTCTTTAATGTGTAAGTGGAATAAATTCAAATTAAATTATCCTTTACATTTTTGGGGAAATTCCCTACTTCTTAGGTAAATTGCTCGTCCGCACCAAACGACCATCCCTCCCCCCAACCCAGCTGTTCTCTGAAAGAGTCAACTGGAAAATTCTGGAATGTTCTGTTTCTGTACCGGACAAGAAAAGGGGGTGGTCCTTACCCTCTTTGGAGATTTAAAAATCTAGAGGAACAAATTTCACTTTTTGAACTTGTCAAAGAGGGGGAATTCCATTTTCCCTCCCGTTCTCGTCCGCTAGTGGCCAGAGAGAAAGTTCCAGAACAAAAAAAGATGGGCTTGTACACAGTCATCAAACAAGCAGACGAGCTAATCATCAAAGAAAGAGAATTTCCCCAAGGAGGTAGAATTCACTAGTTTCATGTTATGCGACCTACACCTCCAAAAACAAATTAAAACACGTTTATTCAATCAATCAATCGCTCATTCATTCAATCAATCACATGTTCACCTGACTAAGCAAAAACACGTTTATTCAATCAATCAATGGCTCATTCATTCAATCAATCACATGTTCTCCTGACCAAGCTAACACACTTTTATTCAATCAATCAATCGCTCACTCCTTCAATCAATCACATGTTCAGCTGACCAAGCTAACACACGTTTATTCAATCAATCAATCGCTCACTCCTTCAATCAATCACACGTTCACCTGACCAAGCTAACACACTTTTATTCAATCAATCAATCGCTAATTCATTCAATCAATCACATGTTCAGATGACCAAGCTAACACACGTTTACATTCCATGCCCATGCAAACCGTTACCGTTGATATATTAATCCGATTCTCAGTTGTAAAAATTTACATAGAATTTTACCTACGCACCTTGATTTTAAAAAGAACGTAAATAAAACGTAACATATTCGTTCCTGAACGGAACTGTGTTGTTCTCTTTTTGTTCCTTTTTCTTTGGTAAATTATGGGAGTGTAAACATTTATGTTCTTCGGAAGTCTACGTATATAGCGAACATAAAACTTTGTTCGTGAACGGTATATACACACAATTCCATTACGTTCACAAAAGTCCGCCAAATTCACCGAACATAATTCAATTTGTTCACGAACAAAAATGTGAACATAATAAAAGAACGTAAATTTCGAACATAATATTTGATTTCGGCAACAGTGCCCAGTGGCACACCAGTCCATTGGTATATGTGGTATTTATTTGCTGTGATCGATCAGAAGAGCGAATACTTTGACATCATTCTGGTGGAAATTAGGATATAAGATGTAAATTTAATTTTATTCGAAAAATTTGAATACGCGCCAAAATTAATTCAATTTTGAATAACGCGCCAAAAAATCGTTTGTGAAAATCTGGTTCGTCTACGGAAATCGGATTACTCTGTGGCACACCAATCCAGTCCTACATGTGGTATTTATTTGCTGTAGTCGATCATAAGAGCATACTTTGACATCATTGTGGTGTAACAATGTGAATGTGATACAAAATCGGTAAGCTTCCAAATAACGTAATCCCTTCCGAACTTCAAAAGCACATGAAAGGAATTAGCATTGATTTGTTTCTGTCAAAGTGTCGAGCTCATGGCTATCCGAAAATAAATCTCATTGGATTTTTCTCTCAGTTTCATTTTCATTTTTTTCTTTTTATTCGTTCAGCATTTCTGGCTTGTTTAATACAATTTATATGGTATAAACATGATAGCAAGTGTAAATAACCAACGATTCGGATTACTCGAGGAATCGGTCGGTATCTCTCCTAATAGGGGTACCGTTTAACCCACCGAAAATCATGTCACCGAATTTCACGTCACCGAATGTTAAGTCACCGAATGTTAAGTCACTGAATTTCACGTCACCGAATATTAAGTCACCGAATGTTAACCCACCGAAAATCAGCTCTCCGAATGATCAACTCACCGAAAATTACCCCACCGAACGTTAACTGACCGAATTGAGTTAACATTCGGTGACTTAAAAAATTCGGTGACGTGAAATTCGGTGACATGATTTTCGGTGGGTTTAAGTGACCCCACCTAATAGTATATCGTTTGGCACCCTAATGGAAATTGTATTTATTTATTCAGCGGTCACATGGTATTTATTTATTTACTGTGGTCATAATAGCCTCATGACGTCTGACGGAAGCGTGATCCCAGAATCAGAAACTTATCAATAAATATTTTTTTAATTTTGAGAGGTGTATAATGCGAATTTGATTCACAAAATGAGGAGCCTCCCAATTTCAGTGAAAAATTGTGAAAAATGTGAAAAACTGTGAAAAATGTGAACAACTGTGAAAAATGTGAACAACTGAAAAATGTGAACAACTGTGAAAATGTGAACAACTGTGAAAAATGTGAACAACTGAAAAAAGTGAAAATCTGAAAATTTTGAAAAAAAAAAATTCTTCAAAGTTGAATCCGCGTAGAAAGCCGATTCGAATTGAGTTACAAGAAACCCTGGATAGGATTAGAAGGATGTAATCACAACAGGCTCAGCCAATTGATTACAGTGAAAAGTTGATTATACACTTTTCAGTAGAGAATCACGGGTTCTAATAAATCACCAACCATTGTATGACTCAGTTATAATCAAGTTTAATAAGCGCAGAGGTGTGGACTATAAAATATGTTGTTATGGTAACTTCAGATAATCGATAGAAAATTTATAATTCTCCATAATTCTTTCAGTGCTGGTACGATGAAAACTGGCTATCCTTTTGTGTTTTTGTTAACGTAATTTTCATAAAATAGAAAACGTACTCTGCTCCTGCCATGAAAAAATTTGTTTGTCCTGAGCATGTTTTCGGGAACTTGAAAAAATCCAGAGGATTTTCGCATTTCAGAAGCATGAACGTCTTGTATAAGTGAGTGTTGAATAGCTTTTTGAGATATATACTGTCAATAAACAGCATTTAGTCAGGTTTCTTATCATTCTTAGTTCAAGTTATTTTGCTTCCCCAACTTGACGGATGATTTTGATTAAATTAGTGAACGATTTCTAGTCCTACCAAGAAACTGGAAAACTTCGAAAATCCTGGTAGGATTCGAACCCAGGATCTTCTGTTTCTCCTGTAGGGCTTCATAAACTGCGCCCTGAGCGATAAATATGGCTGCTTTTTTAGAGAATATAGAAACTAGAAAACGGCATTCTTATCGTTGGCTCCGCAGGCTTCAATAGTTGAACAGCAGTGAGCTAAATTAGTTCTTTACAAAATAAAAAAGTAAAATAGCTTTATAACAGTATTTTGTTACAAAATTGTGTTTTTTTAACCCGTTATAACACATACATACGTACAATGGATTACTACTGCCCATTTGTTATAGCTTGGTTAAGGTATTTAAGATATATTACTATTTACTTTGTTACTTTAGAAAAACGTATTTCTATGGGTTCGTTCCCCATATTAAAAGAATGGTCGAGAGCATGTTGTCCGAAATCGGTGTGAAAATGGGATATTTTTCTCAAATAATCAATCGCGCGCCCAAAGCGGAATTGAATTCAAACTGTGCGTTAAAAAATCTTGAAAATTTTTTTACTTTCACGCTTGAAAACATGTTATTACACAATTTTTTGATTCTAACAAGAAACCATGAAACGACTCTAAAATTCAGTTACAATATTCTTGTCAGCTGCTAACTCTCCCATTATTTCCCTTGGTTGTCTATGATTAGGTCTTGTTTTGAATTGAG
>CAXIWR010000026.1:123064-139031 GCA_964036265.1 Daptonema setosum | reverse complement strand
AGAGGTCAGCCATAATCGCATGTATGTTCATAAATGTGAAAAGTGATGTGATGGAAAATAGTTGAAGTGGAGTTTTTTTCACTCACTCACTCACTCACTCACTCACTCACTCACTCACTCACTCACTCACTCACTCACTCACTCACTCACTCACTCACTCACTCACTCACTCACTCACTCACTCACTCACTCACTCACTCACTCACTCACTCACTCACTCACTCACTCACTCACGCATTCACTCACTCATCCACTCACTCACTCACTCACTCACTCACTCACTCACTCACTCACTCACTCACTCACTCACTCACTCACTCACTCACTCACTCACTCACTCACTCACTCACTCACTCACTCACTCACTCACTCACTCACTCACTCACTCACTCACTCACTCACTCACTCACTCACTCACTCACTCACTCACTCACTCACTCACTCACTCACTCACTCACTCACTCACTCACTCACTCACTCACTCACTCACTCACTCACTCACTCACTCACTCACTCACTCACTCACTCACTCACTCACTCACTCACTCACTCACTCACTCACTCACTCACTCACTCACTCACTCACTCACTCACTCACTCACTCACTCACTCACTCACTCACTCACTCACTCACTCACTCACTCACTCACTCACTCACTCACTCACTCACTCACTCACTCACTCACTCACTCACTCACTCACTCACTCACTCACACACTCACTCACTCACTCACTCACTCACTCACTTACTCACTTACTCACTCACTCACTCACTCACTCACTCACTCACTCACGCCTAGTCTCATTTGTTTTGCATTCTCCAAGTTCACGAAATATTATATTGAAAGAAAAAACATTTGTTTGATAGCTCAATCAGCTAATATGTTTGATAATTTGTTTTCCTTCCATCGCCAGATGTCAAGAACGAATGTAATGTAATATGTACGATATAAGATAATGACTACTTACATTTACATACAGACCGAATACACGGCAGGTATTGAGATACAATTCCTGTCCGACGAAGCTAGCAACATACTGACCGAGCCCGGCGTTAATTCAGTTCTCAAACAAGCTGTGGTACGTTAATTTCACATTATCCAATCTTATATTATTTTATTTATTCCTTACCGCACAAACAGACTGTTCACTTACTAGTAAAACCTGTATTATTGGATCACTACTCACTAACCACGGTTTAACAGGCTAACAGCAGAATCAAGAATGCTTCAAGATCGGTCTGGTTTGAACGAAGGAAAACGTCGACTCAACGTGAGTACGCAGCAGAACTTCACGCTACGTATACGTTATATCTGCGTCATGTCAACGGCGATCGTGCTCGTATAGAGAAGATCAAAGGAAAGTTAAGGGTCGATAGCACTATCCAATTTGCCAATATGTACCCGAAATGTCCGAGTGATTTCTTCAAATAAGTCATAACACTCATTTACATATCTGTCTAAACTTACCCTGTTAACAGATACTCGAACGTCCGTTGTCAACAAGGTCAATATAATACTAATCATTATTCACTTCACCTTAAGTATTCTCGCTTAATTATTCCTATCCGCTAACTACACCCATATCTATTGACCCTGTTGATGTGGATCACACGCAGTTTGAACGATTTGCACGCCTTATCATATATTTTGCTTATCAAATAATCGTTTTCATTATCATATACGGTTAAAACCCATCGTTTTTTTTAAAATAATTTTTATTTACATAAATTGCATTACGTTACAGTGCACTATTACTTATCGGGTATTACATTACCTTTATTTACGTTCACTCACCGTTCAATTACACTACAATTCCCCATTGCCTAGCACTCAGTCATCCCCCCAGATGGCTATTCACATAATTACACGTCCTCCTTATGAATTCGGCACACACTGAATGAAGAACGGATGGCTGCGGCCAACCTCGTTTATCGGCTATGTACAATTGGTTAATATGCACTCTGAAATAAACGTAGTAATACAAGGTTTAAATTCTACTTTTTAATGCTAACGTACATGAAACATGAAACGTTAATTATAAAATAAAAAATTATTCTCAAATTTCTAAACCATTCATTCCAATTCGAGTAAGACAAATAAAAACAATAAAACCCTTGTAACCTCCACTACCAATATGTGTCAAACCAAACGAAAACTTTAACGACAATTCACATATCGCACTCTACATCATTCGGGTTTACACTTTATGTGTTCATCATTAATAAACATAAAACTATCGTGTCCGTCGTGATCCCTATACAAAAACTTTATAATAACATAATAATCATGAATCTTCATTGCTATGTATTATATATTGTGTAACCTAGCGTGTGTACGGTTACATTACAGCGTTGGTAGCAGGTTGCAAACGCTTCCAAGTACAACCCATGAATCTTCTCGAACGCTCGGTTCATGTTATCAAACAATCACGCAACAACAAACCACAATCCATAAGCTGGGATCACGACGGTTACGTATCTGAATTTTCCCCAGTTAATAGACTGGTTAAATCCCAAACACTCAAATGCAATAAACCACGATGCACAGTATGCGTACATATTGATGATACGGAATATGATATTTCTTTCAACACCAACACTATAATCAATCTAAATGATAATGGTAACAAGACCTGTGACACTAATTCAGTTATCTATTGCATCAGTTGTGACCTATGCGCCAAACAATATATCGGTGAAACATCACAATCACTACGCACGCGATTCACACAACACAGGGCTGACGTAAGGCATAACAATAAAGACACACTGATGGTGAAACATTTTAACAGCAATAATCATTCGATCGACAACATGAAGATCAGGATTCTTTATACAAATTTGCGGGACAAGCAACACTTGCGGAATACGGAATATGAATGTATCAAACTTTTCAACACAGCTTACCCACTCGGGCTTAATGATAACGTTAAAAAAATTGGAAACTTACGATACACTAATCTGGAATATATCAGTACGGACCACAATCCATTCTTTACCTACAAGTTTAAACGGAAAACACGAGGTAAAAGGAAACCAAAAAGTAGCAAACCAAAGATTGATGTAGAACTAATTAATAAACTGGAGACAATCACTGACGACCTGAATAACCCATATCAATTACTACGTGGAGCTAATCACAAATCGCTTAAATACGCTAAAATGAACTATACTAATGTCAGCACACTCACTAAAAAAATCCTTGACAGTTTCTTACTCGGTCATTTAAAAGAAAAAAATAAACACAGAGTCAACGCACAAAAAACGCATAGTCTGTACATCAAATTGCCGTTTTTCACAAAGCAAACAGAATCACTTAAATATGAAAAATGGTTCAATACAGACCACAATCGGGAACGTCTAAAATTAACAGATGACACAAAGATTCAAGTGATTTATACGTATAACCCAACTATCGGAGAAAAACTGTTTAATTACAATAAGTTCTTAAATGATTTAAATGAAAGTCCAGTTACTGAACAAGAAATACCTTGTATATGTGACCAAAATCAAACCTACATTTACAGCATTCACGGACATATAGTTACCGGTAACACGGAAGTCTTAGGTGATTTGACTATTAAGAACGTTATCAACAAAGGACTTAAGTATAGACCACCCAAGGATGCTTGTAAAACCACATGGAAAGCGGCAATCGAAACAGCTATTGACGAATTTTATAATAAGTACCATAATAAACTCACAACTGACCTTGTCACGCTGGAGACGGTTAAACAAGATACTATTCAACGGATGCACCATATCCAACCTTACACTACCCACAACTCATTAACTAGTGATATCAAGAAAGCTCAAAACAAATACATATTCACTCCAATAGATAAAGCAACCAACAATTGTGGTATAATCTGCAAACGTTGGTATTTCAAAATCATTGACAACGAGATAAATAATAACAACACATACCAGTTATGCGACCGAGATATACCGGATATCATAACAAACCATGTTAACTTATCAAAGCAATATGGAATTATAATAGACGATGATTCTAAGAAGTTACCTAAGCTGTACGCCTTACCCAAATTACATAAAAATCCTTACAAATTTCGCTTCATAGCTGGGGCAGCCAAATGCACCACCAAAGAAATTTCAAAACTTCTGTTAAGATGTCTGCTTAAATTTCGTGAACACTTTAAAAACTATTGTCATATGATTGAAAAAAGAACCAATAAAAAAATGTTTATTTCAATAAATAACAGTAATACGGTATGTAGCATGTTGAAACGCGAGGAGATCACTTTAACAACAGGCGCTAGTTACGATTTTTCTACACTATACACAAAGCTAGATATAGATATTATCGAAAAAAATCTTATGGAACTTGCGCATTTATGCCTCAATAATGCCAATAAAAAATATATTTCACTTAACAAACACGATTACGGTTGCCCTGCCTATTACAGTAACACTCCGTCCAATAATATTTCAAAACGAGTAACTTTACAAATTCAAGAGATTTACGAATTAATTCACAATGTTTTGCGCAATTCATACGTAACCTTCAACGGAAAAGTTTATAAACAAATTTGCGGTATTCCAATGGGTAACAACGCTAGTCCATTAATCGCAGACCTCACCTTATGCATGATGGAATATAAATACTTCACCAACAATAGAATCAATAAAAATATACCAATGTTCCGATACATAGACGACATATTACTACTCAATGCGGATTTCGATGACCATTGGCCCGAAATATATCACAGAAGTCTACAGTTAAATAAAGAAACTATGATCAACAACGGAATTAATTATTTGGACCTTACTATATATAAAGGAAAAAATGAAATAAAAATGTTCGATAAAACTGACGCGTTCAACTTCAAAGTAAATAAATTATTTCATGCTACCAGTTGTGTCCACACCAAGATCATTAAAGGTACCATAATCGGGCAATTAATACGGTTCACCACAAAACTGGATAAAAAAGATAATTGGATCGTAGCTATAACCAAACTATATCGCACGTTGATTGAAAATGGTTATCATCAGTCGGACTTCGTACGTGTAGCGTGCGAGTTTTATAATAAATACGAGAACATGGTATGGAAATACGGTATCCTTTCTAGACACCGCTACCGCAGTGTCATTATGGAGGTTATAAGATAAAACGACTCAGGTGTTTTTTAACTTACCCTATTACAGTATGTTACATAACATTCACGTTTCATACTACAATCAAATATGTATAGTCAATCACAAACTCGTAAATCTTGGCAGATATGCAACAAAAACTCTAAAACATATTCTGTTGCCAATCTGTAAAAAGTAACGTACACACGCTCCATTTTTGAATACCCGCCTTAATTCTTTTTAAGTCTGGTTGCTATGCTACTACCAATCAACACACTCATAGTATTGACTATTGTTGATGGAATAGACGACCAATGATAACAGTCATTCATTCATTCGGTTCATTTGGTTCATTCGGTTTGTTCCTTCATCTGATACAAAACGGAACAACGGGTTTACATAACTCTGGTCAGGTAATAATATTAAACGCTTTACAGCTAATTTATTACACCTAATCAATTATTTACAATGGGCGATAATAACAATCCGACGATTCCTTCTGCCACGGCGGCATCCTCAGACAGCCGTAAACGAAAAGCGGGCGATGACATGGTGGAAGCGCAGGATCGGATCTCAACAGTTGAAGACGTAAGTTTATTACCATAATACATGTATCTGAGTGTTTTAGTAATTCCAATCTAACGTAGGTTAAGCACAGGCTTGCTACTGACGAGAAACCGGCCTGTTTAGGAAACGGTGTATAGCAAAAGGTTTCGAAACACCGTGTAGGACCTTAAACATAATCTGATAGTCACTCTATAAGTTAGAACTCTCTCCAATCACTAACCCGTTTTTTCAGCTTCATACAATCATAGTCCCACATAAATACATATGCATGTTTACGTATGTAAAGGCAACGTTGGAAGTTATTAGGACAAAAACTAATGTAAAAACTGCATTTGTTGACAAATAAGACGGCGGATGTAATATGGAATATCATGAAGATCCAAAAAACTGCGAACAATTATACATACAGGGTGGCCCAAAAGTTTATGTACACTTTTTGCCCGTCTTTTTCGAGTGTGTGAAATCATAAAATTACAACAGGTTAATAACGGTTAGACTGGAAATTACATGAACTTTCCAAAAATGCCCTCCGTTTTGTTCTCAGATGAGTATTTCACGAGTTATACACAGGAACGTAAAAAAACACGTTTTTTAATACTTTTTACGCTTGTTTTCCCCTTATTCGCGATTTAAATCTTGTATTATTCATATTTACAGTGACATGTCAGCGTAAGTGCTACAAATAAAGTAGAAAAAATAACTGCTAACTAGTAATTCACGCTAATTCAGATTACCCAGATATAGCAAGATCGTCAAAACATGAAACATCAGCGTCAAATGCGATATCAACCCTACTAAGGGCACGTGCACTGCAATTGGCTTGCATCAAGGCTATTTTCAATGAAATGGTTAATAATACTGATAAAGTAGTTTTGAAAGTGGTAAATGATTAAATTTATAGCATAATTTTTAAGGTTTTCATTCAAAATAGCCCTGATGCAAGCCGATTGTAGTCAGTGCACGTGCATTTGAACAGGGCTGGTATCGCATAACGCTAATGTTTCATGTTTTGACGGTTTTGCCTGATCTGGGTAATCTGAAGTTGCGTGATATACTAGTTAGCATTTTTTTCTACTTTATTTGCAATAATTACGCTGAAATACTCACAATCAATATGAATAACACATGGTTTTAATCGTGAGTAAGAGTGAAATAAGCGTAAAAAAGTGAAAAAACGTGTTTTTGTACGTTCGTGTGTATAACTCGTGAAATATTCATCTGAGAACAAAACGGAGGGCATTTTTGGAAATTTCAGGTAATTTCCAGTCCGATCATAATTATCCCGTTGTATTATGATGATTTTACACACGCGAAAAAGATGGTCAAAAAGTGTACATAAACTTTTGGGCCACCCTGTATCTCCGAATCAAATAAGAATACTGTATTTCGGTTATGTTATGACTACATCGTTCTTTACTATATTGTTATTACATCGTTTTATTTTAATATCCAAATTTATTGCCCGATATCATCGGAAAACCTGTATTCTTGTTCAACCTGATTGTTTTAGTAATAACAAAAAACGTCCAATAAAGTTATGAGTTCACTGCTTGCAGGTTGAAATCTTGCTATCGAACAATTACATAACATAACATATTATAACACGCTCGAGTATGTTATTCCCGAAAAGTAAGAGACAAAAAGTTGCGGGTAAGCGAAACGACGAGTTTTTTGTCTCAGTTTACTCCAGTTTTATTTTCGGACCTTTTCCTCATCAATTTAACTTGTACTTTAGACTAGTCAAGTGGCGGACAGAAAATTAAGCAAAGATGGGATAATTTATTCAATAAAAAGCCTAAACATCTGCTTTTCTGATTATCCTTTTCAGGTTTGATATTTTTTATATTTTACATTATTTGACCGTACCATTATTCTTTAACTGCATAAACTATTGCGTTCCGCTGATTTATAGTGGCCGTGAAACGTGAATGACTGACAGACTGTCTAACACCTGACTTCTGATTTGTACGTACAATTAGAGTACTTCCGCGATTCAGAGGTAACGACAAACGATGAATGACTGACTGACTGACCAGCTGTTTCCTTAAATTGATATTTTGTTTAAATGTCATGTTTTTTTATGTTACAGCTTTTCAAGAAGAAAAACTGTCATTCCGTTATTATAATTATACATATATGAAGTTGAAATACATCATAGCGTAAGAAATCCAAGAAGGAAAATCTTGTTAGATAATGGATCCTTTATCAAAAACAAATCGATACAGCGAAGTTCCAATCTTTCAATTTTGAGAATTTACACAACCTTGAGTGCATGTTGAATGAGTTCATACATTTAAAATAGAACCAAAAGTGCATAAGAGGGTTTAGTTCATAAAACTTAGTTTATTATATATTGTTATATTCTATTTATAAAACTGGTATATTTTGTAGTTATGTTTGTATAATGCTTGCTACATATAGCCTATCCAGGGTTTCTTGTTAGTCAGAAACTTTTTGGCGCGCAGTTTGAATTCAAATCTGTTTTGGGCGCGCCATAAATTTTAAGTATTTTCCGGGTTCATAGAAAATTTTTGTTAGCAAGAAACCTTGAATAAGCTTTATAGATCTCGCGATTCACGATCTTTTTCATGGTGTTTTCAGAGTTCAAAAGAGAAGAAAAAAACGATACGAAAATGAGTAATTAGTACACTTTGGCCATAAAACTCAACAGTTTGTTCTCGAAATTTTTTTATGAATGATTGTCCTTAACATTTTTCTGTAGTTTTTACTTTTCTTTGGACTCTGAAAGCACGTTTAATATACAGGGTGGGCCAAAAAAACCCTACGATTTTGAACGTTAATAACTCGATCCATAACCAACCGATTCAATCGTTTTTGCTCTCTTTTAAAAGCCAATATGTCAACTTAAAATCCCTCTAGTTTTAGTTGTGTTTTATGGAGTTGCCCAGAAGTTACAGAAGAAAACTTGAAAAATCGTGTATTTTTAGCGAAAAAGTCATCGAAACGGAGTATTTAAGTTTATGAATGAATGAAATGCATCAAATAACAACTAGTTAAACCTTGTTGATCGAAGATAAATGAATGGTTCACTCGATTTGACCATTTTCCTGAACCACCAAAGTCTGAGCTCAGGGTTAAATTTGTCAATGGCGGATATGACATTCGCCATGAATTTTTTTGTCCAAGCACTCAAATATGGTATTACAACGTTTCCAAGTTAGAATTGAGCTCAGAAAACTCAATTTCCTTTATTGAACTTTTCAAATTCAGAAATTCGTTGTCAAAAAGGAACATTTTGCTAAACCACAAAATTTCGGTTTTTCTCGTCCAAAAACACGATTTTTGAGGGTTTCTTCTGTAACTTGAGGACAACTTTATAAAACATGACTAAAATTAGAGGGGTTTTAAGTTAAAGTATTGGCTTTCAAATGATAACAAGAACGATTGAATCGGTTGTTCATAGCTCGAGTTATTAACGTTCAAAATCGTATGGTTTTTTTTGGCCCACCCTGTATCTCTACTTTCAAATTGCTAAGCATAGGGAACCACATGTGTTAGTTACAGCTTACAGCGCACCGAAAAACGGTTTTTCTAACGTCGTTTCCACCCAACGATCGAAAGATTTTATGAGTTACTATCAAATTAAGCAACCATGTATATTTGAGTCGTTTTCCGATTCAACCAATCAAGTTGGCTCGACTAATTTGAAGTTGTTCTAACTATTTTCTCACTGCTGCTCGGGAACACACGTTCATATTCTGCAGTTCAAAAAACGTATTGAAAGAACTAAACCCCCATTCCGGTGAATCATTTATTCGTAACGTTTTATATTCTTTACTTCTTGCATTTCGAAAATAAATTCGAATGCGCGCCCATATGTTATTGTAGCTGTTCGCTATTTATTCATGCGTAAAACTATTGCACACGCACATATCAGCGCTGTAACTAACTATTTCAGCTATAACCTGATCAAGTTCAACTTTTCCAACAACTTAGTTCTGTGAACTGTTTCCACTCATTTGTCCACTCACTAACTCACTTAATGGAATAGATTTCAGGTTTCCAAAGAAATTAGTCAACGCGTCAAATCTAGTCAGTTTTTATTGAATAATGATTTCGAATCTCAACAAAATTATTGTTGCATTTATTTTTAATTTCTGCTATATTTGGGCACTGAACGATGGACTCTGTGGTGTACCGACAGTCAGGTTGGCCAGCTAGCCAGTCAGTCTGTCAGTCAGTCAGTCAGTCAGTCAGTCAGTCAGTCGGTCATTCATTCAGTCAGTCAATCAGTCAGTCAATCAGTCAGTAAGTCAGTCAGTCAGTCAGTCAGTCAGTTAGTCAGTTAGCCAGTCAGTCAGTCAGTCAGTCAATCAGTTAGTCAGTCAGACAGTCAGTCAGTCAGTCATCAGACATCAAATAAGGAACACCAACTTAATTCGGAAATTCTGAAACGTTTCGAACGTTGAAAAAGAATAAATTAGTGAAAAAAGAAAACTGCAAAATAAGTTGCAATACTCCTTGAAAACTGAACCAAATTTCTCAACGATAACGCTGTAGCGTAACAAACGCTCGACTTACATAATGTTTACACTGGCAAAAACAACTTTCGGCGCACGTCGATCAGCCCCCTCGATAGCTCAGTTGGTAGAGCGGTGGACTGTAGAGGCAAAGTCACAGACATCCATAGGTCACTGGTTCGACTCCGGTTCGAGGGATGCACATTCTTTTTGACCGGATAACGCTTTTCAAACATATGTATACGTATTTCTTTTTTCAATGTAACAGACTTAGTTGCATGTTCTGTTTTTTTTCTAGCCGCTTCATGAAAATCAGACAAACCCAAGTCCATAGATTTGTTTCTCGTGTCCCACTCTTACTGCGGTTCCAATATGAAAAAAGTATCTAATTAAAACTTTTATGGCGTTCTTTAAGTGTAGGTTAGAGGAAATCAAATCTCGCTTGCTTTACTGATCTCAGTTCTCTTCAGCGTTCCGTATGTTTCAGAAACAGGACGGAGTTTCGCACTGCTCTCTGTTTTTATACTTACTATGTATAATCCTATAAATAAAAAGAATAGAGTTTGTGGGTTTGTTTGTATGTCCACGCGACGAATCGATATAAATATCAGAAATGAAACTCGGAAAAACTCCTTTCGTCATTAATATTCAGAAATCAAGTTTTTATGGTCATCACCTTCTCATATCAAAGTTGAGGAGAAAGTTGTCATCCACACCCTCCCAGGATAATGTTCAGATTCCCTGAACTTCTAAAATATCGAGAGAACTCAACTATAATTGCAACTAATATTTTTGCCACGAATGAAAATGGCATTTAAGTAAATGTTGGAATAAGAGAGTCGTACATTTACTTTGTTAAACATGGGAATGATCAACGTCTTTTTATCGAAAAACAACCATCAAACTTAATGGCATTTAACCGAAAAATTTATTTGAAAATTAGAAGAGTTTTGAATGAAAATTAAGCTGTGATCAGCTACAAACTTAACGAGTTGTTTTTTATGTCTTTAATCGTATAAATTTTGTTTAAAAAAACTATTCAAGAACATGATAAATTTAGCTTTAACAATTTATGTCCTTACATCGGGACGGTAAAACATGATATCTTATGAAGAAAAATAAGCTATTCACGGTTGACTCTAACTTTTTTTGCAACGGGCTCATACTGTATTACTGCTTTTCTGCAACTGAACTTATCAAGCTTAATATCTAATTTGAACGAACATCAAAACGAAAAAGTTAACAATTAACTCAGATTTGAATAAATCAAATAAGTTAAACATTTAAACAACGGGTTTCGATAATTATTGTTAAATAGTTAGCTTTGTAAACTTTATAAACAGTTCCGTAGCAACGGGTTAACGCATATCAAAACGAAAAGGTTAACAATTAACTCAGAGTTGAATAAATCAAGTAAATTAAACATTTAAACAACGGGTTACGGTAATTTTTGTAAAATAGTTAGCTTTGTAAACTTAACAAACAGTTGCGTAGCAACGGGTTTACCCTAGTCTTATACAGGGTGTCCCATCCTTAACCGCCGATGTTGACAGCCTCGTGTTTGAGTTGTACTGGGTCATTATAATTGAAACTTCATTTTCAAATCGAGGAGTCTTTGGCAATTATTTTGACACCTACCAAAAGTTAATTGGACGTCTGTAGCTTACTTTACAAGCAATCGAAAAAAGGTCCACTTTTGGACTATATTTTCTTTCTATTCCATGAAATTTTCACCATATCTTCAATGATAGAGAGACGTGACTGGATTCGGATTTACGCGCTCCTTCAAATCACCTAGGAGCCAGAAATCCAGATGGGTTACGTCTGGCGACCTGGCAGGCCACAGAACCTTTCTTGGTTCCAGAATCTTTGCCAGGAGAGGTTCATGAACCAGGAAAGGTTTCATTGAGCCGATACCGGGTGATACTGGCTTAATGAGCCGGAGCACCGTATTGTAGGAACAACAAGTCGCCTTCCCAAACTCTTATACCTGCGTTAGACGAGGTAACAGCCACTTTTGCAAGAAAGCCAGGATGGTTCGGTATGACAGCATCACCCGAGATTGGCTCAATGGGACCTTTCCTGATTCCTGGATACGTAGCGGAGGACAACTTATGTGGCCTGACAGGTCGCCAGACCTGACCCCCCCTGAAATCCTGGCTTCAGGGTGATAACAAAGAGCACGTATGTCCGAGAAGTTCCCTAGAAACGGGGCAGCCACGTCTCTGTATCCTTGAAAAGATGGGTGCAATTCTCATGGACTCAGGTTATGGAGCCGTGGAAGCTGTGCCACGCCGCTGGAAACGATGTCTGAGTCGAAAATTGAGTGAATCCCTTCTGGATTTTGTTCTGTTTTATTCTGGGTTGTGCTACTTCATGTGATGTTCTGCTCTTGTATTTCCTTTTTATTAAATTTATTGATAAATATTTACTTAAGGAAGAAAAAATTGTCTAAAAATGGACATTTTTTCGATTGCTTATAAAAATACCTACAGACGTCCAATTAACTTCTGGTAGGTGTCAAACAAATTGCCAAAGAATTCTTTATTTGAAAATGAAATTTCAGTTAAAAAAACCAAATACAACTCAAACACGAAGCTGTCAACATCGGCGGTTAAGGATGGGACACCCTGTATATTAAAACTCAATGTCTGTCTGTATGTCCGCAAGCGATTCGATATAAATATCAGAAGTGAAACGCAGAAAATCTCTTTATGTCATTTTCATGCAGAATCAAGAAATTTTTAATCATCATCACCTTCTCTCATAAAAGTTGAGGAGATATTGTCATCGACACCCTCAAAGAAGATTCCCTCTATTCACTGAAAATATCAAAGGTCTTAACTAAAATTACCGCTAATTAAGGTCACGGATGCAAATGTTTCCATTTTAATCTTGGAAAAAAGCTTTGTGATTCTTTTTATCCACCTCGGGAATCATCAACACCATCCATCGCATATAAAATCGGTGAACTACCAAACGTGATCCACCTCAACTGAGATATCTTTGATCAAATAAAAAAAAACAGTACAAGTAGTTTCAGCGATCTTCACTTCATCTACGTGCTTCTCGGGTCGGGTCAAGAGTTAAAAATATCCTGTAGGTTTCCAACGGGACGGGTGAAAAATTACAATACCTAATAGAAAAAAATAATTGTGTCAATCAATCGTTTTTCCACGGGTTCTTTTCAGTGTAATGCTAAACTTGAACTAACTTTACCATAATTATGTTTTAGAAAATTAAATCAGGATTTAACGTGTCGGGTGAGTTCAACGTTTATAATAACATATTGGGTCGGATACTCCTATGTATTACATTACCTTATGAGTTTTCAACTGGTCGGATATACTTTATGAAGAAAAGTAAGATGAGTTGGGATCTTCACGGGTGACAAACTTTTTTTCCACGGGTTTTTTCTCACTGTAACTATGTTAAAATAAATTTATCTCGGATCAATTTTCAACAGTCAATGGGTCAGGTTCGGGTGGATTAAACCCGTGTAATTTTAAACGGGTGATAAAATTAGTTGTTAAAAAGACTAAAAGTGGTATGTGGTACAAGCTAATTTTGAATATCGACGGGTTTGTACGAATAACATCTTTGTAAACTTAACTCTCAGTTGCGTAGCAACGGGTTTACCCTAGTCTATATTTAAATTAGACGATGTATGTCTGTCTGTCTGTCTGTCACGCTTAGTATAAATATCGCGAAATAACACTAAAACACCTTTTATTACTTGAATGCAAGAATGAAACGAATCATCGCCTACCCTTCAATGAGACCACCATGTATGTATTATACCTCAACCGACGGTAAAGTCATGATAATTCGTTGAGGGCATGATTATTGCAAGCCATAAACACTTTTTATTCACTGAAAATGTTCTTCACAACTAAGGGTGCAATCATCATCACCCTCCTCGAATGGCTGAACTTACCGGCCAGTGACCACAAAACTTTCAAGTAAACTATGAAAAACCTTTTTAAATTACTGATCTTTGGATTCGACCTGTCCAATTAACCGATGTTATAGCAGACAAGACATGTGGTGTTGGAACAGGTTTTTTAAATCGTTCAGCTAATAAAAAAACTTCAGGAAATCATTTAATTTTCACGGACTCACAAACCGACTATAACACAATTACAATAAATGATTTGAACTTCCATAATAAATTGGGTCAGACTGTTTGATTATCATTTTATTCACTTGAGTTTTCGTAGTAACAGTTTCAACAATAAAATAGGGTTATTATTATCGTTGAGTTTTTAGGTGAGCGACATTGAAGCTAATAAACGATCCGATGAGGATAGTTGCAACATGGAAGCTAATAAACGATCCGATGAGGATAGTTGAGCCTTGGAAACAAGACACTAATTTGCGTAGTAACGGGTTTATCCTATACAGTACAAATAAAAGTTTAATCGGCCTTGGTTGGGCTTTGAGAAAGAGCTTTGCTTAAATTGAAACATATATATTTTTTCGGATTTTGAAAAAGAAATTATAACAATTACCTGACCTCTTTTATTTGAAACTAAGTTATGAAAAGTGTATCTAAACGGGTGGCTAAATTAATTGGAACAGTGATATGTCGACCTGAGTTGCATAACAAAGGTTCGTGGTACATATCAAAGCTTTTTTTATATCGATGGGTTCATTCCTATAATAATCTATGTAAACTTAACACTCAGTTGCGTAGCAACGGGTTTACCCTAGTGAGTTAAAATGTAAAAAAAACGGGGGGGGGGGGGGTGGGTGAGGGGTCATTTTTTCATTATAAATTTTTTTGTGAAATCATGTGCGTTTTTATGCACAAACAATGTTCCATGAGCTGTGATATCAAATAAAGTCTTACCTTGGCTGCTGGAATTGTTGAACATTCGGTATTGTGGGGTGCTTGGTAATAATGATGGTGGGTTGCGTTTGGTCGGGTGTGCGTTTTCATAAAAAATTAATAAAAAACGGATCCATTTTTTAAGTCAACCAATGATCTCCATAGTGAAAATATATGCTGGTCTGTGGTGCACCGTGGTTATGGACACATTTTTCTGTTCTGTTCTGTACAGAATTAACTTCCAGACCGGCCATCCAACTGAATGGTACGAAGATCGATAAGCTGATTCGATGGCATCAGAACATTGACGAATCCAATTCCATTACGAGTTCATGGCCGTGGGCCGTAAAACTGATTGCCGTCCTGGACTCGACCACGTGAGTGAGTGAGTGAGTGAGTGAGTGAGTGAGTGAGTGAGTGAGTGAGTGAGTGAAAGAGTGAGTGAGTGAGTGAGTGAGTGAGTGAGTGAGTGAGTGAGTGAGTGAGTGAGTGAGTGAGTGAGTGAGTGAGTGAGTGAGTGAGTGAGTGAGTGAGTGAGTGAGTGAGTGAGTGAGTGAGTGAGTGAGTGAGTGAGTGAGTGAGTGAGTGAGTGAGTGAGTGAGTGAGTGAGTGAGTGAGTGAGTGAGTGAGTGAGTGAGTGAGTGAGTGAGTGAGTGAGTGAGTGAGTGAGTGAGTGAGTGAGTGAGTGAGTGAGTGAGTGAGTGAGTGAGTGAGTGAGTGAGTGAGTGAGTGAGTGAGTGAGTGGATGTTTTAGATATCAGCAATGCCGTGGTACATTAATCGACCCGAATTGGTTCATCACAAATCAGCACTGTTTCATAGGCATCAATTGGTTTACGTTAGGCAGTCAGTCAGTCAGTCAGTCAGTCAGTCAATCAGTCAGTATTTAGGTCAGTCAGTATTTAGGTCAGTCATTCAGTCAGCCATTCAGTCAGTAAAAGAAGTAAAGTATAAAAAACTTGATGTGATGTTTCAACCAAAAATTAA
>CAXIWR010000026.1:103064-115564 GCA_964036265.1 Daptonema setosum | reverse complement strand
TATAGAAAAAACACACCGATTACACTCGTATATGCCCGATATTTTTTGGGATTACAGCAAGAACTTCATGAAACCTGGAAACATGTTTTTGATTGGGAAACAAAGATAATTTTTTTTGAAAACAACGTCTTCCATCACTAATTTTGCTGTTGTACGACCTAACTTCATCATTTGCAGATTTTTTATTGCAGATTATTTTTTATTTATAGTCTTTTAGATGTCAGATTTAAGATTTTGGATGCCTTAACTTACAATATTTCACTCGCGTCATTTATGAAAGGGCCTTGGTTATTGCCTATTCTTGTCCATATAGCATTATCAGTTGATTACGAGACCAAATTTGAATGCGTGCCTTAGTTTTACAGCTTTTCTTTGCATAAAAAATGCAGCATTTCAGGCAGAAATACACGCTGATATCCGAGATCATCTCCATCTAGGTTTTACAGAAATTCCGACTTGTGAAAAGTGTTCATCTTATTGGCGCAAGTTTGAGTTTAGTTTCATAATCCATTGAGAATCCTATAGTATTGTTGCTAGAAGGCGCACACCGCCAAAGTGATCTATGTTCACTTTAACAAATGTCATTACTCATTAAGAAAACTGCGCTGACCATTCGGGCTGAAAATTTTTACAACATGAAGTACTTTAACTTCAGTCTTGAGTAGGGACCAAAACAAAGTTCCACCAAAATACGCCTTCCGAAAATTAGCTACTACACTCTCAGCTGATGAAGAATAGTAAGTATTGTTTGTGGAAGGGTGCTTTCAGAGTAAAAGGAAAGTAAAAATGAAAATGAAAAATAAAGCAAAATGGAAAGTAAAATCATTAAACCTATTGACCGGAGAGTCAATTTTGTTCCCGAATTTTTTTTCGCTTAAGAAGTTTATAGATTTTACTTTTAATTTTACTTCTCTTTTACTCTGAAAGCACCCGAAGCAGAACATACTGTAGGCGTAACATGCGTATGGAATGTGGAAAAAATACCAGAAACTGTGATTTGAAATTTTTTGAAAGCAAATTTCGCTCGAAAAGTTTTTGGCGCGCAATTTGACTGATTTGAATTAATTTTGGCGCGCGTTCAAATTTAAATATAAACGTTTTCGAACGTTGCGCCTATTTCATTGTATTGCAGGTTCAAAGAAGCTTCCATTAAATAATTGTTAATACCAAAAAATAAATTCTTTGAATTATTGAGATTTTGCATTCAGTGTTGTTGATCATAAAAGTTTATCGTACGATATAAAGTTTGAAGTTGTTTATCACCTGAGTGCCTTCTGGACTTTATATTCAAAAGATTTCCTTCTATATACATAGATAAGCATATATTATGCATTATACCAAAAGATTGTGTCGAATGAATGGAATCTCTAATGGAAGATATTTCTGAAGTTGTGGGTGTATGAATTACGATAACAAGTACAGTACAGGGTCGTTCAAAACCAGATTTTCCGAACATTATATTCAATGGGGGGGGGGTTCATTTATTTTATGCATAATACTTAATAGATTTTGTCGAATGAATGGGATCTTTAATGGTATGTATTTCTGAAGTGCGATAACAAGTCACACCAGACACCCGAGTAATATCCGGTTTTCATATTCAATGGAAGAGATTTTCCCATATAATAAATGATTTTTACTAAACAGATTGTGCCGATTTAATGGGATCTTTGAAGGAAAGTATTCCTGCTTCTATCGGTCATTGAATTGACCTATTCGGAATCATTTCCTGATTGAAAATCCGGACGGAAGTCTTATAATAATCATTGTGGTAAATGTTGTGGCCTGTGGGAACGAAATAAAATGTATGGAGTTCGCGGCTTTTTAACACTCGACCTTATGCTTCCCTATTGAATTTGGAAACTACAGTAAAATAAACTCAAAAGGCAAGTTTTTTATTGAGACTTTATTTATGTAAAGGCCTCTTAATTGATTATAAGAAAATAATTCAAAATTGCGATAACCCATAAAGTTGAGAATCAAGTTCAGGCATGGCCATAACCAGATTCTCGAGTACTGCATTTTCAGTGCCTTATTTTGGATTTTCTTAGAACTGAATTCTCAACTTGATGATTGTGAAGAGTCTTATTCGGCGCGATTCGATAATCGTGAATCGAACTTGGTTTTCCCTTATAATAGATTACGAAGCCTACAAAAGCATTATATTTGACCATTATTATTTTGTGAACGGACAAGCACATTCATACTTCACATTCACCGTAGATTCTTCAGGGTTTGGATTAAATTACGTGTAACAAAAGTACGTAGCTTTGTGATTAGGTGCAAATTCATTTATAAGATGCAAATTAATCAGAATGAGCCATAAATATATTCATATACCAATGCCAGTAAAAAATGTCGATCGCAGAAATGTGTTATTTTTATAACACTCCAGATAAACTACATGGAGATACAATAACGTAAAGCCCCTGTACGTTGATTCTGCAAGCAAAATTATTGTCCATAACGTCTGATAATGAAACATCACTAGCCTCAACTCTACTCGGTTGACAACATAGTCTAACGGTCATGGAGTGATGATGTTTAACACTGACTGTCTGATGTTTCATTATCAGATGTTTTGGGTAATACTTTTGCTCGCAGAAACAACATACCGGCTTTACTCTGCAGAACCAACGAGCACCCGATGATATAAGAATAGGTTTAGCCCTTTCTGGAATAGAGGTCATTTTTCATAAATTTGTATTCACACAATGCATATTCATTTTTCCATGTTCGATTCCATCACTGATTCAGCATAAAAATCAGCTGTTGTTGTTGTTGTTGTTGTTGTTGTTGTTGTTGTTGTTGTTGATGTTGTTGTTGTTGTTGTTGTTGTTGTTGTTGTTGTTGTTGTTGTTGTTGTTGTTGTTGTTGTTGTTGTTGTTGTTGTTGTTGTTGTTGTTGTTGTTGTTGTTGTTGTTGTTGTTGTTGTTGTTGTTGTTGTTGTTGTTGTTGTTGTTGTTGTTGTTGTTGTTGTTGTTGTTGTTGTTGTTGTTGTTGTTGTTGTTGTTGTTGTTGTTGTTGTTGTTGTTGTTGTTGTTGTTGTTGTTGTTGTTGTTGTTGTTGTTGTTGTTGTTGTTGTTGTTGTTGTTGTTGTTGTTGTTGTTGTTGTTGTTGTTGTTGTTGTTGTTGTTGTTGTTGTTGTTGTTGTTGTTGTTGTTGTTGTTGTTGTTGTTGTTGTTGTTGTTGTTGTTGTTGTTGTTGTTGTTGTTGTTGTTGTTGTTGTTGTTGTTGTTGTTGTTGTTGTTGTTGTTGTGGTTGACCAACACGGCAACGTGTCCGTTCGATGCTTCCACTAATTAAATTTCCTGCCCCACCCAATGGTCGGTGGCCTCGCGCGAACCCGAGGTGCTTGGATTGAGATAAAAGGGATTACACGTTGGGATTAATCGCGTAAAAATACATTCACATATGGTTTACCTTGTTGTTAAATTTTTATTACTTGCATTATTTATTTATTTTTGTGTTATGTATTCCTTGTACCGTAATCTTTTTCATAAGTCACAATGGTTAAGGACGCATAGATGTGAAAAACAACGCTTGCATAGTTGTGTTTCTTTGTTAATCATTGTGAAAGCTTCATTTAGCGTTCAAGAATGCTTGGATGATTTAAATTGAAATTTAGTTTATTGAAATTATCGCAATTTTTGGTGTTGTCCAAATGCTACTGTAAATAGATTTTAATTCTCGAATTTTGAACAGATTTGAATTCAAACTGCGCGTCAAAAAGTTTTTTACTAACATGAAACCCTGGATTGGCTATATGTCCCGGATTTCCCAGCCTTGATGCAATATTAATGGCAAACAAACACAACGGCCCGTCTAAACTGAATGGAAATGTAATTATTTCGTTTATAATTACTCAGTCAACAGGGATGCATATTTGTAAACTGTACCGGTTTATCGTCAGACATCGTGCGATCCAACTACAGCTAATAACCATCTGATTGTTTGTACGGCTTCGGCGTAGTTCCGAACACAGACTGCTTGTTAGCAAAGGATTAGCATAGCTTAGCTTCTTCGCGAATCCGAAATAAAAAAGTCGAATTTTGAATTTTGACAAAAAAACCGGTACAGTTTCCAAATATGCAACCGAGATAGATTTCGAAGTTTTTCGTTTTTGGTTCTTGAAATTTCACGAGTTTTTACTTCAAAAAGTTATATGCATTCAAACCCATTCTCACCGTCAATTAAGACCCACATTCCCAATTATCATGCCCTTGCTATCATTCAAATGACTGACATATTCATCGCATCCAATTATTGAGTATCCGTGAGAAACAAGCTCACATGACATTAGTTGGTTCGATTCCCCGAAACCACCAACTTAACAGAGTAGGCCAAAAAATGCGGAGATTTTGGCTCCATAAAGTTTTTTCATGATAAATTCCCCAAAGTCTAGCTTAGCATTTTCAAATTTTCGAGAACAAAATCATAATTTCCCACTTGGCATTTGGACAACAAACGAACATTGCATTTAATTCTTTTGTTTATGATACGGGTCACTACTGTAGCGGACGAGAAGGGGGAGGGAAAAGTGGGATTCCCCCCTCTTTGGCGGTTTCCGAAAATAGAGTTTGTTCCTCAAGGTGTAGGTAAAATGACTTGGTTTCTGAAATTTCCCCCCCTTTTTGACGAAATTCCCCTCCCTTTGGAAGATTAGCTCATCTGCCAGTGATACGGGTTGATATGCTTCGTTGCTTTGTGCAGTGCTCATCCCATATTCATTGGCCGTACGCCGTGAAAAATCTGGACGGAACCTGATTAAGGCTAAAAACATCTGTTAATACAGCTAAATTTGTTCCTACTGTTCAGTGAACTGAAGCCAATTAATCAGAAAACAACATTCTGACGTCAGCAATGCGGAACTTTATACAATTGGTTTGGGTTTATACGGTTTGGGTTTATACGATTGCTAGAGCTATTTTTGTCTTTTTTACCTAAAAAAACCTACTTCATCAAGTTACCTAATCTGTATGCAAATGTCTGAGGATAGATGGAGTTCTATAGAGGAGAGGATGTTCTATTAGAGTGCGACAATTAGTGGGATTTAGAATTAAAGGCCATTTCAAAAATCTTGTATGCAACTTGTGCCTAACAACAACAACAGCAACAACAACAACAACAACAACAACAACAACAACAACAACAACAACAAGCCAGACGGTTGCTGTCGTCAGAAACCAACTAAATTATATCGGAAACAAGTTCGCAATTATCCAATAGACAATAACTCGATTTATAATCAATGGTTGGGACAATTTCTGCTAAATTACGGTACTTGAATTGTCCCTAATTTGTTTTCGTCGAGAAACTCAAATCTATCCAGGATCAGTATTCAGTTTCATTCAAAATAAATCTTTAGAAATAAGTTAAGAATCTGACTTCATCTTTATGTGCCGTAAATTGTTTGATAAGAAAAATACTTATGCAACAGACTATGGGGCAGACAAATAAACTATAATTAAACTATTTAAAATTCAATAACCTTTGTACTAAATTTACAGTATGTACGTTTGCTTTCTATTTGTTGTGGTTTCCACAAAAACAATTGTTCAATTACAAAACAATCATTCATCGAGTACTAATTGAATTACGAACGAAGTATCTATGTATCTGCTGGTAGTGTGCAATTTTTATTCACCGACGTAAGGAGTGTTACGAAGGAGTGTTACGGTGGTCGGCCTGATCAGTATTCAGTCAGTCAGTCGGTCAGTCAGTCAGTCAGTCAATCAGTCAGTCAGTCAGTCAGTCAGTCAGTCAGTCAGTCAGTCAGTCAGTCAGTCAGTCAGTCAGACAGTCAGTCAGTCAGTCAGTCAGTCAGTCAGTCAGTCAGTCAGTCAGTCAGTCAGTCAGTCAGTCAGTCAGTCAGTCAGTCAGTCAGTCAGTCAGTCAGTCAGTCAGTCAGTCAGTCAGTCAGTCAGTCAGTCAGTCAGTCAGTCAGTGCGTTAGTCAGTCACTCAGTCCGCAGGTCAGTTAATCAGTCAGTCAGTCGGTCATTCAGTCATTCAGTCAATCAGTCAGGCACCGAGCCAGCTAGTTTCAGTTTCAACTTTTACGTTATTGTTTATGGTCATCATAAAAAGAACGGGGCTCGAAGTTCCGTACATGAAACGTTGTCTCACCTGTCAGGCTGGACAAACATTATAGGAAAACCTTTCAGACCAGGTATAAATAATAACGATAAAACATTGAAAGAAATATAACATATTCCAAGAAAAACACTGACTGACTGACTGACGGACTGACTGACTAACTGACTGACTGACTGACTGATTCACCCAGTGACTGCCTGACGGACTGACAGACTGACTAACTGACTTACAGATTAGTAAACCAGTCATGTAATGGTTCTTCATAACCAATATCTATCATGATCCCGCACTATGATGTAAACTGACTATAAACTTTTATTAGTCCAGCTTTCCAACCGATTACCTTTACTGTAATAATCCACAAAGCTTACGGTCTTGCTGTTTATGACTCACAGACAGTCAGTCAGTTGGTCAGTAAGTCACTCAGTCAGTGAGTCAGACAGTCAGTTAGTTAGTCAGTCAGTTAGCCACTCAGTCAGACAGTCCGTTAAATAGTAAAAATCGCCATGAAAACCACTATAAAGTACACCGATAAGATATTACGAGCAACCGCTGGAAATTCGAATTCAGCCTCGTAATAAATTATAAAGTCCCTTCAAAGTTTATCACAGCGTGTATAGTATTAGTCGATGAATACAAATCCACGGAACAAACAACACTTCATAGAGCAATCAGAAAGCTAAGTATCATGTTCCTGGTTTTCCTCTAATTAGGTTTCGAACTCGGATCGGTCAGTTTTCTAACCGCCCACCTTAACCACTCCACCATCGATTGTGGCATCTGTATTTGACAGTTGACGCACGTACATGGTATGCACACGTCGTCATAATAACAAAGTTGTAAAGAGCTTCCTGAGGTTCTAGATTAGGACTTTCTATGCTAGGCCAGATACGCATACATTTTTCAACTCAGGTATGTAAGTGAGTTTAACACAAGAAGATTAACATGATGATTGTATGTTATAGCATAGAGGTGTTCGATTGAGTTGGATCTCCATTAATTTATGTCTGATGCAGATTATTCAAAACTGTATTAGTTATTGCCCCAACGTTTCACTTGCATCTCAGGGATAAATTGTTTAATACATTTCAACTTTTATTCAGCCAATCTTTAACTCGCGATTCAACTCACGATCAATAGTGAATATTACGAATGTCATACGATACTACGACTATACAGTAGTTTGGTCATGGTTTCTTGTTATGAAAAATTAATTTTGCAGGTCGGTTACGCACTGATGCAATGAATTAAGGACAGTTTTCGTATGTTTTCCGAATGTTTTGTGAAAAACAATTTTTTTTAATTTTAAAACCGCGTCAAAAACAGATTTTTAAATTAAACTGCGCCAAAAAGTTTCTGGCTAAAAAGAAACCCTGGATAGGCTCTACATTATCCTTTTCCAGCTGTTGCAACCATCAATCATCAGAATTGACTTTATCAACAGTCGTTCGAAGCTGGGTAAAAATAGCATTACTTCTATAAGTACATCCGTGCTACTTCCTTAACTGATGTTTGTGGCCTGATTACCTCAATAAGTTGACAAACCTGTAGAATTGGTTCCGACGCGCTTTCTGTGTTTCTTAAGATTTCTTCATTACCACACCAATATCATATCAGTACTGGAATGGAAATCTGACAGGTGACACAGAGGTGTCCAGTGGTTTATTTATTCCTATAATTTATTTCAAACACCATTCTGACACGATCTGCCGTGTTGAATACGGTAATGAAGAAATCTCATTCAAAACTAACAGTTTAATTTTAGTCGGTTCACTAGCGGACGAGAAGGGGAGGGAAAAGTAGAAGTTCCCCCCTCTTTGGTGGTTTGGCATAATTTTTTTGTCAATTCCCCTCTCTTTGAAAAGGTTCCCCTCCGTTTGAAGGTATAGCTTGTTCGCCAGTGAGCTGTGCGGACTACGGTAGTGAAGAAATCCCATTAAAAACTATCAAACTCATTTCAGTTGGTTCAACACGCCAACCTCACAATCAACTTTACTGACACATTTCAAGGTCAGAACGTTTGCTTCACTAATCTAAAACTGTATTTGAGGATCAAAAATGTTGTATTCAAGAGGAGTTAATCCTATTCAATCTGATCCTGTATAATTGGAAATGGTATAAATACATGTACAGTCACTGGCGGACGAGCCAATACTCCAAACGGAGAGAAAATTCTTCAAAAAAGAGAGAACTAGCAGTTCATTCAACCTATACCTTGCGGAAGAAACTCTATATTCTAGAACTGCCATAGATAGGGGAGTTTTAGTTATTCTTTCTATCCTCGTTAAGTAGTGAATATGTACGAACGGCGAATATTGAAATCACGTGTTCCTTTGTTTCAGAATGTTCCAGATAAATCGGATTGCATCCAAACGAAATTGCATTACCGCCCGACGGCACAGGATCAGGAAATCGAGCTCATTCGAAATCGTAACCATCCGTGAGTTCAACGAAATGTTGTTGTTGTTGTTGTTGTTGTTGTTGTTGTTGTTGTTGTTGTTGTTGTTGTTGTTGTTGTTGTTGTTGTTGTTGTTGTTGTTGTTGTTGTTGTTGTTGTTGTTGTTGTTGTTACTGTTGTTGTTGTTTCTACACAACACTGTGCATCCGTCAGTCGAGAACATACTGTCGTCCTCATTGACATCTGCTCTTTGTAAAGTAGATGCCCTTTGTCATAACATTTCTGTTTATGATCACCTTTCAAATTGATGAAGAGACATACTTCTATAACCAGACTTTTTCGAAGTCTGGTACTCTCCCATATATCCATTGCACCTTCGCAATTTTGGATCTTTTTTACAAAACACAAAATGTGAACATTGTGCATACATAATTCTTGGTACATATATGGGGTAACGAGTTCATAAAGACTTTTTTAGAACAAAAACCTTAGCCGAGCTTTACATACAGTATGTACATATGTACGTGTCATTTCGAACGCTGGCATTGCAAGGGGTTGGCTCTAATAAAACAAATATTGGACCTCGGCATGACATCGGTTTTATAGCTGGAGGCAGCATTAATCATCTTTCATTGTTTACAATATCATATTAAAGAAGTTCAAATTTGCAAATGTTGAAGAACATTCGGGAAGACAACAAACGACATACATGTTGCCTATCCGAACAATGAGTCATGAAACTATTATTGACGAAAGTTATGCTAGTTTCGCTATGGGACTTACTTATCACTGAAACCAGAGCCAGCAAGGCACATTATTACCTTATCAGAATGAATGACCTGGTCATTTTATTGTGGCAAGAGATATGTATATTCAGTTGAACAAACTCATGATTAATGGTAGAAACACGCACAGCTACATATACATATAGCATTCTCGATTGATTACGAGACTAAATTCAAGCTTGTGCCAGTCAGGTATGCACTTTTCCAAGACAGAATTTTTGTAAAACCTAATCAGTAACGATCTCAGATACCAGCGTGTATTTCGGTCCGAAATTCTGCATATTTCTATGCATATAAAGAAAAGTTGTACAACAAAGGCACGCACAAAAATTCAGTCTCGTAGTCATTTAAAATGCTATATGTACATGCTGTACGTACAGGGTGGGCCGAAAAAACCACACGAATTTGAACGTTAATAACTCGATCTATAAATAAACGGTTCAATTGTTTTCACTCTCATTTGAAGTTGAAATATTGGCTTTTAAATGAAAACAAGAACGACGGTGGTTTATAGCTCGAGTTATTAACATTCAAAATCGTGTGTTTTTTTGTCCAAGGTTTTGAACTTAGAGCCTCCGGATCGTGGTTGTGGACCACCCTAACCACTAGACTAGACAAGCGAAAAAGGCTTCGCATTGGTTTTACTACTTGCTTTCTAGACTTTAAAGCTTATGCGCCATAAGAATAATAATAATCTGAAATTGCACTACAACTCACGTCATGTCGAAAACCGGTCAAGTCCGGAACAACATTACCGTATTTCTGACCTGAAGCCAGACTCATATGCAGACATACACAGTCTTCGAATTTCATATCACAATTAAGTCAAAGATCTTGAGGCTATCTAAAGATTGTTTTTGAAATTGCTTTTATAGCCCGCAATTCTGTTCCTTTTATGTTTCGATAGAGAAGTACACTGCCAGTATCTTGATTCAGGCTCCTAACGGCTAATAACAAATAGTTTCAATAAGTGTCTATTCTGAATGAATACAGTATATAATTTTTATTCAAGTTTCTGTCTAATTCATGTCATATCGGAGGATTCGGTAGACAGTTAATCTTATTGAAAGCTACTGTGCGCCTGTTATGAAAATGGGTTTGGAATATTGGTTCATTAAAATTAGTCATCCAGTCACGCTATTATAGCTTGATCAAAAAATCTTTATATATCTTGAGAATCGTTCGAGCCAATCACCCGCTGACTCCTTCAAGAAGGAGAAACTAGCCAAAGGCATCACCAGGAAGAAGAAGGAATCAGTCGGAGAGAAAGATAAGGTTGTTTTAATTTTTACGTCTTTTTGTATTGTCAGTCACTTTGTACTTGCATTTATATCAAAAATATTTTCTTACGTTACCAATTTTTTACCAACGTTACCAACCGGATATCCAGCCAATCATCACCTTCTTTTACACCTACCATCATAACTTCAACCTAATGTTCCAAAGTTGTAAAAGCCCTTATTCCAACTTTCCACTGAAATCCCAGGAAGCTACATATAATCCAGGTTGCCTTTCCGTTTCGTATGTACGCACTGGCGGACGAGCAAAATCCCCAAAGGGAGGGGAATTTTTTCAAAAAGGGGAATTGACAGATTTCAGACTATTTAACCTACACCTTACGGAAAAAAATCTACTTTTTGAAATCGCCAATAAGAGGGGGGAATTTCACTTTTCCCTCCCCTTCCCGTATGTACGTGATTTTTGTTTCCATGTTCCGACGTTGATGTGGCCGACGTATGTAAAGTCGGTTCAGGGTTTCTTATTACTCTGAATTTTTTCGCGCGCAATTTGAATTTGAAACGGATTTTGGCGCACGTTCAAATTTGCACTTTTATTGCGTACTTTTGATGAATGTTTCCGCATGATCTCGGAAAAGCCAGATTTGTCTTTGCCTTTTACGAGCACTGACGGCCCTTTGAAAGACCGACCGCCAACGTATATAAAAGGATGATGTATCTATGTAGTTTATACTGGAGTTCTTGTTAAGTTCTTGGCGGGCAACTTGGATCATGAATCGATTTCGGCACGCGTCTACATTTTCGAGGAAAACATACTTCTTTCACATTACATTTGGACAACACACAAATGTTGCCCCTAATTCATCATTTATGTGTTTGGTTCACTGATCTCATGGCATGGAAAAGTATGGTTCAAAAACTATTTTTCGAAAACGATGGTTCAAAAACTATGGTACAAAAACTATGGTTCAAAAACTATGGTTCAAAACTCTGGTAAAAAAACGATGGTTCAAAACTATGGTTCAAAAACTATGGTTCAGAAACAAAACTATGGTTCAGAAACAAAACTATGGTTCAAAAACTATGTATGGTGCAAAAACTATGGTTCAAAAATGATGGACATTTTTCAAAAACTATGATTCAAAAACTGTGGTTCAAAACTATGGTTCAAAAACTATGGTTTAAAAACCATGCTTCAAAAACTATGCTTCAAAAACTATGCGTCACAACTATGGTTCAAAAACTATGGTTCAAAAAGCTAAGCTTCAAAAACAAAACTATGGCTCGAAAACGGCGCGCTCTCAAATTCAGTCTTTTGATAAATTGAGAAAGCTCTAATCAGTAATGCCAAACATTCTAACGTCTTCCACATCTATAAAAAAACCTTCAGACTTTTTCAAAGTTTAGCTCAAAGCCAGCTGAATCGGTTTACATGGAGCAATTCCTTGTAACGAGAAATTTTGAACGGACTGTGGATTTGGATATAATCGATGTGGAAAGACAAGGCATCTCTGAGAGCTCAAATTGGCCGTTGCGGAGATAAAAACGCGGTAGGCGCCCACCCACCAGCGGACGAGAAGGGGAAGGAAAAGCAGAATTCACCCTCTTTGGCGGTTTCAAAAAGTACAGTTTTTTCTATAAGGTGTAGGTAAAAATGCCTAAAAACTGCCAATTCCCCCCTCTTTGACTAAATTCCCTCCCTTTGAAGGGTCGGCTCGTCCGCCAGTGCGCCCACCCATTTTGGGCTGATTTATTTCACGTGGTAACATGGTGAGAATCGCACGTTGGTGGCAGAGCTTGGGTCTGATTTTACAAAAATTATTAGTTTGAATTTCCTATTCTTTTGAAGTTTTTTCACAAAACTACAAACTAAAGCAAAAATATTGCCCAAAACGTCTGATAATGAAACATGAAACGGCATACGACTTCTCCCAGTCATGAAATAAATTTTTCTCAAAGCTCTGTTTAGACATCGTATTTT
>CAXIWR010000026.1:0-102864 GCA_964036265.1 Daptonema setosum | reverse complement strand
TTCATGTTTGTAATCAGGTTCCTGCTGAATTGTCACTAATGAGGTTCAGAACAAATTGCAGGTTCCATGAACTCATGAAATCGTGTTTGTTCTATCATTCTCAAATCTCAATTGATTATAGGCTGTTTGTTTTGGTCACGAACGGTTTTCTTTTCTGATACAGTTCTACATAACAAATGGACTGACTGACTGACTGACTGACTGACGAACTAACTGACAGACTAACTGACTGACTGACTGACTGACTGACTGACTGACTGACTGTCTGACGGACTAAAGGACTGACGGACTGAGTGACTGACTGACTGACTGACTGACTGACTGACTGACTGACTGACTGACTGACTGACGGATTAACTGACTGACTGACTGACTGACTGACTGACTGACTGACTGACTGACTGACTGACTGACTGACTGACTGACTGACTGACTGACTGACTGACTGACTGACTGACTGACTGACTGACTGACTGACTGACTGAATGACTGACTGACTGACTTACTGTCGCATATTGCATCTTTTTATCATGTATTTTACTTGAGTTTGGTCGTACATATCTACGACTGGTGTGACAGTGACAGATGTCACGCCATGGTGATCTGCAGGTTATGCTGCTTATGACAGATCATATCACCCGTTGTTTTTGATATACATGTATGTAGCACTTTCAGTTGATTACGAGACTGAATTTGAATGCGCGCCACTAAATACACTGAATGACTTTGAATAAACTTTCCCATGCGTATGTAGTTTTTGCCACATTCAAAATGATATTTCGACAAGTAATTAAGTTCGGTTCAATTTGATATATGCATAGTTTTACCGCAGTTAGTCAGTCAGTCAGTCAGTCAGTCAGTCAGTCAGTCAGTCAGTCAATCAGTCAGTCAGTCAGTCAGTCAGTCAGTCAGTCAGTCCACCAATAAGTCAGTCAGTCAGTCAGTCAGTCAGTCAGTCAGTCAGTCAGTCAACCATTAAGTCAGTCACATCGTTAATCACCGAAAAACGCGCTAATCTTCCAGACGTCCAATGGCTTGTTCCATTTTGTACCACGTCTGCTAGGAACACTCCATACATATGTATTTGGGATCAGGTTAATCCATACTTTGGACGGCAACATACTTTTCGCGTAGACGGTATTTCGCAAGGTCAACATGTGATTGAATGTCTCATATGTATGTACGTAAATATAGAGTGAAACATAAATAAACAAGAATGTACAGTATAGCAACAAAAAAGGATATTATTTTATAATTTTTATAAGAAGGTTTTACAGAACGATTCCCTCCGCTCAACACAGATTAGGACTTCCTTGATTCTTTTATTTTGATAGTTGGTTTGTTATAACTCGCGCAACGCAAGGTACCTTGTTATCAAAGATTTCTTCTCTGGGTGCCTTCATAGTCCGTTGTACCAAAGTTTCAACAAAGTTAAAACACATTTTGTAATAAGCAGCATCCACTGCAACCCCTATACCTTGTGTGATAAATAATGGTAGTTGCCGTGGATGCTGCTTATAACAAACTGTGTTTCAACTTTGTTGAGAATTTGTCCGAACCAGGGCTGGGGGACTTAATTAAAAGTACCAGGGCTAAAAGTCCCGGGAATTAAGTACCTCATTAAGTGGCACTTGAAAAAACGGGACATTTTTTAAGTGCCACTTATTGTTTGTAAAACTTTTCTTTTAGTACCAGAATTTATTTTGTAACTTTGTAAAATACTATGGATTTCTTAGTGATAAATTGACAGAATCCAAAATTCTTTACTTTTAGCCAATTTTAGACGACCTACGACCTTAGCCGTAGAGAAATTAATAAGCACGAAAATAATTTCTTGGTACTAAATTCAAATTCTGGAATTCAGTGCCACTTAATTTTCAGGCGACAAATTCAAAAGTGGCACTTTTAAAATGGAAAAAAAATTAAGTGGCACCTAAAAAAGTACTTTTAAATTAAGTCCCCCAGCCCTGGTCCGAACGCACCCCTATGGACCACATTATGCAATGAAATATGCATTGTGATTTTATCGAGAGAAACGTGTGAAAGAACTTTTATCTTAAACAATCTGAAAGCGTGGCAAAATTTTTTTAATTTGAATCGCGCGCCGAAAACTTTCTGAAGAGAATGCTTGACCAAGCTGTACCATGACCATACACAATTTCCCATCCCTATGTTCAATTCCCTTTCGGTCAATTTCCCATTTATCTGCTTGAATCTCGGTCATAACTCATAACTCACGCCTAAACACTGGATATTCGATTTTGAACGCCCGCCAAAAATTTTGTTTTCAAATTGCGCGTCAAAAACTGCTGAGAAGAACAAGAAATCGTGAGCAAGCTTCACCATACAAAACTGGTCATCTCAGTCCACGTTCCTTTGGTAAAGTTCCCATTTTAAACCCTGATGAACATGTGCCAAAAAACAGTTTTTATTTCAAAATGCGCACCGAAATCTTTTAAATTACAAGAAACACGGGATAGGCTGTGTACAAAGCTTCCGATTCCTGCTCAGTTCCCTTCTGGTCAATTTCCCATTTATTCTCTGATTCTCGGTCATAACTCACGCCTAAACACTTTGAATATTCCTTTTTGAACGCATGCCGAAAACAGTTTTAACTTCAAACTGCGTGCCGAAAACTTTCAAGTTACAAAAACACGGGATAGGCTGTGTACACCATACAAAACTTCCCATCCCTATGTTCAATTCCCTTCTGGTCAATTTCCCATTTGTTACTCTGATTCTTGGTCATAACTCACGCATGAACATCTTGAATATTCACTTTTGAACGCGTGCCAAAGTTTTTAAATTCAAAATGCACGCCGATAACTTTATGAGTAACAAGAATGCCTGACCAAGCTGTACCATACACAACTTCCCATCCCTATGTCCAATTCCCTTCTGGTCAATTTCCCATTTATCAGCCTGATTCTCGGTCATAACTCACGCCTAAACACTTTGAATGTCCCGTTATCCATCACACATATTGCTGGTGTACGAAATGTCATTTGTACACCCTATAGTATGTTCTATAAAGTTAGGGAATTCGCAGAAAACACTACAAAAAACACAACAAACAAGACTTGTTTTTTATAGAAAAAACAAACCGATTACACTCGTATATGCCCGATATTTTTTGGGATTACAGCAAGAACTTCATGAAACCTGGAAACAAGTTTTTGATTGGGAAACAAAGATATTTTATTTTTGAAAACAACGTCTTCCATCACTAATTTTGCTGTTGTACGACCTACATAACTTCATCATTTGCAGGTGTCATTGCGGATTATTTCTTATTTATAGTCTTTCAGATGTCATATTTAAGATTTTGGATGCCTTAACTTACAATTTTTCACTCGCGTCATTTATGAAAGGGCCTTCGTTATTGTCTATACATGTCCATATAGTATTCTCCGTTGATTAAAAGACCAAACTTACGCCAATAACATATGCCCTTTTCACAAACATAATGCCTGTAAAATCTTTTTAGGAAGATCTCGGATACCAGCACGTATTTCTGATAATACACTATTTTCTGACGCGTAGAAAAGTTGTACAACAAAGGCGCACATTCGCATTTAGTCTCGTAATGAAATGAGAATGCTATAGTTATGTTGTGATTGTTGTCTAGCCCGCCCACACCGCCAAAGTGATCAATGTCCACTTTAACAAATGTCATTACTCATTAAGAAAACTGCGCTGACCATTCGGGCTGAAAACTTTACAATATGAAGTACTTTAACTTCAGTCTTTTAAGTAAGGGCCAAAACAAAGTTCCACCAAAATACGCCTTCCGAAAATTAACTCACTCTCAGCTGATGTAGAATAGTAAGTTTTGTTTGTGGAAGGGTGCTTTCAGAGTAAAAAGGAGAGTAAAACGGAAAGAAAAAGAAAAGTAAAATGGAAAGTAAAACCTGTAAACCTATTGACCGAGAAGTAAATTTTTTTCCCGAATTTTTTTTCGGTCAATAGGTGTACAGATTTTACTTTCCATTTTACCTTCCTTTTTACTCTGAAAGCACCCGAAGCAGAACATAAGTGTAACTTGCGTATGGAATGTGGAAAAAATACCAGAAACTTTGATTTGAAACTTTTTGAAAGCAAATGTCGCTCGAAAAACTTTTGGCGCGCAATTTGACTGATTTTAATTAATTTTGGCGCGCGTTCAAATTGAAAGAAAAACGTTTTCGAACGTTGCGCCTTTTTCATTGTATTGTATGTGGTAAGTTCAAAGAAGCTTCCATTAAATGATTGTTAATTCTAAAAAAATCTTTGAATTATTGCGTTTTTGCATTCATTGTTGTTGATCATAAAAGTTTATCATACGACGATATAAAGTTAGAAGTTGTTTAACACCTGAGTGCCTTCCGGACTTTATATTCAAAAGATTTCCTTCTATATACATAGATATATAAAGATTTTTTTATATATTATGCATTATACCAAATAGATTGTGTCGAATAAATGGAATCTCTAATGGTGGGTATTTCTAAAGTTGTGGGTGTACGAATTTCGATAACAAGTACAGAGTCACACCAGATACCAGACACCCGAGTGATTTCCGGGGGGAGATTCCGTCTTATTCAATGGGAGAGATTTTCCTATATGATAAATGATTTTTACTGAATAGATTCTGGCGAAATATTGGGATCTTTGAAGGAAAGTATTCCTGCTTTTATCGGTCATTGAATTAACTTATTCAAAATTTCCTGATAGAAAGTCCGGACGGAAGTCTTGTAATAATCATTGTGGTAAAGAACGAGCGGAAATGTATGAAGTTCCCGAGTGATTTTGGAGAATTCAAGCCACTTCCGGAAGCCAACTTTATTATTGAGACTTTTCAATGTCCGACGCCCATTCTATGTAAAGGCTTCATAATTAATAATAAGAAAATATTTAAAATTGCAATAACCCATAAAGTTGAGAATCAAGTTCAGGCATGGTCATAACCGGATTATCGAGTACTGCATTTTCAGTGCCATGTTTTGGATTTTCTTAGAACTGAATTCTCAACTTCATGATTGTGAAAAGTCTTATTCGGCGCGATTCGATAGTCGTGAATCAAATTAAGTTTTCCCTTATAATAGATTACGAAGCCTACAAATGCATTCTATTTAACCATTATTGTTTTGTGAACAAACAAGCGCACATTCATATTTAACATTCACCGTAGATTCTTCAGGGTTTGGATTAACTTACGTGTAACAAAAGTACGTAGCTTTGTGATTAGGTGCAAATTCATTTATAAGATGCTAATTAGTCAGAATGAGCTATGAATTAAATGCCATTAAAAATTGTCGATCCCGGAAATGTGTTATTTTTATTTTTATAACATTCCAGATAAACTACATGGAGATACATGAACGTAATGCCCCGTATGTTGTTTCTGCAACCAAAATTATTGTCCATAACGTCTGATAATGAAACATCACTAGCCTCAACTCTACTCGGTTGACACCATAGTTTAACGCATTATAGCATGGAGTGATGATGATTGAAGTGCGTGTTAACACTGACTGTCTGATGTTTCGTTATCAGACTTTTTGAGTAATACTTTTGCTCGCAGAAACAACATACCGGCTTTACTCTGCTAAACCAACGAGCACCTAATGATATAAGAATAGATTTAGCCCTTTCTGGAATAGAGGTAATTTTTCATAAATTTGTATTCACACAATGCATATTCATCTTTCCATGTTCGATTCCATCACTGATTCAGCACAAAAATCAGCTGTTGTTGTTGTTGTTGTTGTTGTTGTTTTTGTTTTGAAAGTTGTTCTTGCAGTTTTTCCGTTAATCAAGGAATCAGTGTTTTAAAGCAGCAACTATCATCAAGAAATTCGCCTCTGAGTTATATGATCTCAACTTGAAACGTGAACGATCAGTTTTTGCTCACTTTCTGCACACTTTTTATCATCTGTTGTCATTGTTGTTGTTGTTGTTGTTGTTGTGGTTGTTGTTGTTGTTGTTGTTGTTGTTGTTGTTGTTGTTGTTGTTGTTGTTGTTGTTGTTGTTGTTGTTGTTGTTGTTGTTGTTGTTGTTGTTGTTGTTGTTGTTGTTGTTGTTGTTGTTGTTGTTGTTGTTGTTGTTGTTGTTGTTGTTGTTGTTGTTGTTGTTGTTGTTGTTGTTGTTGTTGTTGTTGTTGTTGTTGTTGTTGTTGTTGTTGTTGTTGTTGTTGTTGTTGTTGTTGTTGTTGTTGTTGTTGTTGTTGTTGTTGTTGTTGTTGTTGTTGTTGTTGTTGTTGTTGTTGTTGTTGTTGTTGTTGTTGTTAATGTTGTTGTTGTTGTTGTTGTTGTTGTTGTTGTTGTTGTTGTTGTTGTTGTTGTTGTTGTTGTTGTTGTTGTTGTTGTTGTTGTTGTTGTTGTTGTTGTTGTTGTTGTTGTTGTTGTTGTTGTTGTTGTTATTATTGTTGTTGTTGGTTTGTTGTTGTTGTTGTTGTTGATGTTGTTGATGTTGTTGGTGTTGTTGTTGTTGTTTTTGTTGTGGTTGTTGTTGTTGTTGTTGTTGTTGTTGTTGTTGTTGTTGTTGTTGTTGTTGTTGTTGTTGTTGTTGTTGTTGTTGTTGTTGTTGTTGTTGTTGTTGTTAATGTTGTTGTTGTTGTTGTTGTTGTTGTTGTTGTTGTTGTTGTTGTTGTTGTTGTTGTTGTAGTTGACCAACACGGCAACGTGTCCGTTCGGTGGTTCCACTAATTAAATTTCCTGCCCCACCCCATGGTCGGTGGCCTCGCACGAACCCGGGGTGCTTGGATTAAGATAAAAGGGATTACACGTTGGGATTAATCGCGTAGAAATACATTCACATATGTTTTACATTGTTGTTAAATTTTTATATTGTTTTTTTTGTGTTATGTATTTCTTGTACCGTAATCTTTTTCATAAGTCACAATGGTTAAGGATCCATAATTGTGAAAAACAACGCGTTTCTTTGTTAATCATTGTAAAAGCTTCATTTAGCGTTCTCCAGGGCTTGGATGATTTAACTTAAAGTTTAGTTTATTAAAATTATCGCAATTTTTTTTTGTCCAAATGCTACTGTAAATAGATTTTAATTCTCGAATTTTGAACAGATTTTAATTCAAACTGTGCGTCAAAAAGTTTTTTACTAACATGAAACCCTGGATAGGCTATTTGTCCCGGATTTCCCAGCCTTGATGCAATATTAATGGCAAACAAACACAACGGCCCGTCTAAACCGAATGGAAATGTATTTATTTCGTTTATAATTACTCAGTCAACCGGGATGCATATTTGTAAACTGTACCGGTTTATCGTCAGACATCGTGCGATCCAACTACAGCTAATAACCATCTGATTGTTTGTACGGCTTCTGCGTAGTTCCGAACACAGACTGCTTGTTAGCAAAGGATTAGCATAGCTTAGCCTCTTCGTGAATCCGAAATAAAAAAGTCGAATTTGGAAGTTTGACAAAAAAACCGGTACAGTTCCCAAATATGCAACCGGGATAGAGCCATTTCGAAGTTTTTCGTTTTTGGTTCTCGAAATTTCACGAGTTTTTACCTTAAAAAATTATATGCATTCAAACCCATTCTCACCGCCAATTAAGACCCACATTCCCAATTATCATGCCCTTGCTATCAATCAAATGACTGACATATTCATCGCATCCAATTATTGAATATCCGTGGGTATTAAGCTCACATGACATTGGTTGGCTCGATTCCCCGGAATCACCAACTTAACGGAGTGGGCTTAAAAATGCGGAGATTTTGGCTCCATAAAGTTTTTTCATGATAAATTCCCCAAAGTCTAGTTTAGCGCTTTCAATTTTTCGAAAAAAATTCATAATGTCCCACTTGGAATTTGGACAACAAACGAACATTGCGTTTTTAATTCTTCTGTGTATGATACGGGTCACTAGCGGACGAGAAGGGGGAGGGAAAAGTGGAATCCCCCCCCTCTTTGGCGGTTTCAAAAAGTAGAGTTTGATCCACAAGGTGTAGGTAAAATGAGTTGATTTCTGAAATTTTTCCCCCTTTTTGACGAAATTCCCCTCCCTTTGGAAGATTAGCTCATCTGCCAGTGATACGGGTTGATATGCTTCGTTGCTTTGTGCAGTGCTCATCCCATATTCATTGGCCGTAAGCCGTGAAAAATACGGACGGAACTCTGGATTTGCTAAAACAGTTGTTAATACAGCTGAATTTGTTCTTACTGTTCAGTGAACTGAAGCCAATTAATCAGACAACAACATTCTGATGTCAGCAACACGGAACTTTAAACAATTAGTTGACTTCTGGAAATATTTTTGTCTGTTTATTTTTATTAAAAAAACCTACTTCATCAAGTTTTCTTATCTGTATGCAAATGTTTGAGGATACATGGCAAAGTCCTATTAGATTAGAATGCGACAATTAGAATTAGAGGCCTTTAGAATCAAAGACCATTTCGAAAATCTTGTAAGCAACTTGTGCCTAACAACAACAACAACAACAACAACAACAACAACAACAACAACAACAACAACAACAACAACAACAACAACAACAACAACAACAACAACAACAACAACAACAACAACAACAACAACAACAACAACAACAACAACAACAACAACAACAACAACAACAACAAGCCAGACGGTTGCTGTCGTCAGAAACCAACTAAATCATTTCGGAAACAAGTTCGCAATTATCCAATAGACAATAACTCGATTTATAATCATTGGTTGGGACATTTTCGGCTATATTACGGTACTTTACAATACATGTCACTAATTTGTTTTCATGTTCCCATCCAGACAAACTCAAATCTATGCAAGTTCAGTTTTTATTTTCATTCAAAATAAATTGTCAAAAATAAATTAAGAATCCGACTTCTTACTGAGTGACATTTTTATGGAATTTATTTACACTCAGGAAAGTGTTTTTTATGTGCCGTAAATTATTTGATAAGAAAAATCCTTACGCAACAGACTTTGGGGCAGGCAAAAAAAACTATAAATAAACAATATCAAATTCAATAACCTATGTATGATGTACTAAACTTACGTTTGCTTTCTATTTGTTGTGGTTTCCACAAAAACAATTGTTGAATTACAAAACAATCATTCACCGAGTACTAATTGAATTACAAACGAAGTTCGTCCTATGTACCTATGTATCTGCTTGTAGTGTACAATTTTTATTCACCGACGTAAGGAGTGTTACGGTCGGCCTGATAAGTAATCAGTCAGTCAGTCGGTCAGTCAGTCAGTCAGTCAGTCAGTCAATCAGTCAGTAAGTCAGTCAGTCAGTCAGTCAGTCAGTCAGTCAGTCAGTCAGTCAGTCAGTCAGTCAGTCAGTCAGTCAGTCAGTCAGTCAGTCAGTCAGTCAGTCAGTCAGTCAGTCAGTCAGTCAGTCAGTCAGTCAGTAAGTCAGTCAGTCAGTCAGTCAGTCAGTCAGTAAGTCAGTCCGTCAGTCAGTCAGTCAGTCAGTCAGTCAGTCAGTCAGTCAGTCAGTCAGTCAGTCAGTCAGTCAGTCAGTCAGTCATTCAGTCAGTCAGTCATTCAGTCAGTCAGTCAGTCAGTCAGTCAGTCAGTCAGTCAGTCAGTCAGTCAGTCAGTCAGTAAGTCAGGCACAAAGCCAGCTAGTTTCAGTTTCAACTTTTACGTTAATGTTTATGGTCATCATAAAAAGAACGGGACTCGAAGTTCCGTACATGAAACGTTGTCTCACCAGTCAGGCTGGACAAACATTAGGAAAACCTTCCAGACCAGGTATAAAAAATAACGATGAAACATTGAAAAAAATAAAACATATTCCAAGAAAAACACTGACTGACTGACTGACTGACTGACAGACTGACTAACTGGCTTACAGATTAGTAAACCAGTCATGTAATGGTTCTTCATATCCAATATCTATCATGATCCCCACTATGATGTAAACTGACTATAAACTTTTATTATTCCAGCTTTCCAACCGATTACCTTTACTGTAATAATCCACAAAGCTTACGGTCTTGCTGTTTATGACTCACAGACAGTCAGTCAGTTAGTCAGTCAGTTAGTTAGTCAGTCAGCCACTCAGTCAGACAGTCCGTTAAATAGTAAAAATCGCCATGAAAACCACTATAAAGTACACCGATAAGTTATTACGAGCAACCGCTGGAAATTCGAATTCAGTCTCGTAATAAATTATGAAGTACCTTCAAAGTTTATCACAGCGCGTATAGTATTAGTCGATGAATACAAATCTACGGAACAAACAACACTTCTTAGAGCAATCAGAAAGCTAAGTATCATGTTCCTGGTTTTCCTCTAATTAGGTTTCGAACCCGGATCGGTCAGTTTTCTAGCCGCCCACTCTAACCACTCCACCATCGATTGTGGCATCTGTATTTGACAGTTGACGCACGTACATGGTTTGCACACGTCGTCATAATAACAAGGTTGAAAAGAGCTTCCTGAGGTTCTAGATTAGGATTTTTTATGCTAGGCATGATGCGCGTACATTTTTCAACTCAGGTAAGTGAGTTTAACACACGAAGATGAATATGATGATTGCATGATATGCCCGTATGTTGTTTCTGCAAGCAAAAGTATTGCCCAAAACATTAGATAATCAGTGTTAAAATGCACATCAATCATCAGCACACCATGCTTTAATGTGTTGAACTATGGTGTCAACCGAGTTGAGTTGAGTGATGTTTCATTATCAGACGTTTGAAGATTATTTTTGCTTGCAGATTGTTTCGATGTTTCACTTGAATCCCAGGGAAAAATTGTTTAATACATTACAACATTTATTCAGCCAATCTTTTATTGCGTGTCGAAAAGTTAGGCGCGCATCCAAACTCCATTTCCTGATCAATAGTGAATATTACAAATGTCATACAATATACAAAGTTTGAATATGACCACAGTATACTTTTCCAGCTGCTTCAACCTTGAATCTTCGGAATTGACTTTATCAACAGTTGTTCGAAGCAGCGGCTGAAATTAGAATTACAGAACCTCTATAAGTACATCCGTGTTCTATCGGCTACTTTCGTCACTGACGTTTGTGGCCTGATTACCTCAATAAGTTGACAAACCTGTACATTTCTGTATTTATTTGGATTTCTTCATTATAACATGCCAAATCAATATCACCATATCCACTAGCGGACGAGAAGGAGAGGGAAAAGTGAAAATTCCCTCCTCTTTGGCGCTTTCAAAAAGCAGCATTAAGTTCCCTAAGGTGTAGGTAAAAAGGCCTGAAAACTGCAAATTCCCCTTTCTTTGAGAATATGCCCCTCCCTTTGGAGGTTCAGCTCGTCCGCCAGTGATTACATACTATATGTATATCAGATAGATTTCTAATGACCAGAGAGGTCCTGTAATCGAAATCTGACAAGTGACACAAATCTTGAGACGTTGCTCTGGGGTTTCTGCCATTCATTGCTCATTAGTTTATCCAATCTCTTCTGACACGGTCTGCCGTGTTGACCACGGTAATGAAGGAATCCCATTTAAAACTATCAAACTCATTTGGTTCATTCCGCGAACCTCACAATTAACTTTACTGACACTTTCCAAGGTCAGATCATTTGTTTCACAAATCGAAAACTGTATTTGAGTATCAAAAAGGTTGTATTCAATGCCATTGAATTCTAATCATTCTTATGTTATCAATCGAGAGTGGTATAGAGACGTATTTACGGTCAGTGGCGGACGAGGTGGAGGGTACATACTAATTCAATATAATGATAATCTACAGTTTTGAGCCATTCTACCTATACCTTAAGGAAGAAACTATATTCTAGCACTGCCGTAGATGGGGAAATACACTTTTCCTTTCTATCCTCGTTCTCTAGTGAATTCGTACGTACGGCGAATATTGAAATCACGTGTTCCTTTGTTTCAGAATGTTCCAGATAAATCGGATTGCATCCAAACGAAATTGCATTACCGCCCGACGGCACAGGATCAGGAAATCGAGCTCATTCCAAATCGTAACCATCCGTGAGTTCAACGAAATGTTGTTGTTGTTGTTGTTTCTCCACAACACTGTGCATCCGTCAATCGAGAACATTCTGTCGTCCTCATTGCCATCTGCTCTTTGTAAAGTAGATGCCCTTTGTCATAACATTTCTGTTCATGATCACCTTTCAAATTGATGAAGAGACATACTTCGAGAATCAGACTTTTTCTAAGTCTGGTAGTACTCTCCCATATATCCAGATCTTTTCGTTCATATTTTGGATCTTTTTTCACAAAACACAAAATATGAACGTTCTGCATACATAATTCTTGGTATATGGGGTAAAGGGTTCATAAAGATTTTTTTAGATGAAAAAAACCTTAAGCCCAGCTTTACATACAGTATGTACGTGTCATTTCGAACGCTGTCATTGGACCGGGTTGGCTCTAATAAAACAAATATTGAACCTCGGCATGACATCGGTTTTATAGCTGGAAGCAGCATTAATCATCTTTCAGTGTTGTTTGCAATGCCAAATTGAAGAAGTTCAAATTTGCAAATGTTGAAGAACATTCGGGAAGACGACATACATGTCCGAATAATGAGTGAAAACGCATAAACGATTGTTGACAGAAGTTAGTTTCGCTATGGGACTTACTTATCACTGAAACCAGAGTCAGCAAGGCACATTTACCATATCGGAATAGGTAATCAGGGGTTAATGAACAGTAAAACATCGTATGGAATAAATTTTTTGGTGACAGAAAAATTTGGCGTTTGGAAAAAATTATAGGAAAATTTTAGGAGTTTGGAATTCGCATGTACGTCTTCTTCCAGGTTTTGAACTTCGAAGCTCCGGATCGCAGTTGTGGACCACCCTAACCATTAGACTAGGCAGGCGAGAAAGGCTTCGCATTGGTTTTACTACTTGCTTTCTAGACTTTATAGCTTATGCGCCATAAGAATAATGATAATCTGAAATTGCACTACAACGCACGTCATGTCGACAACCGGTCAAGTCCGGAACAACATTACCGTATTTCTGACCTGAAGCCAGACTCATATCTCCAGACTTCGAATTTCATATCACAATGAAGTAAATCTTGATTCAGGTTCCTGTTCCTTCTAATAATAAATAACTTATGTAACTGTATTTTTTGATTCGAAATGAATTTCGAATTTTTTTCTGTCTGATTTATGTCAAATCGGAGCATTCGTCAGACAGTTAAATCTTATTGAAAGTTATGATACCGTATTTCTAACCTGAAGCCAAAATCTTATCTACATACAGACATACACAGTCGTCGAATTTCATATCACAATGAAATCAAATATTTATCTTCAGGCTATCTAAGATTGTTTTTGACGCAATTCTGTTCCTTTTATGTTTCGAGAGAGAAACTCTGCCAGTATCTTGATTCAGGCTCCTGATTCTTTTTAAGAACAAATAGCTTCTATAACTGCCTTTAATGATTAGGAATGAAAATGTAACTTTTAATCAAGTTTCTGTCCAATTCATGTCAAATCGGAGGATTCGTCAGACAGTTAACTTATTGAAAGCTGTTTTGCGCTTTTTATTGAAATTGGTTTGCAATATTGGTTCATCAAAATTAGTCATCCAGTCACGCTATTCAAGAAATCTTTATATCAAAAATATTTTCTTACGTTACCAAGTTTGTACCAACGTTACCAACCGGATATCCAGCCAATCATCACCTTCTTTTACACGTACCATCATAACTTCAACCTAATGTTCCAAAGTTGTAACAGTCATTATTCCAACTTTCCACTGAAATCCCAGGAAGCTACATATAATCCAGGTTGCCTTTCCGTTTCGTATGTACGCACTGGCGGACGAAGAAAATCCCCAAAGGGAGGGGAATTTTTCAAAGAGGGGGAAATGACAGTTTTCAGTTAGTTTTACCTACACCTTAGGGAAAAATCTACTTTTTGAAATCGCCAATAAGAGGGGGGAATTCCACTGTTCCCTCCCCTTCCCGTATGTACGTGATTTTTGTTTCCATGTTCTCGGCCAAAACCAGATCTGTTTTTTTTCTACGATTTACGGCTGCTGAAAGTTTCCCTTTGACGTGGCCGGCGTATGCAAAGTCGGTCCAGGGTTTCTTCTAATTCTGAATTTTTTGGCGCGCAATTTGAATTCCAAACGAATTTTGGCGCGCGTTCAAATTTGTACTTCAGTGGCGTATTGTACTCAATGAATGTTTCCGCATGAGCTCGGAAAAGCCAGATTTGTCTTTGCCTTTTACGAGCACTGACGGCCCTTTGAAAGGCCGACGCACTGGCGGACGAGCTAAGTCTTTAAAGGGAGGGGAATTTCTTCAAAAAGGGGGGAATCGGCCATTTTAACTACACCTTAGCGAACAAATTATACTTTTTGAAAACGCCAAAGAGGGGGAATTTACCTTTCTCACTCCTTCTCGTCCGCTGCTGGGCCGACGTATATAAAAGGATGATGTATCTATGTAGTTTATACAGGAGTTCTTGTTAAGTTCTTGGCGGGCAACTTGGATCAATTCGATTTCGGCACGCGCCCAAATTTTCGAGCAAAACATCAAATTTTTCACATTACATTTGGACAGCACACAAATGTTGCCCCTAATTCATTGTTTATGTGATTGGTTCACTGATCTCATGACGTGATAAAGTTTTAGTCTGGTCTAGCGTTTAGCACGTCCGTGTACTGAACGGAAGGTCGTGGGTTCGAATCCTACCATGAACCTGAAACTTTTCATTTTCTTGGTTGGACTAGAACTCGTCATTATTACTATGTTAGAAAAATGGTGCGCTCTCAAATTCAGTCTTCTACTAAATTAAGAAAGCTCTAATCCCTAATGCCAAATATTCTAATGTCTTCCACATTTGATTTAAAAAAACCCTGGAGACTTTTTCAAAGTTTAGCTCAAAGCCAGCTCTACCGGTTTACATGAAACAGTTCCTTGTAACGAGAAATTTCGAATGGACTGTGGATTTGGATAATCGATGTGCTGAGACACGGCACATCTGAGAGCTCAAATTGGCCGTTGCGGAGATAAAAACGCGGTAGGCGCTCACCGTCACTAGCGGACGAGAAGGGGTGGAAAAGTGGAATTCCCCCCTTTTTGGCGGTTTCAAAAAAAAACAGTTTTTTCTTTAAGGTGTAGGTAAAAAAGCCTTAAAACTGCCAATTCCCCCCTCTTTGGCTAAATTCCCTCCCTTTGAAGGTTCGGCTCGTTCGCCAGTGCGCCCACCCATTTTTGGGCTGATTTATTTCACGTGGTAACATGGTGAGAATCGCACTTTGGTGGCAGAGCTTGGTATGATTCTACAAAAATTATTATTTTGGATTTCCTATTCTTTTGAAGTTTTTTCACAAAACTACAAACTAAAGCCCGCTTGTTGTTTCTGTAAGCAAAAATATTGCCCAAAACGTTTGATAATGAAACCACACTAGCCTCAACTCAACTCGGTTGACACCATAGTTTAACACAGTGAAGCATGGGCTGATGATGACTGATGTGCGTGTTAACACTGATTGTCTGATGTTTCATTATCATTTTGGGCAATATTTTTGCTTGCAGAAACAACATGCGGGCTTTAGTTTGTATGTATTTTGGACACATACACATGATCTAACTCCAAGTTACACCCAAACTTTGTTAAGATGAAAAAAACTTTTTATTTTAAGTGTTTTTCCATGTTGTATCATAGTCATTAAGTTATGAGTTATCATAACAGGGTTCAATGCCGGGATCTGTTGTGACGGGTTATTGAGCTTATGTATGTCCATCATAAAAGACATATTTTCTGAAGAAATGTGCAACAGACAGTGCATAAGACAATTCTTACTCGTCACAAATCTGTGTTGATTATTCGAATTTCGATATATCTCATAATGATATTTTTCAGAAAACGTTAAAATAGTAATGTTCTACATGATGTTACATACTTTTTATCAAAATGTCCCTAAACCGGGAACCAGGCATTACGGCTCATTGGACTTATGGCCGCCATAACAACAGACGTATTTGTAACGATTTCCTACTTAAAAATTCCCTATTTGAAACGGCATACGACATCTCCCAGTCATGAAATACATTTTTTCAAATTTTAGTTTAGGGATAAAATGTTTTCGTAAAACTTGGGTACTAAGATACATAACATCACATACTATTCAAAAATGTCCCAACCCGGAACCCGGCAATACGGTTCATTGGACTGATGGCCGCCATCAAAGACGAATCGGTACGGATTATCGTACTCAATATTGACCATCGATAAAGATGAATGACCGAAGATCAAACGCTTCGTTTTGGCCATCCTACATAGTTTCCGAATATTAACCATTTCATTTTCGCGTTGCTATGATATAAGCCTAAGATTATTACGATTACTAGACAAAAATTGAAAAGCACGCTAATTTCTCCTTCATTAGAGTTTTTCATGGAAGCAGTTACCGAGCGAGTGGGTCAGTGATTGAGGTAGTGAGTGAGTGAGTGAGTGAGTGAGTGAGTGAGTGAGTGAGTGAGTGAGTGAGTGAGTAAGTGAGTGAGTGAGTGAGTGAGTGAGTGAGTGAGTGAGTGAGTGAGTGAGTGAGTGAGTGAGTGAGTGAGTGAGTGAGTGAGTGAGTGAGTGAGTGAGTGAGTGAGTGAGTGAGTGAGTGAGTGAGTGAGTGAGTGAGTGAGTGAGTGAGTGAGTGAGTGAGTGAGTGAGTGAGTGAGTGAGTCAGTCAGTCAGTCAGTCAATCAAGCTACATGCACCAATAGCCAACTCGAACCGAATTCGAATACCGATGCTATAATGGAACCATTCCAATAGGGATTGTGGACACATCCCATTCATACGTGCATCTTCTCTCTCCCAAACCGTATGTAAATCAGTCAGTCAATCCGTAATTCGTTCATTCATATACACTCTATAGTAATTGAATCGACTTCCTCTTTCGGACAGTTTTAGACCAGTCAGTCGGATAGACAGTTTATCAATCAGCCAGTCAGTCAGCCAGTCATTCAATCAGTCAGTCAGTCCGTCAGTCAGTCAGTCAGTCAGTCAGTCAGTCAGTCAGTCAGTCAGTCAGTCAGTCAGTCAGTCAGTCAGTCAGTCAGTCAGTCAGTCAGTCAGTCAGTCAGTCAGTCAGTCAGTCAGTCAGTCAGTCAGTCAGTCAGTCAGTCAGTCAGTCAGTCAGTCAGTCAGTCAGTCAGTCAGTCAGTCAGTCAGTCCGTTAAATAGTAAAAATCGCCATGAATACCACTATAAAGTGCACCGGTAAGTTATTACGAACGACCTCTGGAAATTCAAATTCAGTCTCGTAATAAATTATGAATGTGGTCATAATTAATTTCTGCCCTCGTCAAGCCATTTATCACGAATCGTATTTTAATCGATCAGACAGTCAAACAGTTGGTTATGTAGTCAGTCACTCATTCATCATTTCATGACATACCTTACCTGTGCGTAAAGCCCATATGCTGTTTCTGCAAGCAAAAATATTGCCCAAAACGTCTAATAATGAAACATCAGACACGAACCTCAATCATCAATACCCCTTGTTATACTGTGTTAAAAACTACATATGGTGTTAACCGAGTTGATTATAAGCTACGTATGTAGTGATGTTTCATTAACAGAGATTTTGGGCAATATTTTTGCTGGCAGAAACATCAACATACGGGCCTTTTTTACTCCCTCGTTAGCCTACATAGTTTTCGAAAATAAATTAAGTCTTGCTTCCTTTACAGTTTTCAGAAGGATAAAATTACCTACTCATCCTGAAAGAGAGTTCACTGAAAACTGAGTTCGCTGTTAAATCGGCTATATCGTTCAACCAGAGTATACGTATGTAGGTCTACCTCTTCCGTTTCGCACTTTTTTTGCATTTTCAACTACTGGGACTTCGCTTTCGGCGCCATTCAAGTCTGAAATCCTTGAAGACAGTTTATGCCAACGGAAACACTTACTGTAAAGTACCGAAGATTTTGTCAACAATGGCTCATTCATAGTTAAAGCCCGTATGTTGTTTCTGGAAGCCAAAATAATGCCCAAAACTTCTGATAACGAAACATCATTAGGCTTTACTCAACTGGGTTGATACCATAGTTTAACACAGTATAGCCTGGGGTGATGATGAGATGATTGATGTGCGTGTTAACACTGATTGTGTGATGTTTCGTTAACCGAAGTTTCGGACAATACTTTTGCTTGCCGAAACAATATACGGGCTTTATAATGTGGCGAAACTTTCGGGAAACCCAAAAAGAAAAAAAAATTATAAACAAGCTTTGCGTAAACTGTAAGTTTCATAAACTGTAAATACTTTTATAAACTACTTTAGACAGAATGAGCTAACTTTTAAATATTGCTAACTTTCATAGTTTTTTATAACAACAAAAGTTTGAAAGTTTCCCGAAGCTGACTTTGAAAAGTGCCGTTGCATGGCTTCCGATAACTCGGGGGGGAGGGGGGGTCGGATATATCGTATGTAGGAAGGCATACATATAAATTCAGTATAAAGGCGCCCGTGCCCTTCTATCATGAACAATCCATCTAAAATTCGCCGACGCCCGTTTCCCGGTTTTGAGCGATTGATTCTAGAAAAGTCTAGAAAAAGCATGATTATTTGGTGTGAGGAAAACTATAAATAATTTTGCATTACCTTCAAAAATGATTATGCAATACCTTCCTTCGAAAGTAATTATCACATAATCATAGAAATAAATCTACAATACTTTTATGAATGATTATGTTTTACTTTCACAAAAAATATGCAATTCTAAAAAGTATTCGATATAAAAATTTTAAGTATCGCAATCTAACATGACCGAGTTCTGACAGATAGTCTAGCCGCTGTTTGCGTGTGAACGAGACATTATGCCCGTTTTACCTTTTATACCACTCACAATTGATTATAGGACTAGATTCGAATACGCGCCATTTGATCACGGTTTTTTTTACTGTTCCATGTGGAATTGTTTGCAGACATCGAATAGAAAGGAATGCCTCTTTTATGTTCACAAATCGTAACTTGTTTTGTTACTTTATATTCTTTCTAAGTTAGCGAGTTATATGTACTCTTCTTCAATATTCTCATGTTATATCGTTTTTCCACATAATTATATCTCAAAATTGGTATTGAAGATTGAACTATTCATCTCTCTAATATGTCTGCCTACATTTTTTTTCGAAAATCTGTGTTGTGGCGGGCTTTCAGGAAAAAAAACTACTATTCCATTGTGAATACTACTGATATGTTACCGATTCGAAACTACGGTTAGCGTATTCAAGACCTGTTTTACGAACATTACAACTTCTTCATACTGTGAAACATTACCTCACAGTGTTTTTATAATGGAAGGTGATGACTGACCAATAATCGAAACTCAACTCAACTTATATGTACTTAACAGCTGTATAATATATCAAACTTTTTTTCATCATAAGGTGATGTTTCGCCATCTGGACAAGCTAGAAAGTATGTATATTAACCAATAGAATCTCTAAATAGTGATTAGTCTTTACTATTTCCGTTCATAAATCTGTTTTAATGGTGTTTGGGTTTGGAAATATATACAGTACCTGGAAGTCTCGGACTTACAGACGTAAAGTAACTTTCCAAGTACGTTTATAAGAATCAAGTCTGCTGAAGTTAAGTGCCATGGTATAGCGTCACGTGGTTATGTCAGTTCCAGAAGTACGTACATAGTCCGCATGTCTTTTATCTGCCTTCATAACATAGTGGTTAGGGCGTCGGACTCACAACCCGGTAGTTATGAGTTCGATACTTGTCAGGAGACACGGAACTGCGGTTTCACCCCATTACCTATTTTTTTTATCCAGGCTCTCTGGATGCTGCGAGAACACCATAAAGATAGGGTATTAGTGTGGCCCGTTGGCTGGTAGTGAAGAACTTCTAAGGAAAAATAATTTCCACAGCACATAAATGAATAAGGGTGAAAAAATCTTTTTTTTCATTAGATTTCGTAATCAAATGCGTTTGCTACAGACCCGGAAATAACGGCCAGTTCAGCTTCAGACAATTACCGATTCAGCGGCATGGTTTACTGTAGTCTGGTCCACTGGCGGACGAGGGGAACCTTCAAAGGGAGGGGAGTTTTTCAAAAGAGGGGGGAATTCACTTACACCTCGGAAGGAACAAACTCTACTTACTGAAATCACCAAAGAGGGGGGAATTTCACTTTCCCCTCCCTTCTCGTCCGCTAGTGTTCTGGTCACTGATAGTGAAGTTTGCATGGTATATATCGTAGGGATCGCATGTATCCAATCACACTAATCATCAGTCAGATGGTATTGACAGGTCAATCGTGGAAACATCGTATAAAACAACCGATATGCACATACAGGGTGAGCCAAAAAAACCATACGATTTTGAACGTTAATAACTCGAGCTATAAACATCCGAATCATTTGTTATTGTTTTCATTAGAAAGCCAATATTATAACTAAAAATCCCTCCAATTTTGGTTTTGTTTTATAGAGTTGCCCTCAAGTAACAAAATAAATCTAAAAAAATCGCGTTTTTTGGATGAAAAAACCGAAACTTTATGGTTTAGCAAAATGTTATATTTGGGCAACAAATTTCCAAATTTGAAAGATTCGATAAGGGGAATAGAGTTTGCTGCGCTCAATTCTAACTCTGGAATACCATATTTAACTGGCTTCAAAAAATGAAGTCACCATAGAATGGATACCCGCTCACGCAGGGTACCCAGGTAATGAAACTGCAGACCGACTTGCTAAAGAGGCATGCAGAAATGAGGGGCTGGTCAGATAGAGAATCAATCCATCGAAAGACTACCTAGGCAAACTCATAACCTCCCATATGGAAGTGCTGTGGGTTAATCAATGGAAAGGCACAAGCCTAACCAGACAATCTAGGCTGCTAATAGGCAAGCCCGGAAAAACTGCGATTAAACGCATTATCAAGCTCCCCAAGAAAGAGTTGAGGTTACTAGTGGGAATAACCACTGGACATTCAACCCTAAACAAACACCTATCAAAGATGTTAAGGAGGGATGACCCCTCATGCGACCAATGTGGAAAGGCTGAGGAGACCTCGGAACACTTCCTTTTCGAGTGCCCGGCCTTCAGGATACAAAGAGCTAAAAACAGCATAAGCAGAGGATAACAGCATAAGCAGAGGATGGAAATTTGAGACGAAACAGTCCATATCTAACCTCATAAAATACATCAAAAGCACGGACAGATTTCAATAAATCACCCGCTATGTTCAAGAAACTAAAATACACAATTTTAGATTAAGAACCCTACACTAGGGCAAGTGAGAGGTTAACTCATTAACTAACCAAATCCAGGGTAATTCGCAATAGCACCTGCAATTATGGAGCTGCGCGACGGCCGCCGACTTTCAGCCGTGCGACCGACCCTCAACAACAACAACAACAACCATATTTAGTGCTTGGAAGAAAATTCATGGCGGATGTCATAGTCGCCATTGACAAATTTGACCCTGAGCCCGGGCTTTGGTTGTTTAGGAAAATAGTCAAATCGAGCGTACTATTCATTTATATTTGATCAACAAGGCTTAACTAGTTGTTATTTGATGCATTTCATTTATTCATAAACTGAAATACTCCGTTTACAGGTTTTAAAATGCAATAGCCGATGCATTCCGATGACTTTTTCGCTAAAAATTCACAATTTTTCATATTTTCTTCTGTAACTTCAGGGTAACTCTATGAAACAGGACTAAAATTGGAGAGATTTTAAGTTGAAATATCGGCTTTCAATACCGTTGAAAGAACCGGTTGTTTACAGATCGAGTTATTAACGTTCAAAATCGTATGTTTTTTTTGGCCCACCCTGTATATGTACAGGGTGGCCCAAAAGTTTATGTACACTTTTTGGCCGTCTTTTTCGCGTATGTGAAATCATCAAATTACAACGGGACAATAATGGCTAGACTGGAAATTACATGAGCTTTCCAAAAATGCCCTCCGTTTTGTTCTCAGATGAGTATTTCACGAGTTATACACAGGAACGTACAAAAACACGTTTTTTTATACTTTTTTACGCTTATTTTCCCCTCATTCACGATTTAAATCTTGTGTTATTCATATTTACTGTGATATTTCAGCGTAAGTGCTACAAATAAAGTAGAAAAAATAACTGCTAACTAGTAATTCACGCTGATTCAGATTACCCAGATAAGGCAAGACCGTAAAAACATTAAACATCAGCGTCAAATGCGATATCAGCCTTTTTAAGGGCATGTTCACTGCAATCGGCTTGCAGCAGAGCTATTTTCAATGAAATGATTAATACTACCGTTAAACGAATGAATTTATAGCATTTTTTTCGAGGTTGTCATCTAAAGTAGCCCTGATGCAAGCCGATTGTAGTCAATGCACGTGCACTTGAACAGGACTGGTATCGCATAACGCTAATGTTTCATGTTTTGACGGTTTTGCCTGATCTGGGTAATCTGAAGTAGCGTTATATACTAGTTATCATTGTTTTTCTACTTTATTTGCAGTAATTACGCTGAAATACTCTATTATGAATAACACATGATTTTAATCGTGAGTAAGAGGGAAATAAGCGTAAAAAAGTAAAAAAACGTGTTTTTGTACGTTTGTGTGTATGACTCGTGAAATACTCATCTGAGAACAAAACGGAGGGCATTTTTAGAAATTTCAGGTAATTTCCAGTCCGACCATTTTTGAACCGTTGTAATATTAAGATTTTACACACGCGAAAAAGATGTCCAAAAAGTGTACATAAACTTTTGGGCCACCCTGTATATAGTTTGATCAGGGTTTCTTGTTATCAATACGTTTTTTTCAGTATCCGTAACCATAGTAAAAAACGAAGTTCAATTTTCTCTGCATGTCTTGTCGAGCTGGAATGCACGCACCATTTTTTATAACATTTTTCCCATGCACGTACAGTACAGGCGTTTGGAATGAGATCAGTACACACTTACTTTGATTCCGTTTATGTTCTACGAATAAGAAAATAACAATAGTATAACTTCTATCTAATTAAGAACGAAAGATACGAACAGAAAATACAAAGAAAAAAAAACAATACGAACTTACTATAGGCGTTTATTACCGTAGCCTAGATTGTTTACAGCTTAGGCCACCAACGGACGAGAAGGGGAGGAAAAGTGGAATTGCCCCTCTTTGGCATTTTCAAGAAGTAGAATTTGTTCCTTAAGGTGTAGGTGAAAAGGCCTGAAAACTGTCCATTCCCTCCTCTTTGACGAAGTTCTCCTCCCCTTTGGAGGATTAGCTCGTCCGCCAATGGCTTAGGCTAAGACCACCAGTAATCATCAGTAAACTTGACCTTAGCAACGAACATTTACAGTGATACTAAGACAACTGTACTTTTTATTTATAAACAAGTCGGCACGCACGGATTTGTTTACGCGGTCCGACTTCAAGTTATTCCAACTTTTAAGTTATTCCTCGTTAACCATTGAAGTTAATGAGTTTTTCCAATTTAAGTTATTCCAGTTTAAGTTATTCCAAGTAAAGTTACTCCAACTGAAGTTATTCCTCGTTATCAGTTAAGAGTGCTTCGTATGTAGATACTTGTACTTGATATGTATACAACACGTATGATGTTGATTGGTCATCTAGTCTTTAGGTACAGTACTTGGGTATAGGCCTTGTAATGGTTTATAAGAAAATCCAAAACGTGGCACAGAAAATTTCTTACTTGAGAATCCGGTTCTGAACATGAGAATCTGGTTCTAAGAAATTTTAAAAAGTGGCTAAAACGTGGCACAGAAAATTCATTGCTGGAGAATCCGGTTCTGGACTTAAGAATCTGGTTTTGGCCATGCCATGGGTTCTCGCAGTTTTAAACCATTTCTTATAATCAATTATGAGGCCTATACATGTATAGCCTATCCAAGGTTTCTTGTTACAATTCTCGATAAAATTGCACAGTTTTTTTTTCGAATTCAAATCTGCGTTTTCTGAGAAAGAATCAGTTTAACATTTGAACAACATACGAGCTTAGCGATTAATTGTTTGTAAATGTGGTATAATAAATGAAAAAAAGTTCAACATGTGTTCATCAATATGTAGCAACAACAAACTATTGTATGTACGTAATGAATGTTAACTAGTCATCTAGTTCTTGATCAATACTTAGGAAACCAGTACAATGAATAGTAATTTTATCGGTATCGTTAATTTTCTCAGAATAGAACACTATAATTGTTAGATAGTAAATCTCCCGGATGAATATGCATTGATTAGTGAATTTCTTGATCAATATACTGATTTAAAAATTTGCGTCAGTTTGTTCAGCTCTATCTCTTCAGTAAATGGTTAGTTTCTAGCGCCAGGTCAACTTTGTTAGACCAGTTCAGCTGATTTGACTTATTCGTACTGCGTATACTGAATACATGTTTTTATCACAGTTTCTTTCTAAATTAATTTTTTATATGAATTGTTGATAAGTTGCTGAATTTTTTTATATCCATCGGCAAGAAAATTATGCGTGTAATTTTTCTTAACTAAAAAACTTGAACTCCCGACAATCACCATTTGTGCTGCAACTTACCAAAAAAATACAGGCTTTAAAAGTCAGTTTTCTGAGTCAAGATCAATCTCGAATGATATACCAGGAACTCACCTTAATCTGTGGCCTAATCATCATCTGTTGACATGACTGAACGTCAACAAGATTGACCTGGAAGGTTTCGGGTAGGGTTAATAATAGTCTAATGTCGGTTACTAATGAAATGTAAACAGATTATATAGGATATTTTTAACTTTTTATAAACGCGATATCACTTTGATTGGGTGGTTTTAAAGTTATGCGCGCTATTTATCACGACACTATTATTTAATTACCGAATTTTTTTATTTCAGATGACAAATATAGCAATTTGGTGTTGTTATCTTGATTGATACTGTAAGAAATTTTATGAAGATATACGGTGAATGCAATAAATAAGACACATTATCCGTTTATCCGAGTATCTTGTGGAATTTTTTACTCGATAATTTGAAAGGGCGCCAAAATAAGATAATATTGCGTATCTTTCTAAAGATTTTCTTGACCGTGAGTATCCTCTTACTAAAAAAACTCTATATCTCAGTAAAGTAATCATACACATAAAGAAGTGCAAAACCATACAGTATGTATGTATCTAGTCCTTTTCGCCTGTCTCCTGTCTAGTCTAGTGGTTAGGGCATCAGTATCGCAATCCGGTCGTCCTAGGATTGAAACCTGGCAGGAGACTTATATCCAGACACAATGCTATGGGTTTCTGCCATTGTTTGTCAGTTTATTAAACCTCTCTGATCACTACGCAAAACACTATTCTGATTTGGTATTAGTGTGCCTCGATAGCTTCAGTGAATAAAGAAGTATGTAATCAGATATGTATGAACTTCATATATAAATAAATATCAAACTATAAATAAGTACTGTATTATCTTTAAGCTTTATATGGCTTGATTATTATTAGGCACACCTACTGTACGGTGAATCACTAGTAAGACAGCCCATAACAGACTGACTGGTACCGACCGACTTGATCTAAATAGTTATTTATCTCCAGCTTATGTAGAGCCGGCTGAATGCCGCAGTTTTTTATGCTTTAATTTGAGCCCTAAAAGCTGCCATGTTTATGTTTAACTGGATATTTAGTTTGTTTATCAAATCAACCATCCATCCATCCGTCTATCCCCATGGTTTGTTCATCCATCGCATCAATAGAATGCAAGAAACCATACTCCCTGACTCTATTGCCCATTAGACATTTCTGAGAAGCTATTAATACACCATTTACTACAGTAATATTCCATAATTCTATCTATACCAGTTTTACGATACATAACATTTTATAACTCAATAAATTACGGTAATAAAGTATGTAGTTTTCCCAGGCATGCTCATTGGAAGAGGCACGTGTTATCCCATCCATCCATCCATCCATCCATCCATCCATCCATCCATCCATCCATCCATCCATCTATCCATCCATCCATCCATCCATCCATCCATCCATCCATCCATCCATCCATCCATCCATCCATCCATCCATCCATCCATCCATCCATCCATCCATCCATCCATCCATCCATCCATCCATCCATCCATCCATCCATCCATCCATCCATCCATCCATCCATCCATCCATCCATCCATCCATCCATCCATCCATCCATCCATCCATCCATCCATCCATCCATCCATCCATCCATCCATCCATCCATCCATCCATCCATCCATCCATCCATCCATCCATACATTCATCCATCCATCCATCCATCTATCCATCCATCCATCCATCCATCCATCCATCCATCCATCCATCCATCCATCCATCCATCCATCCATCCATCCATCCATCCATCCATTCATCCATTCATCCATCCATCCATCCATCCATCCATCCATCCATCCATCCATCCATCCATCCATCCATCCATCCATCCATCCATCCATCCATCCATCCATCTATCCATCCATCCATCCATCCATCCATCCATCCATCCATCCATCCATCTATCCATCCATCCATCCATCCATCCATCCATCCATCCATCCATCCATCCATCCGTTCAGTAATCGCCCCGGACGGATTGACGTCCACATCTTTTGAAGCGCCCTTATAAGGCATGTCAACATTGATAAAAGGACATAAAACATCATAACCAACAGTTTTGTGGATTTGATAGGAGGGGTCGAATGGGAAGGGGGGAGGGGGGGGGGGGTATCTGATGGAGCGCCCCCTCCCCCCGATAGCAATGGGATTGTCCCGTCATAAAGTCACACAAACATTGTTTGTGGCATATTGAACCGAAACGTGCCAAAGTTTGTTGTGCCACCCATATGGGAGTATGGGGCTGCCCCATTCCATTCTCCCATATTGATAACACTGCCTGAGCGATTTGGAGGCCCGGGATTATGTCTTGGTATAAACGATGGTACATAAGTTATGTATGTTGTGTATGTATTATTTGTTTTGTATTATGCTGTTTTAGTCCGGGCCGGCTTGAGTTCAGTTGAACATGATGATTGCATGTTTTGACGAATATCTGTCCGTTTAAGTTAAGTCAAACAGGTAACATTGTCCGCATAGCCTAGACTAGACATCAGCCTTACTGTGATCCTAAAATGGGCTTTCAACTTCAGTATTTTTCTACTTTGACAAAACTAAACATTTATGTACAGTTCTATTTTGGTGTTCTGTCAGGTTCACTTCCCTTCCCACCAATCGGTTGCTGGCAAATACCCATGAGACATCAAAGAGAGTTCAAATTATCAACGAGTTTAACCATGTCCCTAACTGACGGACGACCCGATCCACTAACAGAAGGGACATCAGTTTAGTTTCATCAGGGGGATTATCAGTTTTGAGGCTTTTTACCTAGACCTTAAGGAACAAATTCTACTGGTGGGAGGTGATTTGAGTTCAACTGATGTCCAACAATCCTATCCTGATTCCTGATATCCTCCAAAACAAGTTGAATTCTCAAAACGTGGAGAATTGGGAGTTTCGAGGCATTTCCACCTATGTACACCTTAAAAAACAAAAATTCTACGTTAAGGAATTACCAAAGAGAGGAGAATTCCGCCTTTCTCGTCCGCTAGTACTCCGAGTTCAACCACTTCCCCAAACAAGAAGTTATCAGTTTTCAGTTTTGAATCGGCTAAACTCGTAAACTTGGATGACTTGGTCTAATATAATGGACTTGACCTGAAAATAATGTGAACACCGTTCCTCGAATAAAAGAAACTATCTATAATTTTAACGACGCCCTTGAAATGTTGTCCAACTCATAACAACGACGTTCGCTATTGCCCCTCTTCTTCACTTCCCGTCATAACATTACAGTAGCAGAAAAGAAGAAAGGAAAAGTGGAATTTTCCCTTTCTTTGGTGATTTCAAAAAGTATATTCGCTTTCTAAGCTGTACGTGAAATGATCTGAAAAATAACTATTCCCCTTTTTGGGAAAACTTTCCCTTCTTTGAAGCATTGACTCGTCCGCCAGTGGGCATAACTATTGAGGTTCTCTGGCCTTCTGACCCCAAGACAGCGAAGGAAATTCGTTAAAATGGTAACGTAAAGTTGCTTTCACTTCAAATGAATCTTAAAAGCTGGACCTCCTCAAAATCCTACGAGATTTATTCTGATTCCCGGTTGGACTAGTGACTAATTATGAAACATCAGACAACCAGTGTTAACACGCAGTTCAGTCATCATCACCCCATGCTTCACCGTGTTAAAGTATGGTTTCTTCTCAACTGATTTGAGACTATTAATGTTTCATTATCAGTCATTTTGAAAGTGTCAACGTAAATGAGTTGAGTAATGTTTCATTTTCAGTCATTTTGAGATACACTGTTGTTGACGTGTGTCAACAATCTCATCCATAATGATGATTGAAAGATATCTAGAACGTTGTTTATGTTTATGATTAGTCTAGGCACTATTCATCAATCTGAAGAAGAATCAATTCCTTATTCATGACTTGATAAACGCTCCCACCCGGTATGAATAAGTTATGCCATCTATGTATGTATGTATAGGCACCCATTCATACGCCACATCATGTGTGGCATCTAATGTACTGTAGTCGCTTCAGGATTTCTGGGTACTTTTCACAAAAAAAAATTCCATTTTTTGAACAGCTTTTTCACAAAAGAAATGGATAGGCTATATTATTCCAGTCCGAAGAAAAACATGACTTAGCTTGGTCAGGTTTTCTAGTTATCAAAAATTCATTTGCAGGTCGGTTACGCACGTATGCAAAGAGTTAAGCGCAATTTTCGTATGTTTTCCAAATATTATGTGAAATAAGTTATTTATTTATGGAAACTTTGAAAGCGCGCCAAAAAAAACAGATTTGAATTCAAACTGCGCGCCAAAAGTTTGTGGCTAACAAGAAACCCTGGATAGGATAGGCTATAATTCGGTTAAGATGTTTTTCGCGTGGGAACGCACAAGTTCAAACAGACAAACCGCCGTAGCGATTATCGGGCGCGGCACAAAAATTATGAGCTCACGCCGCGCGCCTAGATTGGATTTCTTGAATCCGTTGGGTGCCTTCATAGTGGAGCTTTTTTTAACATGCCACTTTTCAAAAACTTCTTTTGCTTTCGAGTTTTGTGTACTCGGAAGTTTTTTTGAGAAAAATACTAAAAAAATTAAAGGCCGCTTTAGCCAAACGAACCAGTCATCTTTTTAGTGGGATTCCTCCCCCCCTCCCCAACAGAGGACGGATGGCCTAGGGGGGACGTCTTTATATTCTACCTATGCCTTGAAACTCAAAGTTAAACTTTCTGGTACCAGCGAAATTGATCTGAATTGCATTTTTTTCATCCGTCTACATCCATGTATGCCATGCGATGTATATGGCACATTGAACGAAACCGCCAAACCAGACCGTATCAAATGCCTGGCTCTTCCTGGTTTTGTTCGGCGCAGGCTTTAGAAGGTATCGTATTCTGGATATTTTTATTTTAGCACACGATATTTTTGCAAAATGAAAACTCGAAGCTTTTTCAAAACATTTGAACGCGGGCAAAAACATTTTTGATTTCCAAAAACACTCTGAGTAACATGAAACCCTGGTTAGACTATATCTTGTTTTATTTTACCCATATCATCTGTGGTTAACACTGCAATCTGATCTGATAGCGTGTTTGTTTGCGGATTTTATATCTCTGCGCTTACCTTTTATCCGTTGGAACTAATCCGCAAACAAAATGAAATGGCATTCACCATTGATAACGTATAGAATTTCTTGTTTTAATCAGACAGTTGTTGGCGCGCAGTTTGAATTCAAATATGATTTTGGCGCGCATTCAATTTTTTGCATTCATAAGTATTTTTCAACATGACATTTGAACAACAGATGAAAATGACTCTCAATTCATTGTTTTTTTGCGTTACAGGTTCTCATAAATACATATCTTCAATAACAAGATTCCTTGGTCAAGCTATAGAAGACGTATTTTTTGAGACCACCAAATTTCAGATCGCCTACTTTGATCTCACATTTTTAAAAAGTAAAAACCACAAAACAATTTTTTTCTAGCGAATGCAAAAAAGCGCGCATTCAAATTTAGTCTTGCAATAAACTGAGAACACTATGAATGACTATGAAGCATTGTAGTGTTGAGCTTCATAACTGTGTTTGTGTATAGCTGGCAGAAAAAGAGCATTTATTTATTCATTGGTTTCAGCGATGAATGATAGGAATTCCAAAGACTTATGTTTGTGGTTTTTTTGTCTTTGATGTAGATCAGCACCTCTTTGAATATCTAAATAGAACATCAGATTTATTGTGAAGTTATGCTAATTTAAGTTTACGGTATAGCCTATACAGGGTGTCTTGTTACTCGAAAATTATTTGGCGCGCATATTGAAATTAATTTAACTTTTGGCGCCCGTTCAAATTTTCACATGACATCTACATAGATGGCCCACCAAAATAGTGCCTAGTTTTGTGCTTTGTGTTGGAAAATTTGAACAGAAATATGTTCCATTTACAACATAACTTGGCCAAGCTTTAAGTGTTGAACTCCGTTAGGAAGAACTACAGAGTTCCTCCTTCCGCTTTGAACTTAACGTACAGAAACATGTCATGTATATGTGCCAACCTCGTGATTGATGCTTCTCACTTGGACCGAGGACGCTTCGGTTTGTCACTTTTGTTTGTTTTGTTCCCGTTTCGAAATACGATCTCAATGTTGTCGAGATTCAAAACTTTTCTGTGTTGGGTTTCCTCGTTTTACATCACTTTTGCCACACTGATATCTTATGTACTTGGTGTTGTTTTTGTGCTAGTCAGTCAGTCAGTCAGTCAGTCAGTCAGTCAGTCAGTCAGTCAGTCAGTCAGTCAGTCAGTCAGTCAGTCAGTCAGTCAGTCAGTCATTCAGTCAGTCAGTCAGTCAGTCAGTCAGTCAGTCAGTCAGTCAGTCAGTCAGTCAGTCAGTCAGTCAGTCAGTCAGTCAGTCAGTCAGTCAGTCAGTCAGTCGGTCAGTCAGTCAGTCAGTCAGTCAGTCAGTCAGTCAGTCAGTCAGTCAGACGTCAGTCAGTCAGTCAGTTATTCCAACAGCCGCTTCTTCAGCCACCACAATTCGCTATCGATAATGGCTGTGCTGTGTACAAAGCGAATCTATGGTTAACGGGTATTATGTTCAAAGTTGGTCTTGTAATAAAACTCACTCACTCACTCACTCACTCACTCGATCACTCACTCACTCACTCACTCACTCACTCACTCACTCACTCACACAGGTCATACCATGCGCACTATTACTCATACTATCCGTCGATCTTTTACTCCATCTTCGTGAGGCAAATCAACGGAGAAAACGAATGATGGGTTCCAGCAAAGAAGCCAACATACAAAAAACGCTGGGTACGGCGGAGCTCGCCACAAAATTGGTTGGTTTTTTCATTTTTCAGTAAATTATAATAATAAAAAAATTTCGACTAGTCTTTTACTTATTTTTTATAACTAATTTATACTTATTATCTTAGATCTAGAAAACCTTCTTTATAATAAAAAGAAGAAGATGGGGAAAAGAAAATTTATGTCGTTCTTACAAGATATCTAGATTTTCTAGTTTCAAAAATACATTTAGAAAACGGTTTTTACATGAACTGAAAAAGCATTGAGTTACGGTTTTTGGTTTTAATGGTCGATCTCTGCTTTACTTGTTGTAATCATGATTCCTGGGATATTTTGTCGTTGCAAGTTTTTGGTTGGTTTCCGAAGCTTGGTTTTAAGATTTACAAATGAACTTTTGTTGTTTGCTTTTTTATTTTGATTTGAATATTTTTGTGAAATTTTTGGTTGTGGTTTCGGTTCGGCTAACTTTCGGTTAATGGTGAATTCTGGGATATTCTATATAACCTTTGCCGAGCGTAATTTTACTGTGGCAGACTTTTTTTAGTTATCTGAATTCCGTGTTGTAATTGTTTATGTAATGCTAAAATTAATTTTGCTAGAATGTTTTACACGAAATGTCTTCTAAGCGAACATTCTAAAACGAATTCTAGTACCCTAGAATTTTCTAGCTGATATCGGCCGCCAATCCACAATCGGGTGGTCCGCCAACAGTACAGGTGAATAGGATATTAATTATGATATAGCGTATCCGGATAGTCTATGTAGGCGCGTAAAGCATAAAAATGTCGCTCCTGAAACATTATTCTTCACAGTTAGCGGATGAGAAGGAAAAGAACAAGTGGAATTTCCATTTCTCTAATGAAATAGATGTCCATTTATTTTTTTAGGCAAGTATGATATGACCTCAAAAGATCCGATTCCCCTTTTTTGAAAAAAAATTACCCTACGTTTGGTGGTTTGGCCCATCCGCGCATGCGCACAATAATGTTTCAGGAGCGACATTTTTCAGCTTCACGCGCTTACACAGACGGCGCGAATACGCTATATATTATAGCACTGTCATGAAGTTAGAACTTTGAATCTGAACTTTTTCGGCAGTACGTGTTTTTTTCAAGTACCATATCCTGTCCGAATTTTTTCATAAAATTTTTATAGCAAACCTTACAAATGTTTTGTATTTTTTCCAGTTTGTTGAAAGACACACATGTTTCTCGCGTAACAGCGTAAAAAATATGATAAGTTCAGAGCAAAACTCATCAACGGAATTCCATTCAAAAATACCACCACAAAATTTGCTACAGATTCAGAATTCTAACTAATTGATCATGCATTAGACCTAACTGAAAATTTGCTACAGATTCAGAATTCTAACTAATTGATCATGCATTAGACCTAACTGAATTTTGAAAGCGAGCCATTTTCCCTTTATTTCTTGAGACTCTTCCAAGTCAGTCGCAATACTTTTTCCAGCAGACTAAAAGTTTTATTGTTGCCAACTGGATCAGGCTAGATTGAAAATGGCTCGGCTTCCAGTTCCGTACCAAAACTCCTGAACACTCACTATTCTCTGATTGTGAATCACTCATTCTATATTCTGTTCCATGTCTGCTCGCTTCTGTTCTTTTGTTGTTGTTGTTGACCGTTTAGCAATGCGCCAAAAAAGTTTACAGGGTGGTTCTAAAAAGTTGCACTTATAATAAGTGTATTTTTATGAATTCAAATTTCAATCTTCTGATCAGTTCTGGATGCTTTCTAACAATTATACCAAGACCCCCCTTCTCTCGATTTCTACATATAATTAGTGCCTTCTAAAGTAAATAGCTCGTTCAGGGTTTTTGATATCAAAAAAATGGTTCGTCACGACGTGTACATCGAATCAGGCGCACCGAACCGTTTGTATGTTGTTCATGTGTCGAGCGAGAAAGTCTTTGTTTATAAAGTATTTATAAAGAGTAACAAGAAACCTTGGACCGGCTATAATAATTATACCATGACACCGTCTATTCTCGATTCCTATAATCACTGACTCCTCAGTTCTATTTTCTCCTACTTCTAATTTTCATTCCCATTCATGTCCAGTCAGGTAAATGTCTTGTTCCACTACTGTTTATCGACACACCGGATATTTTTATAATAAAAACTCTAAAGATAATTTTTGTAAAACTTTTTCCAGGCACGAAGGCGTCAGGCGGCCCAGGATCGAACCAACGCGGTATTAATGGTGGTGCTGATTGTGTTTATCGTTACTGAATTACCTCAGGTGAGCGAGTGAATGAGTGAGTGAGTGAGTGAGTGAGTGAGTGAGTGAGTGAGTGAGTGAGTGAGTGAGTGAGTGAGTGAGTGAGTGAGTGAGTGAGTGAGTGAGTGAGTGAGTGAGTGAGTGAGTGAGTGAGTGAGTGAGTGAGTGAGTGAGTGAGTGAGTGAGTGAGTGAGTGAGTGAGTGAGTGAGTGAGTGAGTGAGTGAGTGAGTGAGTGAGTGAGTGAGTGAGTGAGTGAGTGAGTGAGTGAGTGAGTGAGTGAGTGAGTGAGTGAGTGAGTGAGTGAGTGAGTGAGTGACTGATTTTACAGAAAACCAATTACAGGGATTGGTGCAAATTCTCACTGCAATTTACACCACCGATATCTTCTCTCGTCTTTATGTACGAATCGGCGATATGCTCGATCTGCTTTCACTTATCAACAGCTCGTTAAACTTTATTCTGTACGCCATTATGAGCAGTAAATATCGACAGACGTTCTGGCTGGTGCTATGCCCAAAACGAATACACAGGTCCGTCAGTCAGTCAGTCAGTCAGTCAGTCAGTCATTCAGTCAGTCAATCAGTCAGTCAGTCATACAGGCATTCAGTCAGTCAGTCAGTCGAGTCTTCAGTCAGTCAGTCAGTACTTCCTGCAACAAATAATCAGTGATGTAATCGAGTATTTAATTATTGAGGTGACTTTTTATTTCTTTCTAGTTTTTTCATTCATATCTAAGATTGAAATATCCACATGATGATCATCACCTACTGTACATACCACCATGTTTGCAGTCGTTTCTTCACGCTCCCTACCACGACGACCAACGAGGCGGCGGCCACCTCAATCGCAGCCAACAAGACCCGCACTACGATCAGTCAGGACGTCGGGTCCGGATTCCGACGGAATCGTAAACGATACCAGAGTTTTGCCGATCGCATTCGGAAGACCACCGGTGCCATCCATCAGAATCGTACCGTTGCCATCAAGTATCGATCGCAGAGGTTCGGTTGTTGTTGTTGTTGTTGTTGTTGTTGTTGTTGTTGCTGCTGCCGCTGTTGTTGTCGTTGTTGTTGTTGTTGTTGTTGTTGTTGTTGTTGTTGTTGTTGTTGTTGTTGTTGTTGTTGTTGTTGTTGTTGTTGTTGTTGTTGTTGTTGTTGTTGTTGTTGTTGTTGTTGTTGTTGTTGTTGTTGTTGTTGTTGTTGTTGTTGTTTTTGTTTTTGTTGCTGTTGTTGTTGTTGTTGTTGTTGTTGTTGTTGTTGTCCTTATTGTTGTTGGGTTTCAGCCGACAAGAGCCTGGCCGACCTCATCAAAATGGTTCAATCAACAAAATGCAGAACGGAAGTCTACATGCTCCGAACAGAATGACTCATCCTTCATCAGCCCCTGATTTGCCGCACATGAAAAAGGTTAATCACTCACTCACTCAGTCACTCACTACCTCACTCACTCACTCACTCATTCACTCACTCACTCACGCACTCACACACTACCTCACTCACTACCTCACTCACTCACTCACTCACTCACTCACTCACTCACTCACTCACTCACTCACTCACTCACTCACTCACTCACTCACTCACTCACTCACTCACTCACTCACTCACTCACTCACTCACTCACTCACTCACTCACTCACTCACTCACTCACTCACTCACTCACTCAGTCACTCACTCACTCACTCACTCACTCACTACCTCACTCACACACTCACTCACTCACACACTCACTCACTCACTCCCTCACTCACTCACTCATCGTTGCAGAGTATTATCCCAGTCACTCCAGTCTCATCACAGCATGATATCCTTCATGAGGATGTGAAGCATCCTGAAGAGTTGGATCTGATGTTGGAGAAGGAAACTTCCACTGTCAGCATTGGCAGTCCGGGTTCTCCACTGGTGATCACCGAATACACTTTATGAGGAACAACAACAATAACAACAACAACAGCACAACAGCAACAACAACAACAATAACGTAAAAATGCTCTCAATGTGTTGTTAGGATCTCGGTGTTGGAAGATTTCGAATGTGATCAGACTGTAAAACGACGATTAGGGATCCCGATTAGGAATTTTAGTTTGAGCATTGGAACTCTGGAAGTCGAGGTTGCAATTAATCTAGAGAGAAAATAAAGCGATCAGATTTAGTCTCCTAATCTGATAACAGTGTCATACAAACGTATTTACTCACAAATCAAATCAAATCAAATCATATCATCAGGGTTTGAGTGATAACGGCCACCAGGTGCTATCGAGTTAACTAAAGGCCTATTCATACTCAGGGTGCGGGCCGCCCCGCAGCTGGGGGGTACTCGCGTGGTGATGCCCCTGATCTGATGTTCATAGTTCCAGGCGTAAAGACCCTTTCGGTAATCTAGTGAAATTTAACACACACACAAAAATAGTCAGACCATGAACCATTAGGTTGAAAACTTTTTGAGTGAAATAAACGCTAATTTTGTAAAAAAAAAATTATGTAAACCTGAGCATACAAAGATAATTTACAAATTCGAATTAAAAAAACATCGGAGCCCGTAAAAATACACCTTTAACGCCGAACTCAGATGTTGGGCCACAAGCTAGTTCAGTACGTGCATCATGCACGTGTGGAACAAAAGTGAAGTTGATGTTTCACTGTCTGAGCAAAGTAGTGTGTGTGATTTTCACTAGAATCTCGAAAGCGTCTTTACCTTATGTGCGTTACGTACACAAGTATGAATAGGCCTTAAGGTACAGCAGATCGACGTTTTCTCGTTACTTCGAACTTTCAGTGTAAACCTTTCTAAAGTTTCACGTGTTTCTGTTCAAAATTTTCACACATTATTCTGTATGCGGTTTTAAGAAGATTGTCAAGAAACTCCAAAGAAACCATGTGTGGAACGGAATGAGGTATTTTGCTTTTATTCTATTCTAAATATTTGTACGTTTCACCTATTGTGCTGCTCACTTTGAACCTTCGGTTATTAAACGGGTATGTATTGTATAATTTGTTTTTATTTATGCTGTATATTTATTTTTGAAATAAAAAATGATAAGAAAAATATAGGTGACAAAAATTTTACTTCGTTCAGAGACATCTTCATTGGTTCTTATTGCTGCTGTAGAAAGAAATTCCTATGGTAATGAATTTATTATAGACTATGTAAATTATGAGCCAATAAAAACAAATTTGCTTCGGAAAGTGATGGCTCGATGACAAAGAATTGGATTGAATTCTGTTTTGCATAATTTCAGCTGGCATCGGTCGGTAGAAAATTTATGGATAAATTAAAAATTTCGAAAAAAATATCCAAAAACTATATATGTAAAAAGATTGTGTGTTTCTGGTGAAAACGCATACATATGCACAAACTCATTTATGAAATCCGATAACACAATAAAGCTGTTATGTTTTATTTTCAATAATTAAATCCCGATTTGGCACAAAGTTAGATTATTATGTACATACATAAGTGGTACCAGTAACATCTTATGCGATGAAAAAACGGAGAGTTCTCTGTTACAGTAGGTTTTTTTTAAATTTCGATGTTGTTATAAATTAATTTCAGTTAGTAAAATCGAACTTTAAATTACTAGAAAAGTTAGGCGCACTTGACTATGACTGAAAAATGCTTAATCTACTTTTGTACCTGCCAAATCACGGGTACTTTTGTACCTGCCAACCACTGATACTTTGGTATCTGTTTACCATTTATAACTACTATTTGCCAAACACGAATCCACAATAAAAATTCTCGATTACTTCGTGAGAGTACTTGACGAGTAAGCTTCCCGATAATCCACTCACCTTACATTTATTACGATGGTTGGTTAACTAGTTCATACAATTTAACGCTGTTTTTGCTAACTCGTATTTGTTAATTCTTCTTGTCATACCAACAAACGGTGCACCTTAAACGTTATGTGGGCGACCTGAGACTTCGGTCTCCCAACATTCCCGGTTGGAGCAGGTTTGTTATGTCATTCAAATCTCGCACAAAAACCTCACTTGCTCTCATTACAAAATGTATCTTGCTCCTGATAACCTGTACCCGCCCAACAGCAAAAAGCAACCAGTTCAAATGTTGGTGCACTGTAATGACGAACACAAAATAAGGTTAACCGAACCAACTCTGTTAACCGACCTGAACAAAACAGTACCGTGCAATAAACCACGTTGTCTAACTTGCCCGTTCATTGACATTTCAGATAAAGTAATGGCTAGTTGCACTCGTTCACAACTGAACCTCAATCAAAATACAACTTTTGACTGTGACAGTAGCAACATCGTTTACTGCATAACATGCATAAAATGTAAGAAACAGTATATTGGGGAAACGACTCAAAAGCTGAAAACTCGATTCGTTCAACACAAAAACAACGTTATTAAAAAGAAGAATAACACTTTACTGGTTAAACACTTCAACAAACCAGACCATTCTATTAACGATATGACAATCAGAGCCATTAAAGGAGGACATCAGAATAGCACCGAATTACGTAATGCAGAAGAGGAATGTATAAAACTGTTCAACTCTGGTTACCCCTTTGGGTTGAACGACAATATGAGAAAAATCGGTAACTTAACGTCAATGCACAAAAATGATCAACTAACTAAAGACAATCCATTTTTCAACTACAAAGTCAGTAAAAGGAAACGAGGTCCACGAAAACCCAAAAACAAAAAACCAACAATAGACGTTACTTTCGGTGAAAAGCTATGCGAAGTCCAGAGATTAAATGATGTACACAAAACATATAAACTACTCAGAGGAGCCAGTAAGAAAACAATCACTTACGCTATAAAACACACTGAAAATCAGAGAAAAACCAATATGATTTTAGTAGCTTTCATGAAAGGCCATTTTGACAGAAAAGACACCCAAATTTCGACTACTAAAAAGATAAATTTTCGTCTAAACTATAGCAATACATTGATTGAAAGATTACGAGTTGAGAACCTACTCAATAAAGATTATGCTAGGGATTTACTCGACTTGGAAGAGGATACACGAATTCAAGTGATTTACAAATATAACGACACTATGGGTAAGAGATTGCAAAACTACAATGCGTTTCTACGAGAATTACCTGACCACTTTGTTGATTCAGACATTCCATGTCACTGTAATAATCACACAAGCTACATTTACAAACCGTTCAATCATGGGCTCACTGGCAACTGCGAAATCATTAAAAATGCGTCTCTAAAGGATTTAGTTAACAAAGGACTTAATCACCGTACTGAAAAAGCTGCTACCAAAACCACAGTACTAAATGAACTCAACGAGTCTTTAACTGAATTCTACTCGAACTACAAAAGGAACTTAACCTCCGAAAAAGATAACTTGGAACTACATAAACTTTGGATACTGAGCAAAAGTTACACGAACATAAAAAATGTTAACGTTCCTAAATCGACAGCATCTGAAGAAAATTTAGCAATAAAGACGCTTTCGAGATTCTAGTGAAATATTAAGTGCTATTTTCGCTCAGACAATGAAACATCAAACTCACTTTTGGTCCACACACTTGGCTGACGTGCGTGATGGTGATTGGGCCACAACTCAACCGGCCAATCATCATCACCCAAGTTCAGCCAATCACGCGAAAGAACAGCAGAGTAATGAACTAGCTTGTGGCCCAACATCTGAGTTCGGTGTAAAAAGTTGTGTTTTACGGGCTATGATGTTTTTTATTAATCAGAATTTGTGTATTGTCCTTGTATGATTTTTCTTGCAATAATTTTAAACAAAATTAGGTTTGATTTCACCCAACAAAGTTTTCAACCTGATGTTTCATGGTCGGACCAAAAATGGTGCTTCATATTTCACTAGAATCTCGAAAGCGTCTTTACAAGAATTACAACAGACATTTATCATAGTACCAATTGACAAGGCAAGCAACAATGGTGCATTTATCTGCAAACGTCTATATTACCAAACAATAAAGAATGAGCTTAACAGAAGTACTACCTACCAATTATCCAGCCTGAGCGAGCAACAAATAACGCTAACCCACGAAAAGCTATGCACTAAATTCAACATCAAAATGGAGCCAAATAACAAAATACTACCACGTTTTTATGCAATCCCTAAATTACATAAAAACCCGTACAAATTCAGATTTATGAGCTGTTTCGTATAAGATTCAGCAAAAAAGTAGGTCAGTCAAAATCCCAAAAAATTCTACTTTTATACAAAATAATATTGATATTGATCCGCCAAAACGCCCCACAAGCGGAATTTCCATCCTTTGTTACAGTTCTCAAATAAACCGGTAAAACCCGGTTTTGGCCCAGTTTTGGGCCAAACTTTGAGAACAAATCCCCAAAATGTCCTACCAAGAAAAAAGATGAGTATAGGCTCAATCGAAAGATCGTGTTCCCGTCTTTCGATTGCACTCGGTCAGAGCCACCGGATTCCGGAAATGCCCACGAAATTTCGAGACAAAGTTGGCTTCCGCGATACCATTTTGGTCTGCTGTACCGTAACCGCTGAACGAATAAACGACGCACTAGAGATGAAACATCACGTTGGTTACTTGGCGTGAAGTCTGCAAGCTGGCCATTTTCGTGATAAAAATTTAACAGTATTTGATGATTCTTATTGATGTTTGATGATATATATTTTGTATAATAGAAATTGGAGTTATATTCTGGTGCTGTTATTAACTGATTATTATTGAGGTATCAACTTTATTCGTTTTACTTTCATCTATATGATAATTTTACCTCAAGTCGTAATGAAAAAAACCAAACTTAATTTATCGATTCATATCTTCTAACAATATGTTGTTAACATGTTCTAACTATGTTGGGGCACTGGTCGATGAGCTAATTCTCCAAAGGTGGAATTCGGTCAGAAAGGGGGGAGTTGAGAATTTTACCTACACCTTAGGGAACAAATTATACTTTCCGAAAACGCAAAAGAGGGGGAACTCCACTTTTCCCATTTATGTGTTTTATTTTTAGGTGAAAATTTTATTCCGGAATGCATGGAGGCTTTATCTGGATTGGTTGGGAGCCCACATTCGGTCCGGTAGGAGTGTAGAGCAACAAGCGCTTGATTACGTTACTACGGCTGCCAATAATACATACAGGTTATTAGATGTTTTTTTGTTGTCGTTATTGTTGTTGTTGTTGTTGTTATTTTTATTGTTCCTCATGTTATTGGTGCTGCTGTTGGTTGGTTGTTGTTGTGGCTGTTGTTGGTTGGTTGGTTGTTGTTTTTTGTCGTTGTTGTTGTTGTTCATTGTATTTTCCTGATGTTATTGGTTGCGCTTGGTAGTTGTTGTTGTTGCTGCTGTTGGTTGTCGGTGTTCTTTCCTTGGTACTTTGTGCTAGGAATAGACGGAGTCACTTTGTTATTTCTCGCTGGCTTTGGGGTTCAAAATGGCGGCTGTCTCAGGGAGTTAACCATTTGTGTGGTTGTCGTTGGTTGTGTGCTCAGGTGACGAGCAGTGGAATGCACTTGATGCCTAATGCTACAATGAATAATGGTTGATTGAAACTTCACCGGCAAAATTGTTACTAATTTGGATTGGCGTTATATTCAATTCAGTTCGATTTCGGCAATCGATTATATGGGATATAAAGCAAGTAGTCCAGAATATGAGGCATCACAAGACAGTGAAAACGAATAAGCAGTACAAATTGTACTTTGTGGAGCAGCAACCTCTGGTAATTTTTTTCATAAAACGGTGACCGAACTATATGAACGAATTTTCCAGTCATTACTCGACGAGTATAACCCCCATTCAGCGAGGTTTATGTTAGAACGACAAATTGGTGTAGTTTTCATTGTAAGAAATTGGGTTGTTTTCGAAGCATGGCGAATTGTGGTGCTATTGTAATTTTTGCAGTCTTCATACGGGACTCGATAAGTGTGTGTTAGAAAGAATTTTCAGCGTATATGATAAAATCGAAACTCCACCACCCGTTATTGACAACCGCAATCGATAATTATCTTTTTTTTGACTCAGCCATACCAAATTATCACTTATTTCACATCTTCATTATTATATTTTCGCAAACCAAACAAATTTTTTTTAATTTGCAGGTATTTCGGTCATGATGTTGCAGCAGGCCAAGGACGTAACCACCTTCCCACTAGCGGACGAGAAGGGATGGGAAAAGTGGAATTCCCCCTCTGTAATTTGTTCCCTAAAGGTGTAGGTAAAAGTGCTTACTTTCTGCCGATTCCCCTCTCTTTGACGAATTTCCCCTCCCTTTGAATATTTGGGTCGTCCGCCTGTGCACCTTCCTGCAATTGACCGCCGAGCCCTACTTTGATACGCGCAAGATAGTCGGCGTTTCGGTCAGTTAATTTTATTTATTGTTGAGTTGTCTCACTCGAATCAGAATTTCGCTTTTTTGATTCTCGAATGGTGCTTTTTATATTATGGAATCAGGTTCCAAGTTACTCCATCGGCATAGTTCTAGCTCGAAGGTTATAGCTCGAGGCATATTCTTGAACGACCATCAGCCAACAGCCAGTATGTAACAATTCTTTGACAGCCATATTTTTGTGACGCCGTGACAGTCCCAAAAAAGTCGAAGTTGTTACTGGACATATTTTCGGGCAAAAAAAATTACAGATTTTTGTTCTTTTCGACTCTGAAAGCCCCCCCCCCCCCAAGCGTTTCGTTGATACAGATTTTTTTAAGATTATCGCCGTTGCGCTGCCGATGGGTCTGGTGTTGGTCTACTAGAAGTAGCACGTCTGGTCGTTTATCAAGACGAAGAAGTTCGTCTGACGCACGGTCCAGGCTCGCGAAAGGCCAAAGCTTGATAAGAGAAATTGCAGACCCCAGGAAAGTAAACTAGAGATTTCTATAAATTTGCAGTTTTTCAAGAATTTTATTCCGTGAAAAACAAACTGAGTTATATCTGGTTGGTCTGGCGATTAAAAAAAGGTCTGGTGTATTTAGGCGCGCCATTTAAATATTTTAATTTGTTTAGTTATTTGATCGCAGACTTGTATATATTTCGCTTATTATTATGGCATTTTGAATTGATTGAGCAGTCTAAGAATAAAACCATTGTACATTTAGCGAATTCTCCGAGGCAATTCAGTGATTCAGATGTGGTGTTTAGGATTGTTTGTTCAGAAATTATTGTTGAACAAAATTTGATTGTGATTGTTTTAAGCGAGTGAATGTGGATCAATAAATATCAAACCGGCCAATCAGCATGGAGCATTCAAATTTTTAAAGCCTAAATTCTATACGCTGATTGGTTGGGAGCCGAAAAGAGTTTATTATAGGCTTGTCCTGACTTCAAGTTTGCTCCGAATCGTAGTGATTTTCGATTTAACTCTACTGCGTTTTTACTATAATTTATCAAACATTTGGGATCTAATAACTGATTGATTTTAAAATGTCGCCTGTATTGTCGTGGTTCTAGTCTAGTGCATAGGACGCCAGCCCCGGAAAACGGCGTTCCAAGTTTGAAACCTGACTTGAGGCACAGATCCTGACGCTTTGCTCTACGGTTTCTGCCATTCCCCGTCAGTTTATTCAAGTCTCCGGCCACTACGAAAACACCATTCTGATAAGGTATTAGTGTGCCTCGATTACTTCAGTTAATGAAAAATTCTAAAGAAATGCAAAGTATTATTTTTGTATTCTTAATACTTTATGCTTAATATTCGAGTTAAATTTGTGGTATTTTTATCCGCAGTTTTTTACCAAGTTTTTTTGTGGTTTATCATGGCTGTCCGTAGTTTCATGCCGTTTTTATCATACAATTCATTACATATTATTTAGCTGGAGATACTGATACACTACATGTCAATCTGCCTGAGATGATCCTGCTCTCTCAGTTTATCAACAATATATCTTGATGACTTATTCTTATATAAATATTATGTGTATTTTCTGATTTCCAGCTAGGGTACAAATAGCGTATCCGCGCCGTCTGTGTAAGCGCGTGCAGCAGTAAGATGTCGTTCATGAAACATTAGTTGTCACCGTTAGCGGATGAAAAATCAAAGAGCAAGTGGAGTTTCCTTTTCTTTAAAAGGAAAAAAGGTTTACTTATTTCCTTGAGCGTGGTTAGAATGACCTGAAGACTGCCGATTCTCCTTTTTGGAAAAAAAATTCACTCCCTTCGGTGGGTTGGCTCATCCGCGCGTGTGCACGACATTTGTGCTGCTGCATGCGCTTACATAGACGGCGCGGATACGCTATAGGCTAAAATACAAATCCATTTTTTCTGGTATCAATCAGTGTACTTATTTTGACTATTGATTTTCTTATGAAAGGCAGGCGCGAGTAAATAAAATAAAAAACTTGACTTAGTGTGTCTGGTAAGTTGGCCTCGGTGTTGAAAATGAAAACTCGAAAAAACTGCTAGCGGAGAAAATCTTTAGTAAACGAAAATCGACTTTAATTATTGTCTCTTTTTAGCGGTATAAAATGTTAAATTTGTTCTATTAGGTGTAGTTAATGGTTCAAGTTCTGCCAATTCCCACTCTTTGAAAGTTAGGTTTGTCCGCCAGTGGTTGTGTAAGCTGTATCAAAATTTTTTTTTTGAAATTAGCAAATTGCTTGAAGATTTTAATAACTTCATGGATTTGTTTGAATGTTCCTTTTCTGTATTTTACTGCTACGAGCATTAAGTTGACCAAGATTGAGTAGAATGGAACACAAAAGCCGTTCGAGAAATTATAAGGGTGCTTGCTTTCAGAGTCCAAAGGAAAGTATTAGTGAAATCTGTAAACTTAGTGACAAAAAAATTCGGGAACAAAATTGACTTTTCAAACATAGGTTTACAGATTTTACTACAATTTTACTTTCCTTTTTACTCTGAAAGCGCCCAAAACAAATCAAGACAGCGGTCAATAATAATGAAACCGTCCACTTATTTCTAAGAATATGTAGTGTCCCGAGGCGCCAATTGCAAAACAGCCAACAAGGGTCAAGGCGAATGATACTATAACAAAATTTTACCTACACCTTGGGGAACCTCCCCTTCTCGTCCACTAGTGATTCCAATCCAATGCGGATTAACGGAAGTGATTAGTTGAGCACAACTCAATAATGTTGCTAATGTTAAGTCAATGATCATAATTATTATAATTTATAGATTTCCACCACCATCACAATTGAAAAGGTTACACACTTTAGTTTGGTATGAAGTCTACGATGGTGCATAATTGTTACTCAATAAAAACCAAAATTTTCAGACATTCAGTTAGTCAGTAAAACATCAGTCAGTTTAGAGCAGAAAGCTCTAGAGCCATCATGACGGCTTATTGTTTTATTTATTATTCAAAAAAAAATTTGCAGAATAAATATTCCCAAAATCATAACACACACCACATCATTGATGTGATATTGGTTAGTAAAACAAACATCAAATGAGAAAGTACATGAATGATTGTTGACAAAAAAATCGGGGAAAACACACATAGTCACACTAACGAAGGCTGGATGAGGCGCATCTAAAACTTTAACTAATCTTCATAGGTAGTATTCAATATTCATAAACTTGTCCAGAGTTCAACTCGATTTACTACTTTAACTGAACTAATTTAGCATAATAATATGTGAAGACAGCTACATTACAAATTTATTTTTCTTACTACTAGCTGTATTCACCTTATAATCTATGCAGATCCCACGAAATTACGAATCCCTTACAGCGTCAATTTGAATCCGATAAATTCACGCACCCGTCATTTTGTATCTTTTTATGTCTGCAACAAAACACCCACAAACGGAATCCTCGTACAAAATCACTGAGGGGCGAGGAAAATGGCGCGCATATAAATTCTGTCTCACAATCAAAAGAAAATACTATAATATCTACTCAACACCGGCCAAGAATCCGTCATCTTTGAAATTATCATCATTCGAACTCGTGACCATCGCCGAATTCAGTGGCTGTTGTTGTTGATTTCGGCGATTTCTCGGTGGCGCCGATTTTCGAGGCCGGATAACCGTGACGATCGATTGTTTGGACTTGGCCGTCTACACGAAGTACTCGCAGCAGAACTGGTAGCCTGAAAAAGAGATTCATGTTTAGAAGAACAAGAATCAATACGTGTACAAACATAATTTTGAAACCCCACCCAACTTTTTGTACCATTTTTGCAGCATTTGCTCAACTCCGTTAGATTTGTTTCGGCGGAATAAAAAAAATTTTAAGATTTTGAGGACGAATTACGAAGACGAATTTAGTGAAACATTTACGCAACCGCAACTCCTGCAGATTTTAGGAAAACTTGTGATTGCAATTAGTATCGGCTCAATCTGTTCATTTTATTAAGAAACAAAATTTGAAACTTCCACTCACCACTGTTGTCATACTCTTGAACGTGTGGGATCGAGTGACGATTCAGTTCGTAGGAAAGAATTGCAAATCACACAACGGAAATTTGTATTGACGCTCGCCGGTGGAGTGACGTCAATCTGGAGAGTGAATGCCTTAGCGAGTGAGTGAATGAGTAAATGAATAAGTGAGTGAGTGAGTGAGTGAGTTAATGCCTTAGTGAGTGAGTGAGTGAGTGAAACTGTGAGTGAGTGAGTGAGTGAGTGAGTGAGTGAGTGAGTGAGTGAGTAAATAAGGGAGTGAATAAGTGAATGAGTAGATGAATAAGTGAGTGAGTGAATGAGTGAGTTAATGCCTTAGTGAGTGAGTAAATAAGTGAGTGAATAAGTGAGTGAATAAGTGGTTAACTGAGTGCGTGAGTGAGTAAATAAGTGAGTGAGTGGTTTATTGAGAGAGAGAAGCCAACCTCATGCTGATTGAGGTGATGTTTCCGCTTGAAGCTGTGCTCACAAAAACGAAATTCATACGGTCGGTTGGCCTTAAGACGGCGCTTTCTCTTTGAACTGTCGATTGACTTCATTCATCACCTGCACAGTTAAATCAAATATACAACTGCATTTACATGAGTATAACCTAAAATAGTTTTCGAACCCGAAAGAAATCACTTTCGCTTTGTTCGAACTTCTTCTCTGCGAGTAAAAAAAATACTTGAATAATAATAATTTATTACAAAAAATATCATACAGATCACCAAATCAACAACAATTATTCCAATAATTATGTTTAAGGGAGATAAAATTCGAGTTTGAATCGCCAACCGAAGTAATGGTCGAATTGATGGTTGTATCGAAATGTTTCTTGCGGTACTGAGTAACACCCGCCCGGAGACCTCTTCGACAGACGTTTCGATTCTGATCATTCGTGTTGCAGTGCTCTTTTTTATAGTCATCCTATCTGAAATCTGCTGTGTTTTCAATAACTCAATTCAGAAATTTGAAATGGATTGGTGTTATAGGATGAAATTTCATCACTAACTAATTTAATCCGTTTAGTTAAACGTTGACTTTTGAAGTGGAATTCCCCCTTCTTTGGCGGTTTCAGATAGTGGAATATGTTTCCTAAGGTGTAATAGCCTCAAATTTTCCGATTCCCAATCTTTGGAAAAATTTTCCTGCTTTTTGAGGGATTAACTCGTCCGCCAGTGCTTTACATCACACAATTCATATAAAAAACCAGTGGGTCAACCTGTTTCAGTTTGTACGAATTGTTGTAAAGTTGGCCAATGAACCGACGCAAGATCGCCGTTGGGGATCCGCCTGAATATAAACCCAATCTGATAAAGATAAAAAAAAAATTTGGTAAAAATGCCTGATAGTCAGAAATTATACAACCATACCGTTAATTTGAATTGAGTTGAGTCTAGTATAGTGATGATGTTTCATTATTAGTCATTTGAGGAACATTTCAAAGAATAACATATGCACTCAAACATTGTCATAAGGCTCTTAACTTGACAAATGCTCTCCAATGTTTTTGCGCATACGAAATAGAAACATCTATAGATAGCAGAGTATACAAAAAAATTTGCCGGTGAAGTTTCAATCAACCATTATTCATTGTAGCATTAGGCATCAAGTGCATTCCACTGCTCGTCACCTGAGCACACAACCAACGACAACCACACAAATGGTTAACTCCCTGAGACAGCCGCCATTTTGAACCCCAAAGCCAGCGAGAAATAACAAAGTGACTCCGTCTATTCCTAGCACAAAGTACCAAGGAAAGAACACCGACAACCAACAGCAGCAACAACAACAACCAACCAACAGCGAAACCAATAACATCAGGAAAATACAATGAACAAACAATGACAAAAAACAACAAGCAACCAACCAACACCAGCCAAAACAACAACCAACCAACAGCAGCACCAATAACATGAGGAACAATAAAAATAACAACAACAACAACATTAACGACAACAAAAAAACATCTAATAACCTGTATGTATTATTGGCAGCCGAAGTAACGTAATCAAGCGCTTGTTGCTCTACACTCCTACCGGACCGAATGTGGGCTCCCAACCAATCCAAATAGCCTCCATGCATTCCGGAATATAATTTTAACCTAAAAATAAAACACATAAATGAGAAAAGTGGAGTTCCCCCTCTTTTGCGTTTTCGGAAAGTATAATTTGTTCCCTAAGGTGTAGGTAAAATTCTTAATTCCCCCTTTCTGACCAAATTCCACCTTTGGAGAATTAGCTCATCGACCAGTGCCCCAACATAGTTAGAACATGTTAACAACATATTGTTAGAAGATATGAATCGATAAATTAAGTTTGGTTTTTTTCATTACGACTTGAGGTAAAATTATCATATAGATGAAAGTAAAACGAATAAAGTTGATACCTCAATAATAATCAGTTAATAACAGCACCAGAATATAACTCCAATTTCTATTATACAAAATATATATCATCAAACATCAATAAGAATCATCAAATACTGTTAAATTTTTATCACGAAAATGGCCAGCTTGCAGACTTCACGCCAAGTAACCAACGTGATGTTTCATCTCTAGTGCGTCGTTTATTCGTTCAGCGGTTACGGTACAGCAGACCAAAATGGTATCGCGGAAGCCAACTTTGTCTCGAAATTTCGTGGGCATTTCCGGAATCCGGTGGCTCTGACCGAGTGCAATCGAAAGACGGGAACACGATCTTTCGATTGAGCCTATACTCAGCTTTTTTCTTGGTAGGACATTTTGAGGATTTGTTCTCAAAGTTTGGCCCAAAACTGGGCCAAAACCGGTTTTTACCGGTTTATTTGAGAACTGTGACAAAGGATGGAAATTCCGCTTGTGGGGCGTTTTGACGGATTACTATCTTTAATTTAATGGATAAAAACTAGATAATATTTTTTTTCACTGACCGACTTTTTGAACGGTTTTTGCGATTCTTACACAAAAACACTCTTATATCTGGTGCTTCACGTTGCAGCACTAAACAACTCTCGATTCTGCTACTTAACTGCCTGAAGAAAATGAAACATCATTTCTCAAACTACTGTAAAGTAGCTGAACAACGGAGCAATAAAAAACTTTACATATCCATCGACTCAAGTAAGAAAGTCGCCAACAGTATTACTAGAGACGACCAAAAGTTCACTACAGGTGCTAGCTACGATTTTTCAACCCTATATACTGAATTTGATCTTGAAGTTGTCGAAAAGAACCTATTTACACTGACTGACATTTGTATGAAAAACTGCAGTGAAAAATACATGTTTGTACCTTACAACAACCACGGAAACGCATACTATACAAATGATGAACAGAACAAAAGTTACGGTATTAGCCTAACTAGCAGTGAAATAAAAGACCTAATTAACATTGTTCTCGACAATTCATTTGTCGTATTCCAGAATCAAGTATACAAACAATTGCGAGGAATTCCGATGGGAGGCAACGCTTCACCATTAATTGCAGATCTCACCTTATCTGTCATGGAATTTTCTTACTTGAAAACTAAAAACTTACCCGTTTCATCATTAATATTTCGTTACATAGATGACATTTTAGTCTTGAATGTAGACATGGATGAACACAACCGAAATATGTACCACCCCACGTTACAATTGAACAAAGAATCTATGATAGACCAAGGTATCCACTATCTAGACTTGAACGTCGGTAAAAATAACAACTCACTTAAACTTTTCGACAAAACAGCAACCTTCCCATTTAGAGTGAAAAAACTTTATCACACATCTAGTTGTGTGCATAGTAAAATGATAAAAGGAGTCTTCTATGGTCAATTATTACGATACTGTGATTTGATTTCAACGAAGTCAGATTGGAAACAGGCAGCTTCAGAACTGTACCTAACCATGCGAAAAAACGGTCATAGCCAAGATACAGTAACCACATATTTTTGTCAATTCTACTGTCGCTACGGTAAACGACTATGGAAATACAATATTTTCAACAAACGAACATTCAAGAACTTACTGACTAGTATTGTCTTATAAAATATCGATTTGGGCGACGTACATACAGAACTAAAATACAGCAAAATGTGATACCGCTCCTCGGTTACACTGGTATGTACATACTATTTTCACTCTCAAAACAGAACATCAATGTGATTTTCTCGACTAAAATTATATTTTCAAGTGTGAAAATTTTTGAAAAACTTTTACAACTGTAATATTTAAAATGGTTATAATTTTTTTCATTATCAAATAACTTTTCAGATGACCGTTGGATCACCAACAAAATTAACCTTTTATTTAATTTTTTTTTCAGATTTACGTTTTTTACTATTTAGGTTTTATTTATATATCCCCCCTTTTTAGTTAGCTCATGTTGTCGTAACTGATGACGCCCGCAACATTAGATTTCGGTGTTTTACGATAGGGCAGAAACACCGCTAGTTTTTTCTTTTACTCTCTTCTTAAGTTAGATAGTTTATTATTCCCCCATTATGTGTGTCTATTTATAAAAACTACTTATTTTTAATTTAAATCGGATTGCCTGAGAAAACCTACAGTTTGGCGTCGACGAAAAAAAATTTGAGCTGTTGGCGGTTTTAGAACCACTGTATGGTGGGTAATAATCGACCATAGTATTAGGGTCCACAAATGTTTCAATCTCGAGAACGGCCACTTTGAAATTTGGAAAACGAAATTTCATAGATTTTTTAATTTTTTTATTTTTCTGCATTCAAACGCCGGTATTAAGAGATAGCATCTATCTATTGTTCTGAAATTTCACATGGTCATTCTTCATCTTACTGCGGTCATTTTGAGCCATATAACGTGGCATTTAAGTGAATTTTCGACAAACAAATTATAGGAATTTACTCATTTGGTCGCCCGGTTGGGTAATAATATTTACCTCTGATTTTCGTTAAAGTCCCAAGTTATTTCGGATAAACCATATAGCCCACGAGTTACCCCAATAGGTCGACTTCACAACCTACAGGTGCCACCCCCCCACATCGCCTTCGTTTCCAGTGAAAAAAGTCACTTTTTGAAATTTTTAAAAAATTAGTATATTTTTTTTTCGTGCTGATGGTTATAAAATTTTTTTGGTTACTAAAGAAGTCTTTTAATCTACGTCATGATTTTACGCATGTTTTTAGCTTCATTTTGAGCTATAACAGAAGTAAATTAGTGAACTTTTCAATAGTGATCCATTCGGTCAAAGGCATAAAACCTAGGAAATTTTTTCGCTAATAATTAAGGTTATAGTACAAACAAGATGTTGTATTAAAAGATTTGCGTTAGAATAGAGTCACGAAACTGCTTATTATCGTTAAATGTTTTGTTTGCAACAATATTAGCGTATGCAACAGATCTTAGGATAATGGTTTCCCCAAATAATAGAATTGTAACACCGTCAATGAGCACATCGTTGTCCAAAAATTGATTTCTTTTTCATATTTCTGAAATTTTACCGCTACTCTGTAAAATCGTTCATGGCCACTGTCAGACACATCCTCAAGCAGAAAATATGCATTTCAAGTGTTCTGCAGCTATCTTTGAACTAGAATCGCAACGTAAAATTTTTCCCCTTTTGATTTAGTACGTTCGTGTAAACTCAGATTTTCGTCAAAATCCCAAGTTCTTTGGAATGAGCCATATAGTTCACGGCTTACACTAATATGTCAACTTCACAACCTACAGGTGCCACCCAACCGACATGGTCGCCGTTTGAAATGAATATTTCATTTTTGTAAAAAAAAATCGGTAATCTTGTTGTGTACCGATGGTAAAATTTTTTTGGTTATTCGTAAATCATGTGATGACTTTGTTCGTGTTTTTAGTTTCAATTTGAGCTGTAACAGTAAATAAATTCAAAAGTTTTCACTCGTGATCCATTCGTTTAAAGGCGGTAAAAAGTATAAGCATATTTTAGGCAAATCATTATAGGCAAATTTTTTGCTGATAATTATTGTTATAGTACAAAAAAGAAATTGTATTAAACGATTTGCGCTAGAATAAAGTTACGAAACTGTTTATTATTGTGGAATATTTCGTTGGCAGCAACATTAGCCTAAGGTACAACTGTTAAGACAATGGTTTCCCCAAATAATAGAATTGTTAGAACTGACAATGAGGACATCGTTATCAAAGAAGTACATAGACTATTTCATATTTATGAAATTTCACCGTAACGCTGTAAAATTGTTCATGCCACTGTCAGACACATCCTCAAGCTGAAAATATGCAATTCTAGGGTTCTGCAACTATATTTGACTCAAATGCTATAAATGTTTTCTAACCTTTACAATTAGTTGAAATCCGGGGTTCCAGGATCGAACATGGCAGGAGGCACAGAAGCAATTTTACAGACCCCACAGATTTTTTGAAAGTTTACAGTTTTTATAAAAAATCTGGGAAACGAACCCGGGCCACTCGCATGCTAGGCAAGTGGCACAGAATAAAGAGAGAGGGAACTATGAGATTACAGTCATACCGAGCAAAATTTATAGAAATATTGGTTGGTGGAAGTAACGTGTTTCGGCGGATTTAAATAAAATAGACACGTTAGCTTCCGGCAACTCGGCTCCGCCATCGTCAGTAGTCTACCGACGTTGCCATGAAACAATCATGAAGCATGATTACAAATCCCACAGATTTTTCGAATTTGGTTTTTCTCGAGCAACATTACTTTTCCATGTAAAGTTTTACTGTTTGCGAGCCCCCGATAACCTATCGTAAGGTTGGCTTGTCCGAGCGGAGCGAGGACAAGCGCGTTAGGCCCTGCAGGGGAGATTTCAATATTTCTTCCTGCACGTTTTGTAGCATAGGCACTATGCTGTAGAGAGCATGCGAGCGAAGCGAGCCAGTTATAGTCGGGTATATGCAGCTTAGTTGCATTGGCTCAATAGCACAGCGCAAGAGCGCTTGCCTAACATGCAAGTGGCCCGGGTTCGTTTCCCAGATTTTTGATACAAACTGTAAACTTTCAAAAAATCTGTGGGGTCTGTAAAATTGCGGCACAGAACCTGACGTGTTGTTCTGGGATTTATGCCATTGCTCGTATGTTCATTATAAACTCTCCGTATACTACGAACACAAACAATTCTAAATAAGATTCCGATGAAAATCGGAGTCTACACGACCAGCGACTGAATCAAAAAGAAAAAATTCCTTGCGATTCTAGTCCGAATATAGCTGCTGAACGTTTGCATTGCATACTTACTGATTGAGGATTGGATGTGTCTGACAGTGTCCATGAATGATTTCACAGCATAACGGTGAAATTTCTGCAATATAAAAAAATAATTTTTTGATAATTATTTCTTGGTTGACAGATGTTACGTATCTATTATTTGGGGAAACCATTATCTTAACATCTGTTGCATAAGCTAATATTGTTGCAAACAAATCAATTAACAATAATAAACAGTTTCGTGATTCTATTCTAGCGGAAATCTCTCTAACGGACTCTATTCTAGCGGAATACTATAGTTTTTTGTACTATAACATTAATTAGTAGCGAAAAAATTGCCTATTTTTTATCGCTTTTGAACGAATGGATCACGGGTGAAAAGTTTAGAGTTGATTTACTGTTATAGTTCAAATTGAAACTGAAAACACAAATAAAGTCCTCACATGATTTACGAATAACCAAGAATTTTTTTACCATCGGTACACAAAAAGATTACCGAATTTTTATATATTTTTTTTACAAAAATGAATTATTCATTTCAAACCACGGCCTTGTGGGTTGGATGGCACCTGTGGGTTGTGAAGTTGAGTAAATATTTGTGTAACTCGTGGACTATATGGCTCATTCCAAAGAACTTGGGATTTTGACGAAAATCTGGGTTTACACGAACGTACTAAATCAAAAAGGTTAAAAGTTTGTCGTTGCGATTCTAGTTCAAATATAGCTGCAGAACGCTTGAATTGCATATTTTCTGTTTGAGGATGTGTCTGACAGTGGCCATGAACGATTTTACAGAGTTACGGTAAAATTTCAGAAATATGAAAAAAGTCAATTTTTTAACAACGATGTGCTCATTGACGGTGTTACAAATCTATTATTTGGGGAAACCATTATCTTAAGATCTGTTGCATACGCTAATATTGTTGCAAACAAAACATTTATCAATAATAAGCAGTTTCGTGACTCTATTCTAGCGCAAATCTTTTAATACAACATCTTGTTTGTACTATAACCTTAATTATTAGCGAAAAAATTTCCTAAGTTTTACGCCTTTGACCGAATGGATCACTGTTGAAAAATTCACTAATTTACTTCTGTTATAGCTCAAAATGAAGCTGTAAACATGCGTAAAATCATGACGTAGGATAAAAGGAATTTTCAGTAACCAACAAAATGTTATAACCATCAGCACGAAAAAAAATTATACTGATTTTTTTAAAATTTCAAAAAATGACATTTTTCACTTGAAACGAAGGCGATGTGGGGGGGGGTGGCACCTGTAGGTTGTAAAGTCCACCTATTGGGGTAACTCGTGGGCTATATGGTTTATCCGAAATAACTTGGGACTTTAACGAAAATCAGAGGTAAATATTATTACCCAACCGGGCGACCAAATGAGTAAATTCCTATAATTTGTTTGTTGAAAAATCACTTAAATGCCACGTTATATGGCTCAAAATGACCGCAGTAAGATGAAGAATGACCATGTGAAATTTCAGAACAATAGATAAATGCTATCTCTTAATATGGGCGTTTGAATGCAGAAAAATGTAAAAATTAAAAAATCTATGAAATTTTGTTTTTCAAATTTCAAAGTGGCCGTTCTCGAGATTGAAACATTTGTGGACCCTAATACTATGGTCGATTACTACCCACCATATAGTTTTAGAAGTACACGGGCGGATTGGTAGAAGTTGAACCTTAAATTAAAAATAAGTAGTTTATATAAATAGACACACATAATGGGGGAATAATAGACTATCTAACTTAAGAAGAGAGTAAAAGAAAAAACTAGCGGTGTTTCTGCCCTATCGTAAAACACCGAAATCTAATGTTGCGGGCGTCATCAGTTACGACAACATGAGCTAACTAAAAAAGGGGGGATATATAAATAAAACCTAAATAGTAAAAAACGTAAATCTGAAAAAAAAAATTCAATAAAAGGTTAATTTTGTTGGTGATCCAACGGTCATCTGAAAAGTTAATTGATAATGTTAAAAAATTATAACCATTTAAAAATTACAGTTGTAAAAGTTTTTCAAAAATTTCCACACTTGAAAATATAATTTTAGTCGAGAAAATCACATTGATGTTTTGTTTTGAGAGTGAAAATTGTATGTAAATACCAGTGTAACCGAGCAGCGGTATCACATTTTGCTGTATTTTAGTTCTGTATGTAAGTCGCCCAAATCAATATTTTATAAGACAATACTAGTCAGTAGGTTCTTGAATGTTCGTTTGTTGAAAATATTGTATTTCCATAGTCGTTTACCGTAGCGACAGTAGAATTGACAAAAATATGTGGTTACTGTATCTTGCCTATGACCGTTTTGGCGCATGGTTAGGTACAGTTCTGAAGCTGCCAGTTTCCAATCTGACTTCGTTGAAATCAAATCACAGTATCGTAATAATTGACCATAAAAGACTCCTTTTATCATTTTACTATGCACACAACTAGATGTGTGATAAAGTTTTTTCACTCTAAATGGGAAGGTTGCTGTTTTGTCGAAAAGTTTAAGTGAGTTGTTATTTTTACCGACGTTCAAGTCTAGATAGTGGATACCTTGGTCTATCATGGATTCTTTGTTCAATTGTAACGTGGGGTGGTACATATTTCGGTTGTGTTCATCGATGTCTACATTCAAGACTAAAATGTCATCTATGTAACGAAATATTAAAGATGAAACGGGTAAGTTTTTAGTTTTCAAGTAAGCAAATTCCATGACAGATAAGGTGAGATCTGCAATTAATGGTGAAGCGTTGCCTCCCATCGGAATTCCTCGCAATTGTTTGTATACTTGATTCTGGAATACGACAAATGAATTGTCGAGAACGATGTTAATTAGGTCTTTTATTTCACTGCTAGTTAGGCTAATACCGTAACTTCTATTCTGTTCATCATTTGTATAGTATGCGTTTCCGTGGTTGTTGTAAGGTACAAACATATATTTTTTACTGCAGTTTTTCATACAAATGTCAGTCAGTGTAAATAGGTTCTTTTCGACAACTTCAAGATCAAATTCAGTATATAGGGTTGAAAAATCGTAGCTAGCACCTGTAGTGAACTTTTGGTCGTCTCTAGTAATACTGTTGGCGACTTTCTTACTTGAGTCGATGGAGATGTAGAGTTTTTTATTGCTCCGTTGTTCAGCTACTTTACAGTAGTTTGAGAAATGATGTTTCATTTTCTTCAGGCAGTTAAGTAGCAGAATCGAGAGTTGTTTAGTGCTGCAACGTGAAGCACCAGATATAAATCTGAATTTGTACGGGTTTTTATGTAATTTAGGGATTGCATAAAAACGTGGTAGTATTTTGTTATTTGGCTCCATTTTGATGTTGAATTTAGTGCATAGCTTTTCGTGGGTTAGCGTTATTTGTTGCTCGGTCAGGCTGGATAATTGGTAGGTAGTACTTCTGTTAAGCTCATTCTTTATTGTTTGGTAATATAGACGTTTGCAGATAAATGCACCATTGTTGCTTGCCTTGTCAATTGGTACTATGATAAATGTTTGTTGTAATTCTTGTATTGCTAAATTTTCTTCAGATGCTGTCGATTTAGGAACGTTAACATTTTTTATGTTCGTGTAACTTTTGCTCAGTATCCATAGTTTATGTAGTTCCAAGTTATATTTTTCAGAGGTTAAGTTCCTTTTGTAATTCGAGTAGAATTCAGTTAAAGACTCGTTGAGTTCATTTAGTACTGTGGTTTTGGTAGCAGCTTTTTCAGTGCGGTGATTAAGTCCTTTGTTAACTAAATCCTTTAGAGACGCATTTTTAATGATGTCGCAGTTGCCAGTGAGCACATGATTGAACGGTTTGTAAATGTAGCTTGTGTGTGTGATTATTACAGTGACATGGAATGTCTGAATCAACAAAGTGGTCAGGTAATTCTCGTAGAAACGCATTGTAGTTTTGCAATCTCTTACCCATAGTGTCGTTATATTTGTAAATCACTTGAATTCGTGTATCCTCTTCCAAGTCGAGTAAATCCCTAGCATAATCTTTATTGAGTAGGTTCTCAACTCGTAATCTTTCAATCAATGTATTGCTATAGTTTAGACGAAAATTTATCTTTTTAGTAGTCGAAATTTGGGTGTCTTTTCTGTCAAAATGGCCTTTCATGAAAGCGACTAAAATCATATTGGTTTTTCTCTGATTTTCAGTGTGTTTTATAGCGTAAGTGATTGTTTTTTTACTGGCTCCTCTGAGTAGTTTATATGTTTCGTGTACATCATTTGATCTCTGGACTTCGCATAGCTTTTCACCGAAAGTAACGTCTATTGTTGGTTTTTTGTTTTTGGGTTTTCGTGGACCTCGTTTCCTTTTACTGACTTTGTAGTTGAAAAATGGATTGTCTTTAGTTAGTTCATGATCATTTTTGTGCATTGACGTTAAGTTACCGATTTTTCTCATATTGTCGTTCAACCCAAAGGGGTAACCAGAGTTGAACAGTTTTATACATTCCTCTTCTGCATTACGTAATTCGGTGCTATTCTGATGTCCTCCTTTAATGGCTCTGATTGTCATATCGTTAATAGAATGGTCTGGTTTGTTGAAGTGTTTAACAAGTAAAGTGTTATTCTTCTTTTTAATAACGTTGTTTTTGTGTTGACCGAATCGAGTTTTCAGCTTTTGAGTCGTTTCCCCAATATACTGTTTCTTACATTTTATGCATGTTATGCAGTACACGATGTTGCTACTGTCACAGTCAAAAGTTGTATTTTGATTGAGGTTCAGTTGTGAACGAGTGGTTCTAAAACCGCTAACAGCTCAATTTTTTTTTCGTCGACGCCTCTCCCCATACAAATCGTAGGTTTTCTCAGGCAATCCGATTTAAGGTTCAACTTCTACCAATCCGCCCGTGTACTTCTAATGTTCAAATTGCCGAAAAGTTTTTTTAATGCAACCCATTTAATGGCACATGCCAGTTTTAGGGTCCCAAATACCGTAATTTTCAGTCGTCTGCAGGGTACGAGCCTGGAAACTTTTTTCGCTAAATTCTATTACATCCTAGTTGCAAACCACCAACTGGACCCAACTAGCATGAATTTTCGACCCCAAGTCTTTCGTGGCACCTGTGGTACACTGGTCACGGGTTCCACGGAATTGGCTCAAAATTAGCCAAAATCAGGCTTTATTCGCTTATAACTCGCCATAGAAAACTCGGATCGTCGAAAACTCACTTCCATCGTGTAGAGCGTGGTCGAATTGACCTAGGAACATGTTCAAATTGCCGAAAAGTTTTTTTAAAGGAACCCATTTAATGGCACATGCCAGTTTTAGGGTCCCAAATACCGTAATTTTCAGTCGTCTGCAGGGCACGAGCCTGGAAACGTTTTTTCGCTAAATTCTACTACATCCTAGTTGCAAACCACCAACTGGACCCAAATAGCATGAATTTTCGACCCCAAGTCTTTCGTGGCACCTGTGGTACAGTGGTCACGGGTTCTACGGAAATGGCTCAAAATTAGAAAAAAATCAGGCTTTATTCGCTTATAACTCGCGATAGAAAAATCGGATCGTCGAAAACTCACTTCCATAGTGTAGAGGGTGGTCGAATTGACCTAGAAACATGTTCAAATTGCCGAAAAGTTTTTTCGATGGAACCCATTTAATGGCACATGCCAGTTTTAGGGTCCCAAATACCGTAATTTCCAGTCGTCTGCAGGGTACGAGCCTGGAAACGTTTTTTCGCTAAATTCTATTACATCCTAGTTGCAAACCACCAACTGGACCCAACTAGCATGAATTTTCGACCCCAAGTCTTTCGTGGCACCTGTGGTACACTGGTCACGGGTTCCACGGAAATGGCTCAAAATTAGTCAAAATCAGGCTTTATTCGCTTGTAACTCGCGATAGAAAACTCGGATCGTCAAAAACTCACTTCCATCGTGTAGAGCGTGGTCGAATTGACCTAGAAACATGTTCAAATTGCCGAAAAGTTCTTTTAATGGAACCCATTTAATGGCACATGCCAGTTTTAGGCTCCCAAATACCATAATTTTCAGTCGTCTGCAGGGCACGAGCCTGGAAACGTTTTTTCGCTAAATTCTACTACATCCTAGTTGCAAACCACCAACTGGACCCAACTAGCATGAATTTTTGACCCCAAGTCTTTCGTGGCACCTGTGGTACACTGGTCACGGGTTCCACGGAAATGACTCAAAATTAGCCAAAATCAGGCTTTATTCGCTTATAACTCGCGATAGAAAACTCGGATCGTCGAAAACTCACTTCCATCGTGTAGAGGGTAGTCGAATTGACCTGGAAACTTGTTCAAATCGCCGAAAAGTATTTTTAATGGAACCCATTTGATGGCACATGCCAGTTTTAGGCTCCCAAATACCGTAATTTTCAGTCGTCTGCAGGGCACGAGCCTGGAAACATTTTTTCGCTAAATTTTATTACATCCTAGTTGCAAACCACCAACTGGACCCAACTAGCAATAATTTTCGACCCCAAGTCTTTCGTGGCACCTGTGGTACACTGGTCACGGGTTCCACGGAAATGGCTCAAAATTAGCCAAAATCAGGCTTTATTCGCTTATAACTCGCGATAGAAAACTCGGATCGTCAAAAACTCACTTCCATCGTGTAGAGCGTGGTCGAATTGACCTAGAAACATGTTCAAATTGCCGAAAAGTTTTTTTAATGGAACCCATTTAATGGCACATGCCAGTTTTAGGGTCCCAAATACCGTAATTTTCAGTCGTCTGCAGGGCACGAGCCTGGAAACGTTTTTTCGCTAATTTCTATTACATCCTAGTTGCAAACCACCAACTGGACCCAACTAGCATGAATTTTCGACCCCAAGTCTTTCGTGGCACCTGTGGTACACTGGTTACGGGTTCCACGGAAATGGCTCAAAATTAGCCAAAATTAGGCTTTATTCGCTTATAACTCGCGATAGAAAACTCGGATCGTCGAAAACTCACTTCCATCGTGTAGAGGGCGGTCGAATTGACCTGTAAACATGTTCAAATTGCCGAAAAGTTTTTTTAAAGGAACCCATATAATGGCACATGCCAGTTTTAGGGTCCCAAATACCGTAATTTTCAGTCGTCTGCAGGGCACGAGCCTGGAAACGTTTTTTCGCTAATTTCTATTACATCCTAGTTGCAAACCACCAACTGGACCCAACTAGCATGAATTTTCGACCCCAAGTCTTTCGTGGCACCTGTGGTACACTGGTTACGGGTTCCACGGAAATGGCTCAAAATTAGCCAAAATTAGGCTTTATTCGCTTATAACTTGCGATAGAAAACTCGGATCGTCGAAAACTCACTTCCATCGTGTAGAGGGCGGTCGAATTGACCTGTAAACATGTTCAAATTGCCGAAAAGTTTTTTTAAAGGAACCCATATAATGGCACATGCCAGTTTTAGGGTCCCAAATACCGTAATTTTCAGTCGTCTGCAGGGCACGAGCCTGGAAACGTTTTTTCGCTAAATTCTATTACATCCTAGTTGCAAACAACCAACTGGACCCAACTAGCATGAATTTTCGACCCCAAGTCTTTCGTGGCACCTGTGGTACACTGGTCACGGGTTCCACGGAAATGGCTCAAATTAACCAAAATCAGGCTTTATTCGGTTATAACTCACGATAGAAAACTCGGATCGTCAAAAACTCACTTCCATCGTGTAGAGCGTGGTCGAATTGACCTAGAAAAATGTTCAAATTGCCGAAAAGTTTTTTAATGGAACCCATTTAATGGCACATGCCAGTTTTAGGGTCCCAAATACCGTAATTTTCAGTCGTCTGCAGGGCACGAGCCTGGAAACGTTTTTTCGCTAATTCCTATTACATCCTAGTTGCAAACCACCAACTGGACCCAACTAGCATGAATTTTCGACCCCAAGTCTTTCGTGGCACCTGTGGTACACTGGTCACGGGTTCCACGGAAATGGCTCAAAATTAGCCAAAATCAGGCTTTATTCGCTTATAACTCGCGATAGAAAACTCGGATCGTCAAAAACTCACTTCCATCGTGTAGAGCGTGGTCGAATTGACCTAGAAACATGTTCAAATTGCCGAAAAGTGTTTTTAATGGAACCCATTTAATGGCACATGCCAGTTTTAGGGTCCCAAATACCGTAATTTTCAGTCGTCTGCAGGGCACGAGCCTGGAAACGTTTTTTCGCTAATTTCTATTACATCCTAGTTGCAAACCACCAACTGGACCCAACTAGCATGAATTTTCGACCCCAAGTCTTTCGTGGCACCTGTGGTACACTGGTCACGGGTTCCACGGAAATGGCTCAAAATTAGCCAAAATCAGGCTTTATTCGCTTGTAACTCGCGATAGAAAACTCGGATCGTCAAAAACTCACTTCCATCGTGTAGAGCGTGGTCGAATTGACCTAGAAACATGTTCAAATTGCCGAAAAGTTTTTTTAATGGAACCCATTTAATGGCACATGCCAGTTTTAGGGTCCCAAATACCGTAATTTTCAGTCGTCTGCAGGGCACGAGCCTGGAAACGTTTTTTCGCTAATTTCTATTACATCCTAGTTGCAAACCACCAACTGGACCCAACTAGCATGCATTTTCGACCCCAAGTCTTTCGTGGCACCTGTGGTACACTGGTCACGGGTTCCACGGAAATGGCTCAAAATTAGCCAAAATCAGGCTTTATTCGCTTGTAACTCGCGATAGAAAACTCGGATCGTCAGAAACTCACTTCCATCGTGTAGAGCGTGGTCGAATTGACCTAGAAACATGTTCAAATTGCCGAAAAGTTTTTTTAATGGAACCCATTTAATGGCACATGCCAGTTTTAGGGTCCCAAATACCGTAATTTTCAGTCGTCTGCAGGGCACGAGCCTGGAAACGTTTTTTCGCTAATTTCTATTACATCCTAGTTGCAAACCACCAACTGGACCCAACTAGCATGAATTTTCGACCCCAAGTCTTTCGTGGCACCTGTGGTACACTGGTCACGGGTTCCACGGAAATGGCTCAAAATTAGCCAAAATCAGGCTTTATTCGCTTATAACTCGCGATAGAAAACTCGGATCGTCAAAAACTCACTTCCATCGTGTAGAGCGTGGTCGAATTGACCTAGAAACATGTTCAAATTGCCGAAAAGTTTTTTTAATGGAACCCATTTAATGGCACATGCCAGTTTTAGGGTCCCAAATACCGTAATTTTCAGTCGTCTGCAGGGCACGAGCCTGGAAACGTTTTTTCGCTAATTTCTATTACATCCTAGTTGCAAACCACCAACTGGACCCAACTAGCATGAATTTTCGACCCCAAGTCTTTCGTGGCACCTGTGGTACACTGGTCACGGGTTCCACGGAAATGGCTCAAAATTAGCCAAAATCAGGCTTTATTCGCTTGTAACTCGCGATAGAAAACTCGGATCGTCAAAAACTCACTTCCATCGTGTAGAGCGTGGTCGAATTGACCTAGAAACATGTTCAAATTGCCGAAAAGTTTTTTTAATGGAACCCATTTAATGGAACTTGCCAGTTTTAGGGTCCCAAATACCGTAATTTTCAGTCGTCTGCAGGGCACGAGCCTGGAAACGTTTTTTCGCTAATTTCTATTACATCCTAGTTGCAAACCACCAACTGGACCCAACTAGCATGAATTTTCGACCCCAAGTCTTTCGTGGCACCTGTGGTACACTGGTCACGGGTTCCACGGAAATGGCTCAAAATTAGCCAAAATCAGGCTTTATTCGCTTATAACTCGCGATAGAAAACTCGGATCGTCAAAAACTCACTTCCATCGTGTAGAGCGTGGTCGAATTGACCTAGAAACATGTTCAAATTGCCGAAAAGTTTTTTTTAATGAAACCCATTTAATGGCTCATGCCAGTTTTAGGGTCCCAAATACCGTAATTTTCAGTCGTCTGCAGGGCACGAGCCTGGAAACGTTTTTTCGCTAATTTCTATTACATCCTAGTTGCAAACCACCAACCGGACCCAACTAGCATGAATTTTCGACCCCAAGTCTTTCGTGGCACCTGTGGTACACTGGTCACGGGTTCCACGGAAATGGCTCAAAATTAGCCAAAATCAGGCTTTATTCGCTTATAACTCGCGATAGAAAACTCGGATCGTCAAAAACTCACTTCCATCGTGTAGAGCGTGGTCGAATTGACCTAGAAACATGTTCAAATTGCCGAAAAGTTTTTTTAATGGAACCCATTTAATGGCACATGCCAGTTTTAGGGTCCCAAATACCGTAATTTTCAGTCGTCTGCAGGGCACGAGCCTGGAAACGTTTTTTCGCTAATTTCTATTACATCCTAGTTGCAAACCACCAACTCGACCCAACTAGCATGAATTTTCGACCCCAAGTCTTTCGTGGCACCTGTGGTACACTGGTCACGGGTTCCACGGAAATGGCTCAAAATTAGCCAAAATCAGGCTTTATTCGCTTATAACTCGCGATAGAAAACTCGGATCGTCAAAAACTCACTTCCATCGTGTAGAGCGTGGTCGAATTGACCTAGAAACATGTTCAAATTGCCGAAAAGTTTTTTTAATGGAACCCATTTAATGGCACATGCCAGTTTTAGGGTCCCAAATACCGTAATTTTCAGTCGTCTGCAGGGCACGAGCCTGGAAACGTTTTTTCGCTAAATTCTATTACATCCTAGTTGCAAACAACCAACTGGACCCAACTAGCAATAATTTTCGACCCCAAGTCTTTCGTGGCACCTGTGGTACACTGGTCACGGGTTCCACGGAAATGGCTCAAAATTAGCCAAAATCAGGCTTTATTCGCTTATAACTCGCGATAGAAAACTCGGATCGTCGAAAACTCACTTCCATCGTGTAGAGCGTGGTTGAATTGACCTAGAAACATGTTCAAATTGCCGAAAAGTTCTTTTAATGGAACCCATTTAATGGCACATGCCAGTTTTAGGCTCCCAAATATCATAATTTTCAGTCGTCTGCAGGGCACGAGCCTGGAAACGTTTTTTTCGCTAAATTCTACTACATCCTAGTTGCAAACCACCAACTGGACCCAACTAGCATGAATTTTTGACCCCAAGTCTTTCGTGGCACCTGTGGTACACTGGTCACGGGTTCCACGGAAATGACTCAAAATTAGCCAAAATCAGGCTTTATTCGCTTATAACTCGCGATAGAAAACTCGGATCGTCGAAAACTCACTTCCATCGTGTAGAGGGTAGTCGAATTGACCTGGAAACTTGTTCAAATCGCCGAAAAGTATTTTTAATGGAACCCATTTGATGGCACATGCCAGTTTTAGGCTCCCAAATACCGTAATTTTCAGTCGTCTGCAGGGCACGAGCCTGGAAACATTTTTTCGCTAAATTTTATTACATCCTAGTTGCAAACCACCAACTGGACCCAATTAGCAATAATTTTCGACCCCAAGTCTTTCGTGGCACCTGTGGTACACTGGTCACGGGTTCCACGGAAATGGCTCAAAATTAGCCAAAATCAGGCTTTATTCGCTTATAACTCGCGATAGAAAACTCGGATCGTCAAAAACTCACTTCCATCGTGTAGAGCGTGGTCGAATTGACCTAGAAACATGTTCAAATTGCCGAAAAGTTTTTTTAATGGAACCCATTTAATGGCACATGCCAGTTTTAGGGTCCCAAATACCGTAATTTTCAGTCGTCTGCAGGGCACGAGCCTGGAAACGTTTTTTCGCTAATTTCTATTACATCCTAGTTGCAAACCACCAACTGGACCCAACTAGCATGAATTTTCGACCCCAAGTCTTTCGTGGCACCTGTGGTACACTGGTTACGGGTTCCACGGAAATGGCTCAAAATTAGCCAAAATTAGGCTTTATTCGCTTATAACTCGCGATAGAAAACTCGGATCGTCGAAAACTCACTTCCATCGTGTAGAGGGCGGTCGAATTGACATGTAAACATGTTCAAATTGCCGAAAAGTTTTTTTAAAGGAACCCATATAATGGCACATGCCAGTTTTAGGATCCCAAATACCGTAATTTTCAGTCGTCTGCAGGGCACGAGCCTGGAAACGTTTTTTCGCTAATTTCTATTACATCCTAGTTGCAAACCACCAACTGGACCCAACTAGCATGAATTTTCGACCCCAAGTCTTTCGTGGCACCTGTGGTACACTGGTTACGGGTTCCACGGAAATGGCTCAAAATTAGCCAAAATTAGGCTTTATTCGCTTATAACTCGCGATAGAAAACTCGGATCGTCGAAAACTCACTTCCATCGTGTAGAGGGCGGTCGAATTGACCTGTAAACATGTTCAAATTGCCGAAAAGTTTTTTTAAAGGAACCCATATAATGGCACATGCCAGTTTTAGGGTCCCAAATACCGTAATTTTCAGTCGTCTGCAGGGCACGAGCCTGGAAACGTTTTTTCGCTAAATTTTATTACATCCTAGTTGCAAACCACCAACTGGACCCAACTAGCAATAATATTCGACCCAAGTCTTTCGTGGCACCTGTGGTACACTGGTCACGGGTTCCACGGAAATGGCTCAAAATTAGCCAAAATCAGGCTTTATTCGCTTATAACTCGCGATAGAAAACTCGGATCGTCAAAAACTCACTTCCATCGTGTAGAGCGTGGTCGAATTGACCTAGAAACATGTTCAAATTGCCGAAAAGTTTTTTTAATGGAACCCATTTAATGGCACATGCCAGTTTTAGGGTCCCAAATACCGTAATTTTCAGTCGTCTGCAGGGCACGAGCCTGGAAACGTATTTTCGCTAATTTTCTATTACATCATAGTTGCAAACCACCAACTGGACCCAACTAGCATGCATTTTCGACCCCAAGTCTTTCGTGGCACCTGTGGTACACTGGTCACGGGTTCCACGGAAATGGCTCAAAATTAGCCAAAATCAGGCTTTATTCGCTTATAACTCGCGATAGAAAACTCGGATCGTCAAAAACTCACTTCCATCGTGTAGAGCGTAGTCGAATTGACCTAGAAACATGTTCAAATTGCCGAAAAGTTTTTTTAATGGAACCCATTTAATGGCACATGCCAGTTTTAGGGTCCCAAATACCGTAATTTTCAGTCGTCTGCAGGGCACGAGCCTGGAAACGTTTTTTCGCTAATTTCTATTACATCCTAGTTGCAAACCACCAACTGGACCCAACTAGCATGAATTTTCGACCCCAAGTCTTTCGTGGCACCTGTGGTACACTGGTCACGGGTTCCACGGAAATGGCTCAAAATTAGCCAAAATCAGGCTTTATTCGCTTGTAACTCGCGATAGAAAACTCGGATCGTCAAAAACTCACTTCCATCGTGTAGAGCGTGGTCGAATTGACCTAGAAACATGTTCAAATTGCCGAAAAGTTTTTTTAATGGAACCCATTTAATGGAACTTGCCAGTTTTAGGGTCCCAAATACCGTAATTTTCAGTCGTCTGCAGGGCACGAGCCTGGAAACGTTTTTTCGCTAATTTCTATTACATCCTAGTTGCAAACCACCAACTGGACCCAACTAGCATGAATTTTCGACCCCAAGTCTTTCGTGGCACCTGTGGTACACTGGTCACGGGTTCCACGGAAATGGCTCAAAATTAGCCAAAATCAGGCTTTATTCGCTTATAACTCGCGATAGAAAACTCGGATCGTCAAAAACTCACTTCCATCGTGTAGAGCGTGGTCGAATTGACCTAGAAACATGTTCAAATTGCCGAAAAGTTTTTTTAATGGAACCCATTTAATGGCACATGCCAGTTTTAGGGTCCCAAATACCGTAATTTTCAGTCGTCTGCAGGGCACGAGCCTGGAAACGTTTTTTCGCTAATTTCTATTACATCCTAGTTGCAAACCACCAACTGGACCCAACTAGCATGAATTTTCGACCCCAAGTCTTTCGTGGCACCTGTGGTACACTGGTTACGGGTTCCACGGAAATGGCTCAAAATTAGCCAAAATTAGGCTTTATTCGCTTATAACTCGCGATAGAAAACTCGGATCGTCGAAAACTCACTTCCATCGTGTAGAGGGCGGTCGAATTGACCTGTAAACATGTTCAAATTGCCGAAAAGTTTTTTTAAAGGAACCCATATAATGGCACATGCCAGTTTTAGGGTCCCAAATACCGTAATTTTCAGTCGTCTGCAGGGCACGAGCCTGGAAACGTTTTTTCGCTAATTTCTATTACATCCTAGTTGCAAACCACCAACTGGACCCAACTAGCATGCATTTTCGACCCAAGTCTTTCGTGGCACCTGTGGTACACTGGTCACGGGTTCCACGGAAATGGCTCAAAATTAGCCAAAATCAGGCTTTATTCGCTTATAACTCGCGATAGAAAACTCGGATCGTCGAAAACTCACTTCCATCGTGTAGAGCGTGGTTGAATTGACCTAGAAACATGTTCAAATTGCCGAAAAGTTCTTTTAATGGAACCCATTTAATGGCACATGCCAGTTTTAGGCTCCCAAATATCATAATTTTCAGTCGTCTGCAGGGCACGAGCCTGGAAACGTTTTTTTCGCTAAATTCTACTACATCCTAGTTGCAAACCACCAACTGGACCCAACTAGCATGAATTTTTGACCCCAAGTCTTTCGTGGCACCTGTGGTACACTGGTCACGGGTTCCACGGAAATGACTCAAAATTAGCCAAAATCAGGCTTTATTCGCTTATAACTCGCGATAGAAAACTCGGATCGTCGAAAACTCACTTCCATCGTGTAGAGGGTAGTCGAATTGACCTGGAAACTTGTTCAAATCGCCGAAAAGTATTTTTAATGGAACCCATTTGATGGCACATGCCAGTTTTAGGCTCCCAAATACCGTAATTTTCAGTCGTCTGCAGGGCACGAGCCTGGAAACATTTTTTCGCTAAATTTTATTACATCCTAGTTGCAAACCACCAACTGGACCCAACTAGCAATAATTTTCGACCCCAAGTCTTTCGTGGCACCTGTGGTACACTGGTCACGGGTTCCACGGAAATGGCTCAAAATTAGCCAAAATCAGGCTTTATTCGCTTATAACTCGCGATAGAAAACTCGGATCGTCAAAAACTCACTTCCATCGTGTAGAGCGTGGTCGAATTGACCTAGAAACATGTTCAAATTGCCGAAAAGTTTTTTTAATGGAACCCATTTAATGGCACATGCCAGTTTTAGGGTCCCAAATACCGTAATTTTCAGTCGTCTGCAGGGCACGAGCCTGGAAACGTTTTTTCGCTAATTTCTATTACATCCTAGTTGCAAACCACCAACTGGACCCAACTAGCATGAATTTTCGACCCCAAGTCTTTCGTGGCACCTGTGGTACACTGGTTACGGGTTCCACGGAAATGGCTCAAAATTAGCCAAAATTAGGCTTTATTCGCTTATAACTCGCGATAGAAAACTCGGATCGTCGAAAACTCACTTCCATCGTGTAGAGGGCGGTCGAATTGACCTGTAAACATGTTCAAATTGCCGAAAAGTTTTTTTAAAGGAACCCATATAATGGCACATGCCAGTTTTAGGATCCCAAATACCGTAATTTTCAGTCGTCTGCAGGGCACGAGCCTGGAAACGTTTTTTCGCTAATTTCTATTACATCCTAGTTGCAAACCACCAACTGGACCCAACTAGCATGAATTTTCGACCCCAAGTCTTTCGTGGCACCTGTGGTACACTGGTTACGGGTTCCACGGAAATGGCTCAAAATTAGCCAAAATTAGGCTTTATTCGCTTATAACTCGCGATAGAAAACTCGGATCGTCGAAAACTCACTTCCATCGTGTAGAGGGCGGTCGAATTGACCTGTAAACATGTTCAAATTGCCGAAAAGTTTTTTTAAAGGAACCCATATAATGGCACATGCCAGTTTTAGGGTCCCAAATACCGTAATTTTCAGTCGTCTGCAGGGCACGAGCCTGGAAACGTTTTTTCGCTAAATTTTATTACATCCTAGTTGCAAACCACCAACTGGACCCAACTAGCAATAATATTCGACCCAAGTCTTTCGTGGCACCTGTGGTACACTGGTCACGGGTTCCACGGAAATGGCTCAAAATTAGCCAAAATCAGGCTTTATTCGCTTATAACTCGCGATAGAAAACTCGGATCGTCAAAAACTCACTTCCATCGTGTAGAGCGTGGTCGAATTGACCTAGAAACATGTTCAAATTGCCGAAAAGTTTTTTTAATGGAACCCATTTAATGGCACATGCCAGTTTTAGGGTCCCAAATACCGTAATTTTCAGTCGTCTGCAGGGCACGAGCCTGGAAACGTATTTTCGCTAATTTTCTATTACATCATAGTTGCAAACCACCAACTGGACCCAACTAGCATGCATTTTCGACCCCAAGTCTTTCGTGGCACCTGTGGTACACTGGTCACGGGTTCCACGGAAATGGCTCAAAATTAGCCAAAATCAGGCTTTATTCGCTTATAACTCGCGATAGAAAACTCGGATCGTCGAAAACTCACTTCCATCGTGTAGAGCGTGGTCGAATTGACCTAGAAACATGTTAAAATTGCCGAAAAGTTCTTTTAATGGAACCCATTTAATGGCACATGCCAGTTTTAGGCTCCCAAATATCATAATTTTCAGTCGTCTGCAGGGCACGAGCCTGGAAACGTTTTTTCGCTAAATTCTACTACATCCTAGTTGCAAACCACCAACTGGACCCAACTAGCATGAATTTTTGACCCCAAGTCTTTCGTGGCACCTGTGGTACACTGGTCACGGGTTCCACGGAAATGACTCAAAATTAGCCAAAATCAGGCTTTATTCGCTTATAACTCGCGATAGAAAACTCGGATCGTCGAAAACTCACTTCCATCGTGTAGAGGGTAGTCGAATTGACCTGGAAGCTTGTTCAAATAGCCGAAAAGTATTTTTAATGGAACCCATTTGATGGCACATGCCAGTTTTAGGGTCCCAAATACCGTAATTTTCAGTGGTCTGCAGGGCACGAGCCTGGAAACATTTTTTCGCTAAATTTTATTACATCCTAGTTGCAAACCACCAACTGGACCCAACTAGCAATAATTTTCGACCCCAAGTCTTTCGTGGCACCTGTGGTACACTGGTCACGGGTTCCACGGAAATGGCTCAAAATTAGCCAAAATCAGGCTTTATTCGCTTATAACTCGCGATAGAAAACTCGGATCGTCAAAAACTCACTTCCATCGTGTAGAGCGTAGTCGAATTGACCTAGAAACATGTTCAAATTGCCGAAAAGTTTTTTTAATGGAACCCATTTAATGGCACATGCCAGTTTTAGGGTCCCAAATACCGTAATTTTCAGTCGTCTGCAGGGCACGAGCCTGGAAACGTTTTTTCGCTAAATTCTATTACATCCTAGTTGCAAACAACCAACTGGACCCAACTAGCAATAATTTTCGACCCCAAGTCTTTCGTGGCACCTGTGGTACACTGGTCACGGGTTCCACGGAAAAGGCTCAAAATTAGCCAAAATCAGGCTTTATTCGCTTATAACTCGCGATAGAAAACTCGGATCGTCAAAAACTCACTTCCATCGTGTAGAGCGTGGTCGAATTGACCTAGAAACATGTTCAAATTGCCGAACAGTTTTTTTAATGGAACCCATTTAATGGCACATGCCAGTTTTAGGGTCCCAAATACCGTAATTTTCAGTCGTCTGCAGGGCACGAGCCTGGAAACGTTTTTTCGCTAATTTCTATTACATCCTAGTTGCAAACCACCAACTGGACCCAACTAGCATGAATTTTCGACCCCAAGTCTTTCGTGGCACCTGTGGTACACTGGTCACGGGTTCCACGGAAATGGCTCAAAATTAGCCAAAATCAGGCTTTATTCGCTTGTAACTCGCGATAGAAAACTCGGATCGTCAAAAACTCACTTCCATCGTGTAGAGCGTGGTCGAATTGACCTAGAAACATGTTCAAATTGCCGAAAAGTTTTTTTAATGGAACCCATTTAATGGAACTTGCCAGTTTTAGGGTCCCAAATACCGTAATTTTCAGTCGTCTGCAGGGCACGAGCCTGGAAACGTTTTTTCGCTAATTTCTATTACATCCTAGTTGCAAACCACCAACTGGACCCAACTAGCATGAATTTTCGACCCCAAGTCTTTCGTGGCACCTGTGGTACACTGGTCACGGGTTCCACGGAAATGGCTCAAAATTAGCCAAAATCAGGCTTTATTCGCTTATAACTCGCGATAGAAAACTCGGATCGTCAAAAACTCACTTCCATCGTGTAGAGCGTGGTCGAATTGACCTAGAAACATGTTCAAATTGCCGAAAAGTTTTTTTAATGAAACCCATTTAATGGCACATGCCAGTTTTAGGGTCCCAAATACCGTAATTTTCAGTCGTCTGCAGGGCACGAGCCTGGAAACGTTTTTTCGCTAATTTCTATTACATCCTAGTTGCAAACCACCAACCGGACCCAACTAGCATGAATTTTCGACCCCAAGTCTTTCGTGGCACCTGTGGTACACTGGTCACGGGTTCCACGGAAATGGCTCAAAATTAGCCAAAATCAGGCTTTATTCGCTTATAACTCGCGATAGAAAACTCGGATCGTCAAAAACTCACTTCCATCGTGTAGAGCGTGGTCGAATTGACCTAGAAACATGTTCAAATTGCCGAAAAGTTTTTTTAATGGAACCCATTTAATGGCACATGCCAGTTTTAGGGTCCCAAATACCGTAATTTTCAGTCGTCTGCAGGGCACGAGCCTGGAAACGTTTTTTCGCTAATTTCTATTACATCCTAGTTGCAAACCACCAACTCGACCCAACTAGCATGAATTTTCGACCCCAAGTCTTTCGTGGCACCTGTGGTACACTGGTCACGGGTTCCAAGGAAATGGCTCAAAATTAGCCAAAATCAGGCTTTATTCGCTTATAACTCGCGATAGAAAACTCGGATCGTCAAAAACTCACTTCCATCGTGTAGAGCGTGGTCGAATTGACCTAGAAACATGTTCAAATTGCCGAAAAGTTTTTTTAATGGAACCCATTTAATGGCACAATCCAGTTTTATGGTCACAAATACCGTAATTTTCAGTCGTCTGCAGGGCACGAGCCTGGAAACGTTTTTTCGCTAATTTCTATTACATCCTAGTTGCAAACCACCAACCGGACCCAACTAGCATGAATTTTCGACCCCAAGTCTTTCGTGGCACCTGTGGTACACTGGTCACGGGTTCCACGGAAATGGCTCAAAATTAGCCAAAATCAGGCTTTATTCGCTTATAACTCGCGATAGAAAACTCGGATCGTCAAAAACTCACTTCCATCGTGTAGAGCGTGGTCGAATTGACCTAGAAACATGTTCAAATTGCCGAAAAGTTTTTTTAATGGAACCCATTTAATGGCACATGCCAGTTTTAGGGTCCCAAATACCGTAATTTTCAGTCGTCTGCAGGGCACGAGCCTGGAAACGTTTTTTCGCTAATTTCTATTACATCCTAGTTGCAAACCACCAACTCGACCCAACTAGCATGAATTTTCGACCCCAAGTCTTTCGTGGCACCTGTGGTACACTGGTCACGGGTTCCACGGAAATGGCTCAAAATTAGCCAAAATCAGGCTTTATTCGCTTATAACTCGCGATAGAAAACTCGGATCGTCAAAAACTCACTTCCATCGTGTAGAGCGTGGTCGAATTGACCTAGAAACATGTTCAAATTGCCGAAAAGTTTTTTTAATGGAACCCATTTAATGGCACATGCCAGTTTTATGGTCCCAAATACCGTAATTTTCAGTCGTCTGCAGGGCACGAGCCTGGAAACGTTTTTTCGCTAATTTCTATTACATCCTAGTTGCAAACCACCAACTGGACCCAACTAGCATGAATTTTCGACCCCAAGTCTTTCGTGGCACCTGTGGTACACTGGTCACGGGTTCCACGGAAATGGCTCAAAATTAGCCAAAATCAGGCTTTATTCGCTTGTAACTCGCGATAGAAAACTCGGATCGTCAAAAACTCACTTCCATCGTGTAGAGCGTGGTCGAATTGACCTAGAAACATGTTCAAATTGCCGAAAAGTTTTTTTAATGGAACCCATTTAATGGAACTTGCCAGTTTTAGGGTCCCAAATACCGTAATTTTCAGTCGTCTGCAGGGCACGAGCCTGGAAACGTTTTTTCGCTAATTTCTATTACATCCTAGTTGCAAACCACCAACTGGACCCAACTAGCATGAATTTTCGACCCCAAGTCTTTCGTGGCACCTGTGGTACACTGGTCACGGGTTCCACGGAAATGGCTCAAAATTAGCCAAAATCAGGCTTTATTCGCTTATAACTCGCGATAGAAAACTCGGATCGTCAAAAACTCACTTCCATCGTGTAGAGCGTGGTCGAATTGACCTAGAAACATGTTCAAATTGCCGAAAAGTTTTTTTTAATGAAACCCATTTAATGGCACATGCCAGTTTTAGGGTCCCAAATACCGTAATTTTCAGTCGTCTGCAGGGCACGAGCCTGGAAACGTTTTTTCGCTAATTTCTATTACATCCTAGTTGCAAACCACCAACCGGACCCAACTAGCATGAATTTTCGACCCCAAGTCTTTCGTGGCACCTGTGGTACACTGGTCACGGGTTCCACGGAAATGGCTCAAAATTAGCCAAAATCAGGCTTTATTCGCTTATAACTCGCGATAGAAAACTCGGATCGTCGAAAACTCACTTCCATCGTGTAGAGCGTGGTCGAATTGACCTAGAAACATGTTCAAATTGCCGAAAAGTTTTTTTAATGGAACCCATTTAATGGCACATGCCAGTTTTAGGGTCCCAAATACCGTAATTTTCAGTCGTCTGCAGGGCACGAGCCTGGAAACGTTTTTTCGCTAATTTCTATTACATCCTAGTTGCAAACCACCAACTCGACCCAACTAGCATGAATTTTCGACCCCAAGTCTTTCGTGGCACCTGTGGTACACTGGTCACGGGTTCCACGGAAATGGCTCAAAATTAGCCAAAATCAGGCTTTATTCGCTTATAACTCGCGATAGAAAACTCGGATCGTCAAAAACTCACTTCCATCGTGTAGAGCGTGGTCGAATTGACCTAGAAACATGTTCAAATTGCCGAAAAGTTTTTTTAATGGAACCCATTTAATGGCACATGCCAGTTTTATGGTCCCAAATACCGTAATTTTCAGTCGTCTGCAGGGCACGAGCCTGGAAACGTTTTTTCGCTAATTTCTATTACATCCTAGTTGCAAACCACCAACTGGACCCAACTAGCATGAATTTTCGACCCCAAGTCTTTCGTGGCACCTGTGGTACACTGGTCACGGGTTCCACGGAAATGGCTCAAAATTAGCCAAAATCAGGCTTTATTCGCTTATAACTCGCGATAGAAAACTCGGATCGTCAAAAACTCACTTCCATCGTGTAGAGCGTGGTCGAATTGACCTAGAAACATGTTCAAATTGCCGAAATTTTTTTTTAATGGAACCCATTTAATGGCACATGCCAGTTTTAGGGTCCCAAATACCGTAATTTTCAATCGTCTGCAGGGCACGAGCCTGGAAACGTTTTTTCGCTAATTTTCTATTACATCCTAGTTGCAAACCACCAACTGGACCCAACTAGCATGCATTTTCGACCCAAGTCTTTCGTGGCACCTGTGGTACACTGGTCACGGGTTCCACGGAAATGGCTCAAAATTAGCCAAAATCAGGCTTTATTCGCTTATAACTCGCGATAGAAAACTCGGATCGTCGAAAACTCACTTCCATCGTGTAGAGCGTGGTTGAATTGACCTAGAAACATGTTCAAATTGCCGAAAAGTTCTTTTAATGGAACCCATTTAATGGCACATGCCAGTTTTAGGCTCCCAAATATTATAATTTTCAGTCGTCTGCAGGGCACGAGCCTGGAAACGTTTTTTCGCTAAATTCTACTACATCCTAGTTGCAAACCACCAACTGGACCCAACTAGCATGAATTTTTGACCCCAAGTCTTTCGTGGCACCTGTGGTACACTGGTCACGGGTTCCACGGAAATGGCTCAAAATTAGCCAAAATCAGGCTTTATTCGCTTATAACTCGCGATAGAAAACTCGGATCGTCAAAAACTCACTTCCATCGTGTAGAGCGTGGTCGAATTGACCTAGAAACATGTTCAAATTGCCGAAAAGTTTTTTTAATGGAACCCATTTAATGGCACATGCCAGTTTTAGGGTCCCAAATACCGTAATTTTCAGTCGTCTGCAGGGCACGAGCCTGGAAACGTTTTTTCGCTAAATTCTATTACATCCTAGTTGCAAACAACCAACTGGACCCAACTAGCAATAATTTTCGACCCCAAGTCTTTCGTGGCACCTGTGGTACACTGGTCACGGGTTCCACGGAAATGGCTCAAAATTAGCCAAAATCAGGCTTTATTCGCTTATAACTCGCGATAGAAAACTCGGATCGTCAAAAACTCACTTCCATCGTGTAGAGGGTAGTCGAATTGACCTGGAAACTTGTTCAAATAGCCGAAAAATATTTTTAATGGAACCCATTTGATGGCACATGCCAGTTTTAGGGTCCCAAATACCGTAATTTTCAGTCGTCTGCAGGGCACGAGCCTGGAAACATTTTTTCGCTAAATTTTATTACATCCTAGTTGCAAACCACCAACTGGACCCAACTAGCAATAATTTTCGACCCCAAGTCTTTCGTGGCACCTGTGGTACACTGGTCACGGGTTCCACGGAAATGGCTCAAAATTAGCCAAAATCAGGCTTTATTCGCTTATAACTCGCGATAGAAAACTCGGATCGTCAAAAACTCACTTCCATCGTGTAGAGCGTAGTCGAATTGACCTAGAAACATGTTCAAATTGCCGAAAAGTTTTTTTAATGGAACCCATTTAATGGCACATGCCAGTTTTAGGGTCCCAAATACCGTAATTTTCAGTCGTCTGCAGGGCACGAGCCTGGAAACGTTTTTTCGCTAAATTCTATTACATCCTAGTTGCAAACAACCAACTGGACCCAACTAGCAATAATTTTCGACCCCAAGTCTTTCGTGGCACCTGTGGTACACTGGTCACGGGTTCCACGGAAAAGGCTCAAAATTAGCCAAAATCAGGCTTTATTCGCTTATAACTCGCGATAGAAAACTCGGATCGTCAAAAACTCACTTCCATCGTGTAGAGCGTGGTCGAATTGACCTAGAAACATGTTCAAATTGCCGAAAAGTTTTTTTAATGAAACCCATTTAATGGCACATGCCAGTTTTAGGGTCCCAAATACCGTAATTTTCAGTCGTCTGCAGGGCACGAGCCTGGAAACGTTTTTTCGCTAATTTCTATTACATCCTAGTTGCAAACCACCAACTGGACCCAACTAGCATGAATTTTCGACCCCAAGTCTTTCGTGGCACCTGTGGTACACTGGTCACGGGTTCCACGGAAATGGCTCAAAATTAGCCAAAATCAGGCTTTATTCGCTTGTAACTCGCGATAGAAAACTCGGATCGTCAAAAACTCACTTCCATCGTGTAGAGCGTGGTCGAATTGACCTAGAAACATGTTCAAATTGCCGAAAAGTTTTTTTAATGGAACCCATTTAATGGAACTTGCCAGTTTTAGGGTCCCAAATACCGTAATTTTCAGTCGTCTGCAGGGCACGAGCCTGGAAACGTTTTTTCGCTAATTTCTATTACATCCTAGTTGCAAACCACCAACTGGACCAAACTAGCATGAATTTTCGACCCCAAGTCTTTCGTGGCACCTGTGGTACACTGGTCACGGGTTCCACGGAAATGGCTCAAAATTAGCCAAAATCAGGCTTTATTCGCTTATAACTCGCGATAGAAAACTCGGATCGTCAAAAACTCACTTCCATCGTGTAGAGCGTGGTCGAATTGACCTAGAAACATGTTCAAATTGCCGAAAAGTTTTTTTAATGAAACCCATTTAATGGCACATGCCAGTTTTAGGGTCCCAAATACCGTAATTTTCAGTCGTCTGCAGGGCACGAGCCTGGAAACGTTTTTTCGCTAATTTCTATTACATCCTAGTTGCAAACCACCAACCGGACCCAACTAGCATGAATTTTCGACCCCAAGTCTTTCGTGGCACCTGTGGTACACTGGTCACGGGTTCCACGGAAATGGCTCAAAATTAGCCAAAATCAGGCTTTATTCGCTTATAACTCGCGATAGAAAACTCGGATCGTCAAAAACTCACTTCCATCGTGTAGAGCGTGGTCGAATTGACCTAGAAACATGTTCAAATTGCCGAAAAGTTTTTTTAATGGAACCCATTTAATGGCACATGCCAGTTTTAGGGTCCCAAATACCGTAATTTTCAGTCGTCTGCAGGGCACGAGCCTGGAAACGTTTTTTCGCTAATTTCTATTACATCCTAGTTGCAAACCACCAACTCGACCCAACTAGCATGAATTTTCGACCCCAAGTCTTTCGTGGCACCTGTGGTACACTGGTCACGGGTTCCACGGAAATGGCTCAAAATTAGCCAAAATCAGGCTTTATTCGCTTATAACTCGCGATAGAAAACTCGGATCGTCAAAAACTCACTTCCATCGTGTAGAGCGTGGTCGAATTGACCTAGAAACATGTTCAAATTGCCGAAAAGTTTTTTTAATGGAACCCATTTAATGGCACATGCCAGTTTTATGGTCCCAAATACCGTAATTTTCAGTCGTCTGCAGGGCACGAGCCTGGAAACGTTTTTTCGCTAATTTCTATTACATCCTAGTTGCAAACCACCAACTGGACCCAACTAGCATGAATTTTCGACCCCAAGTCTTTCGTGGCACCTGTGGTACACTGGTCACGGGTTCCACGGAAATGGCTCAAAATTAGCCAAAATCAGGCTTTATTCGCTTATAACTCGCGATAGAAAACTCGGATCGTCAAAAACTCACTTATATCGTGTAGAGCGTGGTCGAATTGACCTAGAAACATGTTCAAATTGCCGAAAATTTTTTTTAATGGAACCCATTTAATGGCACATGCCAGTTTTAGGGTCCCAAATACCGTAATTTTCAGTCGTCTGCAGGGCACGAGCCTGGAAACGTTTTTTCGCTAATTTTCTATTACATCCTAGTTGCAAACCACCAACTGGACCCAACTAGCATGCATTTTCGACCCAAGTCTTTCGTGGCACCTGTGGTACACTGGTCACGGGTTCCACGGAAATGGCTCAAAATTAGCCAAAATCAGGCTTTATTCGCTTATAACTCGCGATAGAAAACTCGGATCGTCGAAAACTCACTTCCATCGTGTAGAGCGTGGTTGAATTGACCTAGAAACATGTTCAAATTGCCGAAAAGTTCTTTTAATGGAACCCATTTAATGGCACATGCCAGTTTTAGGCTCCCAAATATTATAATTTTCAGTCGTCTGCAGGGCACGAGCCTGGAAACGTTTTTTCGCTAAACTCTACTACATCCTAGTTGCAAACCACCAACTGGACCCAACTAGCATGAATTTTTGACCCCAAGTCTTTCGTGGCACCTGTGGTACACTGGTCACGGGTTCCACGGAAATGGCTCAAAATTAGCCAAAATCAGGCTTTATTCGCTTATAACTCGCGATAGAAAACTCGGATCGTCAAAAACTCACTTCCATCGTGTAGAGCGTGGTCGAATTGACCTAGAAACATGTTCAAATTGCCGAAAAGTTTTTTTAATGGAACCCATTTAATGGCACATGCCAGTTTTAGGGTCCCAAATACCGTAATTTTCAGTCGTCTGCAGGGCACGAGCCTGGAAACGTTTTTTCGCTAAATTCTATTACATCCTAGTTGCAAACAACCAACTGGACCCAACTAGCAATAATTTTCGACCCCAAGTCTTTCGTGGCACCTGTGGTACACTGGTCACGGGTTCCACGGAAATGGCTCAAAATTAGCCAAAATCAGGCTTTATTCGCTTATAACTCGCGATAGAAAACTCGGATCGTCAAAAACTTACTTCCATCGTGTAGAGGGTAGTCGAATTGACCTGGAAACTTGTTCAAATCGCCGAAAAGTATTTTTAATGGAACCCATTTGATGGCACATGCCAGTTTTAGGGTCCCAAATACCGTAACTTTCAGTCGTCTGCAGGGCACGAGCCTGGAAACATTTTTTCGCTAAATTTTTTTACATCCTAGTTGCAAACCACCAACTGGACCCAACTAGCAATAATTTTCGACCCCAAGTCTTTCGTGGCACCTGTGGTACACTGGTCACGGGTTCCACGGAAATGACTCAAAATTAGCCAAAATCAGGCTTTATTCGCTTATAACTCGCGATAGAAAACTCGGATCGTCAAAAACTCACTTCCATCGTGTAGAGCGTGGTCGAATTGACCTAGAAACATGTTCAAATTGCCGAAAAGTTTTTTTAATGGAACCCATTTAATGGCACATGCCAGTTTTAGGGTCCCAAATACCGTAATTTTCAGTCGTCTGCAGGGCACGAGCCTGGAAACGTTTTTTCGCTAATTTCTATTACATCCTAGTTGCAAACCACCAACTCGACCCAACTAGCATGAATTTTCGACCCCAAGTCTTTCGTGGCACCTGTGGTACACTGGTCACGGGTTCCACGGAAATGGCTCAAAATTAGCCAAAATCAGGCTTTATTCGCTTATAACTCGCGATAGAAAACTCGGATCATCAAAAACTCACTTCCATCGTGTAGAGCGTGGTCGAATTGACCTAGAAACATGTTCAAATTGCCGAAAAGTTTTTTTAATGGAACCCATTTAATGGCACATGCCAGTTTTATGGTCCCAAATACCGTAATTTTCAGTCGTCTGCAGGGCACGAGCCTGGAAACGTTTTTTCGCTAATTTCTATTACATCCTAGTTGCAAACCACCAACTGGACCCAACTAGCATGAATTTTCGACCCCAAGTCTTTCGTGGCACCTGTGGTACACTGGTCACGGGTTCCACGGAAATGGCTCAAAATTAGCCAAAATCAGGCTTTATTCGCTTATAACTCGCGATAGAAAACTCGGATCGTCAAAAACTCACTTCCATCGTGTAGAGCGTGGTCGAATTGACCTAGAAACATGTTCAAATTGCCGAAAAGTTTTTTTAATGGAACCCATTTAATGGCACATGCCAGTTTTAGGGTCCCAAATACCGTAATTTTCAGTCGTCTGCAGGGCACGAGCCTGGAAACGTTTTTTCGCTAATTTTCTATTACATCCTAGTTGCAAACCACCAACTGGACCCAACTAGCATGCATTTTCGACCCAAGTCTTTCGTGGCACCTGTGGTACACTGGTCACGGGTTCCACGGAAATGGCTCAAAATTAGCCAAAATCAGGCTTTATTCGCTTATAACTCGCGATAGAAAACTCGGATCGTCGAAAACTCACTTCCATCGTGTAGAGCGTGGTTGAATTGACCTAGAAACATGTTCAAATTGCCGAAAAGTTCTTTTAATGGAACCCATTTAATGGCACATGCCAGTTTTAGGCTCCCAAATATTATAATTTTCAGTCGTCTGCAGGGCACGAGCCTGGAAACGTTTTTTCGCTAAATTCTACTACATCATAGTTGCAAACCACCAACTGGACCCAACTAGCATGAATTTTTGACCCCAAGTCTTTCGTGGCACCTGTGGTACACTGGTCACGGGTTCCACGGAAATGGCTCAAAATTAGCCAAAATCAGGCTTTATTCGCTTATAACTCGCGATAGAAAACTCGGATCGTCAAAAACTCACTTCCATCGTGTAGAGCGTGGTCGAATTGACCTAGAAACATGTTCAAATTGCCGAAAAGTTTTTTTAATGGAACCCATTTAATGGCACATGCCAGTTTTAGGGTCCCAAATACCGTAATTTTCAGTCGTCTGCAGGGCACGAGCCTGGAAACGTTTTTTCGCTAAATTCTATTACATCCTAGTTGCAAACAACCAACTGGACCCAACTAGCAATAATTTTCGACCCCAAGTCTTTCGTGGCACCTGTGGTACACTGGTCACGGGTTCCACGGAAATGGCTCAAAATTAGCCAAAATCAGGCTTTATTCGCTTATAACTCGCGATAGAAAACTCGGATCGTCAAAAACTCACTTCCATCGTGTAGAGGGTAGTCGAATTGACCTGGAAACTTGTTCAAATCGCCGAAAAGTATTTTTAATGGAACCCATTTGATGGCACATGCCAGTTTTAGGGTCCCAAATACCGTAATTTTCAGTCGTCTGCAGGGCACGAGCCTGGAAACATTTTTTCGCTAAATTTTTTTACATCCTAGTTGCAAACCACCAACTGGACCCAACTAGCAATAATTTTCGACCCCAAGTCTTTCGTGGCACCTGTGGTACACTGGTCACGGGTTCCACGGAAATGGCTCAAAATTAGCCAAAATCAGGCTTTATTCGCTTATAACTCGCGATAGAAAACTCGGATCGTCAAAAACTCACTTCCATCGTGTAGAGCGTGGTCGAATTGACCTAGAAACATGTTCAAATTGCCGAAAAGTTTTTTTAATGGAACCCATTTAATGGCACATGCCAGTTTTAGGGTCCCAAATACCGTAATTTTCAGTCGTCTGCAGGGCACGAGCCTGGAAACATTTTTTCGCTAAATTTTCTATTACATCCTAGTTGCAAACCACCAACTGGACCCAACTAGCATGCATTTTCGACCCCAAGTCTTTCGTGGCACCTGTGGTACACTGGTCACGGGTTCCACGGAAATGGCTCAAAATTAGCCAAAATCAGGCTTTATTCGCTTATAACTCGCGATAGAAAACTCGGATCGTCGAAAACTCACTTCCATCGTGTAGAGCGTGGTCGAATTGACCTAGAAACATGTTCAAATTGCCGAAAAGTTCTTTTAATGAAACCCATTTAATGGCACATGCCAGTTTTAGGCTCCCAAATATCATAATTTTCAGTCGTCTGCAGGGCACGAGCCTGGAAACGTTTTTTCGCTAAATTCTACTACATCCTAGTTGCAAACCACCAACTGGACCCAACTAGCATGAATTTTTGACCCCAAGTCTTTCGTGGCACCTGTGGTACACTGGTCACGGGTTCCACGGAAATGACTCAAAATTAGCCAAAATCAGGCTTTATTCGCTTATAACTCGCGATAGAAAACTCGGATCGTCGAAAACTCACTTCCATCGTGTAGAGGGTAGTCGAATTGACCTGGAAACTTGTTCAAATCGCCGAAAAGTATTTTTAATGGAACCCATTTGATGGCACATGCCAGTTTTAGGGTTCCAAATACCGTAATTTTCAGTCGTCTGCAGGGCACGAGCCTGGAAACATTTTTTCGCTAAATTTTATTACATCCTAGTTGCAAACCACCAACTGGACCCAACTAGCAATAATTTTCGACCCCAAGTCTTTCGTGGCACCTGTGGTACACTGGTCACGGGTTCCACGGAAATGGCTCAAAATTAGCCAAAATCAGGCTTTATTCGCTTATAACTCGCGATAGAAAACTCGGATCGTCAAAAACTCACTTCCATCGTGTAGAGCGTGGTCGAATTGACCTAGAAACATGTTCAAATTGCCGAAAAGTTTTTTTAATGGAACCCATTTAATGGCACATGCCAGTTTTAGGGTCCCAAATACCGTAATTTTCAGTCGTCTGCAGGGCACGAGTCTGGAAACGTTTTTTCGCTAAATTCTATTACATCCTAGTTGCAAACAACCAACTGGACCCAACTAGCAATAATTTTCGACCCCAAGTCTTTCGTGGCACCTGTGGTACACTGGTCACGGGTTCCACGGAAATGGCTCAAAATTAGCCAAAATCAGGCTTTATTCGCTTATAACTCGCGATAGAAAACTCGGATCATCAAAAACTCACTTCCATCGTGTAGAGCGTGGTCGAATTGACCTAGAAACATGTTCAAATTGCCGAAAAGTTTTTTTAATGGAACCCATTTAATGGCACATGCCAGTTTTATGGTCCCAAATACCGTAATTTTCAGTCGTCTGCAGGGCACGAGCCTGGAAACGTTTTTTCGCTAATTTCTATTACATCCTAGTTGCAAACCACCAACTGGACCCAACTAGCATGAATTTTCGACCCCAAGTCTTTCGTGGCACCTGTGGTACACTGGTCACGGGTTCCACGGAAATGGCTCAAAATTAGCCAAAATCAGGCTTTATTCGCTTATAACTCGCGATAGAAAACTCGGATCGTCAAAAACTCACTTCCATCGTGTAGAGCGTGGTCGAATTGACCTAGAAACATGTTCAAATTGCCGAAAAATTCTTTTAATGGAACCCATTTAATGGCACATGCCAGTTTTAGGGTCCCAAATACCGTAATTTTCAGTCGTCTGCAGGGCACGAGCCTGGAAACGTTTTTTCGCTAATTTTCTATTACATCCTAGTTGCAAACCACCAACTGGACCCAACTAGCATGCATTTTCGACCCAAGTCTTTCGTGGCACCTGTGGTACACTGGTCACGGGTTCCACGGAAATGGCTCAAAATTAGCCAAAATCAGGCTTTATTCGCTTATAACTCGCGATAGAAAACTCGGATCGTCGAAAACTCACTTCCATCGTGTAGAGCGTGGTTGAATTGACCTAGAAACATGTTCAAATTGCCGAAAAGTTCTTTTAATGGAACCCATTTAATGGCACATGCCAGTTTTAGGCTCCCAAATATTATAATTTTCAGTCGTCTGCAGGGCACGAGCCTGGAAACGTTTTTTCGCTAAATTCTACTACATCATAGTTGCAAACCACCAACTGGACCCAACTAGCATGAATTTTTGACCCCAAGTCTTTCGTGGCACCTGTGGTACACTGGTCACGGTTTCCACGGAAATGGCTCAAAATTAGCCAAAATCAGGCTTTATTCGCTTATAACTCGCGATAGAAAACTCGGATCGTCAAAAACTCACTTCCATCGTGTAGAGCGTGGTCGAATTGACCTAGAAACATGTTCAAATTGCCGAAAAGTTTTTTTAATGGAACCCATTTAATGGCACATGCCAGTTTTAGGGTCCCAAATACCGTAATTTTCAGTCGTCTGCAGGGCACGAGCCTGGAAACGTTTTTTCGCTAAATTCTATTACATCCTAGTTGCAAACAACCAACTGGACCCAACTAGCAATAATTTTCGACCCCAAGTCTTTCGTGGCACCTGTGGTACACTGGTCACGGGTTCCACGGAAATGGCTCAAAATTAGCCAAAATCAGGCTTTATTCGCTTATAACTCGCGATAGAAAACTCGGATCGTCAAAAACTCACTTCCATCGTGTAGAGGGTAGTCGAATTGACCTGGAAACTTGTTCAAATCGCCGAAAAGTATTTTTAATGGAACCCATTTGATGGCACATGCCAGTTTTAGGGTCCCAAATACCGTAATTTTCAGTCGTCTGCAGGGCACGAGCCTGGAAACATTTTTTCGCTAAATTTTTTTACATCCTAGTTGCAAACCACCAACTGGACCCAACTAGCAATAATTTTCGACCCCAAGTCTTTCGTGGCACCTGTGGTACACTGGTCACGGGTTCCACGGAAATGGCTCAAAATTAGCCAAAATCAGGCTTTATTCGCTTATAACTCGCGATAGAAAACTCGGATCGTCAAAAACTCACTTCCATCGTGTAGAGCGTGGTCGAATTGACCTAGAAACATGTTCAAATTGCCGAAAAGTTTTTTTAATGGAACCCATTTAATGGCACATGCCAGTTTTAGGGTCCCAAATACCGTAATTTTCAGTCGTCTGCAGGGCACGAGCCTGGAAACATTTTTTCGCTAAATTTTCTATTACATCCTAGTTGCAAACCACCAACTGGACCCAACTAGCATGCATTTTCGACCCCAAGTCTTTCGTGGCACCTGTGGTACACTGGTCACGGGTTCCACGGAAATGGCTCAAAATTAGCCAAAATCAGGCTTTATTCGCTTATAACTCGCGATAGAAAACTCGGATCGTCGAAAACTCACTTCCATCGTGTAGAGCGTGGTCGAATTGACCTAGAAACATGTTCAAATTGCCGAAAAGTTCTTTTAATGAAACCCATTTAATGGCACATGCCAGTTTTAGGCTCCCAAATATCATAATTTTCAGTCGTCTGCAGGGCACGAGCCTGGAAACGTTTTTTCGCTAAATTCTACTACATCCTAGTTGCAAACCACCAACTGGACCCAACTAGCATGAATTTTTGACCCCAAGTCTTTCGTGGCACCTGTGGTACACTGGTCACGGGTTCCACGGAAATGACTCAAAATTAGCCAAAATCAGGCTTTATTCGCTTATAACTCGCGATAGAAAACTCGGATCGTCGAAAACTCACTTCCATCGTGTAGAGGGTAGTCGAATTGACCTGGAAACTTGTTCAAATCGCCGAAAAGTATTTTTAATGGAACCCATTTGATGGCACATGCCAGTTTTAGGGTTCCAAATACCGTAATTTTCAGTCGTCTGCAGGGCACGAGCCTGGAAACATTTTTTCGCTAAATTTTATTACATCCTAGTTGCAAACCACCAACTGGACCCAACTAGCAATAATTTTCGACCCCAAGTCTTTCGTGGCACCTGTGGTACACTGGTCACGGGTTCCACGGAAATGGCTCAAAATTAGCCAAAATCAGGCTTTATTCGCTTATAACTCGCGATAGAAAACTCGGATCGTCAAAAACTCACTTCCATCGTGTAGAGCGTGGTCGAATTGACCTAGAAACATGTTCAAATTGCCGAAAAGTTTTTTTAATGGAACCCATTTAATGGCACATGCCAGTTTTAGGGTCCCAAATACCGTAATTTTCAGTCGTCTGCAGGGCACGAGTCTGGAAACGTTTTTTCGCTAAATTCTATTACATCCTAGTTGCAAACAACCAACTGGACCCAACTAGCAATAATTTTCGACCCCAAGTCTTTCGTGGCACCTGTGGTACACTGGTCACGGGTTCCACGGAAATGGCTCAAAATTAGCCAAAATCAGGCTTTATTCGCTTATAACTCGCGATAGAAAACTCGGATCGTCAAAAACTCACTTCCATCGTGTAGAGCGTGGTCGAATTGACCTAGAAACATGTTCAAATTGCCGAAAAATTCTTTTAATGGAACCCATTTAATGGCACATGCCAGTTTTAGGCTCCCAAATATCATAATTTTCAGTCGTCTGCAGGGCACGAGCCTGGAAACGTTTTTTCGCTAAATTCTACTACATCCTAGTTGCAAACCACCAACTGGACCCAACTAGCATGAATTTTTGACCCCAAGTCTTTCGTGGCACCTGTGGTACACTGGTCACGGGTTCCACGGAAATGACTCAAAATTAGCCAAAATCAGGCTTTATTCGCTTATAACTCGCGATAGAAAACTCGGATCGTCGAAAACTCACTTCCATCGTGTAGAGGGTAGTCGAATTGACCTGGAAACTTGTTCAAATCGCCGAAAAGTATTTTTAATGGAACCCATTTGATGGCACATGCCAGTTTTAGGGTCCCAAATACCGTAATTTTCAGTCGTCTGCAGGGCACGAGCCTGGAAACATTTTTTCGCTAAATTTTATTACATCCTAGTTGCAAACCACCAACTGGACCCAAATAGCAATAATTTTCGACCCCAAGTCTTTCGTGGCACCTGTGGTACACTGGTCACGGGTTCCACGGAAATGGCTCAAAATTAGCCAAAATCAGGCTTTATTCGCTTATAACTCGCGATAGAAAACTCGGATCGTCAAAAACTCACTTCCATCGTGTAGAGCGTGGTCGAATTGACCTAGAAACGTGTTCAAATTGCCGAAAAGTTTTTTTAATGGAACCCATTTAATGGCACATGCCAGTTTTAGGGTCCCAAATACCGTAATTTTCAGTCGTCTGCAGGGCACGAGCCTGGAAACGTTTTTTCGCTAAATTCTATTACATCCTAGTTGCAAACAACCAACTGGACCCAACTAGCAATAATTTTCGACCCCAAGTCTTTCGTGGCACCTGTGGTACACTGATCACGGGTTCCACGGAAATGGCTCAAAATAAGCCAAAATCAGGCTTTATTCGCTTATAACTCGCGATAGAAAACTCGGATCGTCAAAAACTCACTTCCATCGTGTAGAGCGTGGTCGAATTGACCTAGAAACATGTTCAAATTGCCGAAAAGTTTTTTTAATGGAACCCATTTAATGGCACATGCCAGTTTTAGGGTCCCAAATACCGTAATTTTCAGTCGTCTGCAGGGCACGAGCCTGGAAACGTTTTTTCGCTAAATTCTATTACATCCTAGTTGCAAACAACCAACTGGACCCAACTAGCATTAATTTTCGACCCCAAGTCTTTCGTGGCACCTGTGGTACACTGGTCACGGGTTCCACGGAAATGGCTCAAAATTAGCCAAAATCAGGCTTTATTCGCTTATAACTCGCGATAGAAAACTCGGATCGTCAAAAACTCACTTCCATCGTGTAGAGCGTGGTCGAATTGACCTAGAAACATGTTCAAATTGCCGAAAAGTTTTTTTAATGGAACCCATTTAATGGCACATGCCAGTTTTAGGGTCCCAAATACCGTAATTTTCAGTCGTCTGCAGGGCACGAGCCTGGAAACGTTTTTTCGCTAATTTCTATTACATCCTAGTTGCAAACCACCAACTGGACCCAACTAGCATGAATTTTCGACCCCAAGTCTTTCGTGGCACCTGTGGTACACTGGTTACGGGTTCCACGGAAATGGCTCAAAATTTGCCAAAATTAGGCTTTATTCGCTTATAACTCGCGATAGAAAACTCGGATCGTCGAAAACTCACTTCCATCGTGTAGAGGGCGGTCGAATTGACCTGTAAACATGTTCAAATTGCCGAAAAGTTTTTTTAAAGGAACCCATATAATGGCACATGCCAGTTTTAGGGTCCCAAATACCGTAGTTTTCAGTCGTCTGCAGGGCACGAGCCTGGAAACGTTTTTTCGCTAATTTCTATTACATCCTAGTTGCAAACCACCAACTGGACCCAACTAGCATGAATTTTCGACCCCAAGTCTTTCGTGGCACCTGTGGTACACCGGTCACGGGTTCCACGGAAATGGCTCAAAATTAGCCAAAATCAGGCTTTATTCGCTTATAACTCGCGATAGAAAACTCGGATCGTCAAAAACTCACTTCCATCGTGTAGAGCGTGGTCGAATTGACCTAGAAACATGTTCAAATTGCCGAAAAGTTTTTTTAATGGAACCCATTTAATGGCACATGCCAGTTTTAGGGTCCCAAATACCGTAATTTTCAGTCGTCTGCAGGGCACGAGCCTGGAAACGTTTTTTCGCTAAATTCTATTACATCCTAGTTGCAAACAACCAACTGGACCCAACTAGCAATAATTTTCGACCCCAAGTCTTTCGTGGCACCTGTGGTACACTGGTCACGGGTTCCACGGAAATGGCTCAAAATTAGCCAAAATCAGGCTTTATTCGCTTATAACTCGCGATAGAAAACTCGGATCGTCAAAAACTCACTTCCATCGTGTAGAGCGTGGTCGAATTGACCTAGATACATGTTCAAATTGCCGAAAAATTCTTTTAATGGAACCCATTTAATGGCACATGCCAGTTTTAGGCTCCCAAATATCATAATTTTCAGTCGTCTGCAGGGCACGAGCCTGGAAACGTTTTTTCGCTAAATTCTACTACATCCTAGTTGCAAACCACCAACTGGACCCAACTAGCATGAATTTTTGACCCCAAGTCTTTCGTGGCACCTGTGGTACACTGGTCACGGGTTCCACGGAAATGACTCAAAATTAGCCAAAATCAGGCTTTATTCGCTTATAACTCGCGATAGAAAACTCGGATCCTCGAAAACTCACTTCCATCGTGTAGAGGGTAGTCGAATTGACCTGGAAACTTGTTCAAATCGCCGAAAAGTATTTTTAATGGAACCCATTTGATGGCACATGCCAGTTTTAGGGTCCCAAATACCGTAATTCTCAGTCGTCTGCAGGGCACGAGCCTGGAAACATTTTTTCGCTAAATTTTATTACATCCTAGTTGCAAACCACCAACTGGACCCAAATAGCAATAATTTTCGACCCCAAGTCTTTCGTGGCACCTGTGGTACACTGGTCACGGGTTCCACGGAAATGGCTCAAAATTAGCCAAAATCAGGCTTTATTCGCTTATAACTCGCGATAGAAAACTCGGATCGTCAAAAACTCACTTCCATCGTGTAGAGCGTGGTCGAATTGACCTAGAAACGTGTTCAAATTGCCGAAAAGTTTTTTTAATGGAACCCATTTAATGGCACATGCCAGTTTTAGGGTCCCAAATACCGTAATTTTCAGTCGTCTGCAGGGCACGAGCCTGGAAACGTTTTTTCGCTAAATTCTATTACATCCTAGTTGCAAACAACCAACTGGACCCAACTAGCAATAATTTTCGACCCCAAGTCTTTCGTGGCACCTGTGGTACACTGATCACGGGTTCCACGGAAATGGCTCAAAATAAGCCAAAATCAGGCTTTATTCGCTTATAACTCGCGATAGAAAACTCGGATCGTCAAAAACTCACTTCCATCGTGTAGAGCGTGGTCGAATTGACCTAGAAACATGTTCAAATTGCCGAAAAGTTTTTTAATGGAACCCATTTAATGGCACATGCCAGTTTTAGGGTCCCAAATACCGTAATTTTCAGTCGTCTGCAGGGCACGAGCCTGGAAACGTTTTTTCGCTAAATTCTATTACATCCTAGTTGCAAACAACCAACTGGACCCAACTAGCAATAATTTTCGACCCCAAGTCTTTCGTGGCACCTGTGGTACACTGGTCACGGGTTCCACGGAAATGGCTCAAAATTAGCCAAAATCAGGCTTTATTCGCTTATAACTCGCGATAGAAAACTCGGATCGTCAAAAACTCACTTCCATCGTGTAGAGCGTGGTCGAATTGACCTAGAAACATGTTCAAATTGCCGAAAAGTTTTTTTAATGGAACCCATTTAATGGCACATGCCAGTTTTAGGGTCCCAAATACCGTAATTTTCAGTCGTCTGCAGGGCACGAGCCTGGAAACGTTTTTTCGCTAATTTCTATTACATCCTAGTTGCAAACCACCAACTGGACCCAACTAGCATGAATTTTCGACCCCAAGTCTTTCGTGGCACCTGTGGTACACTGGTTACGGGTTCCACGGAAATGGCTCAAAATGTGCCAAAATTAGGCTTTATTCGCTTATAACTCGCGATAGAAAACTCGGATCGTCGAAAACTCACTTCCATCGTGTAGAGGGCGGTCGAATTGACCTGTAAACATGTTCAAATTGCCGAAAAGTTTTTTTAAAGGAACCCATATAATGGCACATGCCAGTTTTAGGGTCCCAAATACCGTAGTTTTCAGTCGTCTGCAGGGCACGAGCCTGGAAACGTTTTTTCGCTAATTTCTATTACATCCTAGTTGCAAACCACCAACTGGACCCAACTAGCATGAATTTTCGACCCCAAGTCTTTCGTGGCACCTGTGGTACACCGGTCACGGGTTCCACGGAAATGGCTCAAAATTAGCCAAAATCAGGCTTTATTCGCTTATAACTCGCGATAGAAAACTCGGATCGTCAAAAACTCACTTCCATCGTGTAGAGCGTGGTCGAATTGACCTAGAAACATGTTCAAATTGCCGAAAAGTTTTTTTAATGGAACCCATTTAATGGCACATGCCAGTTTTAGGGTCCCAAATACCGTAATTTTCAGTCGTTTGCAGGGCACGAGCCTGGAAACGTTTTTTCGCTAAATTCTATTACATCCTAGTTGCAAACAACCAACTGGACCCAACTAGCAATAATTTTCGACCCCAAGTCTTTCGTGGCACCTGTGGTACACTGGTCACGGGTTCCACGGAAATGGCTCAAAATTAGCCAAAATCAGGCTTTATTCGCTTATAACTCGCGATAGAAAACTCGGATCGTCAAAAACTCACTTCCATCGTGTAGAGCGTGGTCGAATTGACCTAGAAACATGTTCAAATCGCCGAAAAGTATTTTTAATGGAACCCATTTGATGGCACATGCCAGTTTTAGGGTCCCAAATACCGTAATTTTCAGTCGTCTGCAGGGCACGAGCCTGGAAACATTTTTTCGCTAAATTTTATTACATCCTAGTTGCAAACCACCAACTGGACCCAAATAGCAATAATTTTCGACCCCAAGTCTTTCGTGGCACCTGTGGTACACTGGTCACGGGTTCCACGGAAATGGCTCAAAATTAGCCAAAATCAGGCTTTATTCGCTTATAACTCGCGATAGAAAACTCGGATCGTCAAAAACTCACTTCCATCGTGTAGAGCGTGGTTGAATTGACCTAGAAACGTGTTCAAATTGCCGAAAAGTTTTTTTAATGGAACCCATTTAATGGCACATGCCAGTTTTAGGGTCCCAAATACCGTAATTTTCAGTCGTCTGCAGGGCACGAGCCTGGAAACGTTTTTTCGCTAAATTCTATTACATCCTAGTTGCAAACAACCAACTGGACCCAACTAGCAATAATTTTCGACCCCAAGTCTTTCGTGGCACCTGTGGTACACTGATCACGGGTTCCACGGAAATGGCTCAAAATAAGCCAAAATCAGGCTTTATTCGCTTATAACTCGCGATAGAAAACTCGGATCGTCAAAAACTCACTTCCATCGTGTAGAGCGTGGTCGAATTGACCTAGAAACATGTTCAAATTGCCGAAAAGTTTTTTTAATGGAACCCATTTAATGGCACATGCCAGTTTTAGGGTCCCAAATACCGTAATTTTCAGTCGTCTGCAGGGCACGAGCCTGGAAACGTTTTTTCGCTAAATTCTATTACATCCTAGTTGCAAACAACCAACTGGACCCAACTAGCAATAATTTTCGACCCCAAGTCTTTCGTGGCACCTGTGGTACACTGGTCACGGGTTCCACGGAAATGGCTCAAAATTAGCCAAAATCAGGCTTTATTCGCTTATAACTCGCGATAGAAAACTCGGATCGTCAAAAACTCACTTCCATCGTGTAGAGCGTGGTCGAATTGACCTAGAAACATGTTCAAATTGCCGAAAAGTTTTTTTAATGGAACCCATTTAATGGCACATGCCAGTTTTAGGGTCCCAAATACCGTAATTTTCAGTCGTCTGCAGGGCACGAGCCTGGAAACGTTTTTTCGCTAATTTCTATTACATCCTAGTTGCAAACCACCAACTGGACCCAACTAGCATGAATTTTCGACCCCAAGTCTTTCGTGGCACCTGTGGTACACTGGTTACGGGTTCCACGGAAATGGCTCAAAATTTGCCAAAATTAGGCTTTATTCGCTTATAACTCGCGATAGAAAACTCGGATCGTCGAAAACTCACTTCCATCGTGTAGAGGGCGGTCGAATTGACCTGTAAACATGTTCAAATTGCCGAAAAGTTTTTTTAAAGGAACCCATATAATGGCACATGCCAGTTTTAGGGTCCCAAATACCGTAGTTTTCAGTCGTCTGCAGGGCACGAGCCTGGAAACGTTTTTTCGCTAATTTCTATTACATCCTAGTTGCAAACCACCAACTGGACCCAACTAGCATGAATTTTCGACCCCAAGTCTTTCGTGGCACCTGTGGTACACCGGTCACGGGTTCCACGGAAATGGCTCAAAATTAGCCAAAATCAGGCTTTATTCGCTTATAACTCGCGATAGAAAACTCGGATCGTCAAAAACTCACTTCCATCGTGTAGAGCGTGGTCGAATTGACCTAGAAACATGTTCAAGTTGCCGAAAAGTTTTTTTAATGGAACCCATTTAATGGCACATGCCAGTTTTAGGGTCCCAAATACCGTAATTTTCAGTCGTTTGCAGGGCACGAGCCTGGAAACGTTTTTTCGCTAAATTCTATTACATCCTAGTTGCAAACAACCAACTGGACCCAACTAGCAATAATTTTCGACCCCAAGTCTTTCGTGGCACCTGTGGTACACTGGTCACGGGTTCCACGGAAATGGCTCAAAATTAGCCAAAATCAGGCTTTATTCGCTTATAACTCGCGATAGAAAACTCGGATCGTCAAAAACTCACTTCCATCGTGTAGAGCGTGGTCGAATTGACCTAGAAACATGTTCAAATTGCCGAAAAATTCTTTTAATGGAACCCATTTAATGGCACATGCCAGTTTTAGGCTCCCAAATATCATAATTTTCAGTCGTCTGCAGGGCACGAGCCTGGAAACGTTTTTTCGCTAAATTCTACTACATCCTAGTTGCAAACCACCAACTGGACCCAACTAGCATGAATTTTTGACCCCAAGTCTTTCGTGGCACCTGTGGTACACTGGTCACGGGTTCCACGGAAATGACTCAAAATTAGCCAAAATCAGGCTTTATTCGCTTATAACTCGCGATAGAAAACTCGGATCCTCGAAAACTCACTTCCATCGTGTAGAGGGTAGTCGAATTGACCTTGAAACTTGTTCAAATCGCCGAAAAGTATTTTTAATGGAACCCATTTGATGGCACATGCCAGTTTTAGGGTCCCAAATACCGTAATTTTCAGTCGTCTGCAGGGCACGAGCCTGGAAACATTTTTTCGCTAAATTTTATTACATCCTAGTTGCAAACCACCAACTGGACCCAAATAGCAATAATTTTCGACCCCAAGTCTTTCGTGGCACCTGTGGTACACTGGTCACGGGTTCCACGGAAATGGCTCAAAATTAGCCAAAATCAGGCTTTATTCGCTTATAACTCGCGATAGAAAACTCGGATCGTCAAAAACTCACTTCCATCGTGTAGAGCGTGGTCGAATTGACCTAGAAACGTGTTCAAATTGCCGAAAAGTTTTTTTAATGGAACCCATTTAATGGCACATGCCAGTTTTAGGGTCCCAAATACCGTAATTTTCAGTCGTCTGCAGGGCACGAGCCTGGAAACGTTTTTTCGCTAAATTCTATTACATCCTAGTTGCAAACAACCAACTGGACCCAACTAGCAATAATTTTCGACCCCAAGTCTTTCGTGGCACCAGTGGTACACTGGTCACGGGTTCCACGGAAATGGCTCAAAATTAGCCAAAATCAGGCTTTATTCGCTTATAACTCGCGATAGAAAACTCGGATCGTCAAAAACTCACTTCCATCGTGTAGAGCATGGTCGAATTGACCTAGAAACATGTTCAAATGGCCGAAAAGTTTTTTTAATGGAACCCATTTAATGGCACATGCCAGTTTTAGGGTCCCAAATACCGTAATTTTCAGTCGTCTGCAGGGCACGAGCATGGAAACGTTTTTTCGCTAATTTCTATTACATCCTAGTTGCAAACCACCAACTGGACCCAAATAGCATGAATTTTCGACCCCAAGTCTTTCGTGGCACCTGTGGTACACTGGTCACGGGTTCCACGGAAATGGCTCAAAATTAGCCAAAATCAGGCTTTATTCGCTTATAACTCGCGATAGAAAACTCGGATCGTCAAAAACTCACTTCCATCGTGTAGAGCGTGGTCGAATTGACCTAGAAACATGTTCAAATTGCCGAAAAGTTTTTTTAATGGAACCCATTTAATGGCACATGCCAGTTTTAGGGTCCCAAATACCGTAATTTTCAGTCGTCTGCAGGGCACGAGCCTGGAAACGTTTTTTCGCTAATTTCTATTACATCCTAGTTGCAAACCACCAACTGGACCCAACTAGCATGAATTTTCGACCCCAAGTCTTTCGTGGCACCTGTGGTACACTGGTCACGGGTTCCACGGAAATGGCTCAAAATTAGCCAAAATCAGGCTTTATTCGCTTATAACTCGCGATAGAAAACTCGGATCGTCAAAAACTCACTTCCATCGTGTAGAGCATGGTCGAATTGACCTAGAAACATGTTCAAATGGCCGAAAAGTTTTTTTAATGGAACCCATTTAATGGCACATGCCAGTTTTAGGGTCCCAAATACCGTAATTTTCAGTCGTCTGCAGGGCACGAGCCTGGAAACGTTTTTTCGCTAAATTCTACTACATCCTAGTTGCAAACCACCAACTGGACCCAACTAGCATGAATTTTTGACCCCAAGTCTTTCGTGGCACCTGTGGTACACTGGTCACGGGTTCCACGGAAATGACTCAAAATTAGCCAAAATCAGGCTTTATTCGCTTATAACTCGCGATAGAAAACTCGGATCCTCGAAAACTCACTTCCATCGTGTAGAGGGTAGTCGAATTGACCTTGAAACTTGTTCAAATCGCCGAAAAGTATTTTTAATGGAACCCATTTGATGGCACATGCCAGTTTTAGGGTCCCAAATACCGTAATTTTCAGTCGTCTGCAGGGCACGAGCCTGGAAACATTTTTTCGCTAAATTTTATTACATCCTAGTTGCAAACCACCAACTGGACCCAAATAGCAATAATTTTCGACCCCAAGTCTTTCGTGGCACCTGTGGTACACTGGTCACGGGTTCCACGGAAATGGCTCAAAATTAGCCAAAATCAGGCTTTATTCGCTTATAACTCGCGATAGAAAACTCGGATCGTCAAAAACTCACTTCCATCGTGTAGAGCGTGGTCGAATTGACCTAGAAACGTGTTCAAATTGCCGAAAAGTTTTTTTAATGGAACCCATTTAATGGCACATGCCAGTTTTAGGGTCCCAAATACCGTAATTTTCAGTCGTCTGCAGGGCACGAGCCTGGAAACGTTTTTTCGCTAAATTCTATTACATCCTAGTTGCAAACAACCAACTGGACCCAACTAGCAATAATTTTCGACCCCAAGTCTTTCGTGGCACCAGTGGTACACTGGTCACGGGTTCCACGGAAATGGCTCAAAATTAGCCAAAATCAGGCTTTATTCGCTTATAACTCGCGATAGAAAACTCGGATCGTCAAAAACTCACTTCCATCGTGTAGAGCATGGTCGAATTGACCTAGAAACATGTTCAAATGGCCGAAAAGTTTTTTTAATGGAACCCATTTAATGGCACATGCCAGTTTTAGGGTCCCAAATACCGTAATTTTCAGTCGTCTGCAGGGCACGAGCATGGAAACGTTTTTTCGCTAATTTCTATTACATCCTAGTTGCAAACCACCAACTGGACCCAAATAGCATGAATTTTCGACCCCAAGTCTTTCGTGGCACCTGTGGTACACTGGTCACGGGTTCCACGGAAATGGCTCAAAATTAGCCAAAATCAGGCTTTATTCGCTTATAACTCGCGATAGAAAACTCGGATCGTCAAAAACTCACTTCCATCGTGTAGAGCGTGGTCGAATTGACCTAGAAACATGTTCAAATTGCCGAAAAGTTTTTTTAATGGAACCCATTTAATGGCACATGCCAGTTTTAGGGTCCCAAATACCGTAATTTTCAGTCGTCTGCAGGGCACGAGCCTGGAAACGTTTTTTCGCTAATTTCTATTACATCCTAGTTGCAAACCACCAACTGGACCCAACTAGCATGAATTTTCGACCCCAAGTCTTTCGTGGCACCTGTGGTACACTGGTCACGGGTTCCACGGAAATGGCTCAAAATTAGCCAAAATCAGGCTTTATTCGCTTATAACTCGCGATAGAAAACTCGGATCGTCAAAAACTCACTTCCATCGTGTAGAGCATGGTCGAATTGACCTAGAAACATGTTCAAATGGCCGAAAAGTTTTTTTAATGGAACCCATTTAATGGCACATGCCAGTTTTAGGGTCCCAAATACCGTAATTTTCAGTCGTCTGCAGGGCACGAGCCTGGAAACGTTTTTTCGCTAATTTCTATTACATCCTAGTTGCAAACCACCAACTGGACCCAACTAGCATGAATTTTCGACCCCAAGTCTTTCGTGGCACCTGTGGTACACTGGTCACGGGTTCCACGGAAATGGCTCAAAATTAGCCAAAATCAGGCTTTATTCGCTTGTAACTCGCGATAGAAAACTCGGATCGTCAAAAACTCACTTCCATCGTGTAGAGCGTGGTCGAATTGACCTAGAAACATGTTCAAATTGCCGAAAAGTTTTTTTAATGGAACCCATTTAATGGCACATGCCAGTTTTAGGGTCCCAAATACCGTAATTTTCAGTCGTCTGCAGGGCACGAGCCTGGAAACGTTTTTTCGCTAATTTCTATTACATCCTAGTTGCAAACCACCAACTGGACCCAACTAGCATGCATTTTCGACCCCAAGTCTTTCGTGGCACCTGTGGTACACTGGTCACGGGTTCCACGGAAATGGCTCAAAATTAGCCAAAATCAGGCTTTATTCGCTTGTAACTCGCGATAGAAAACTCGGATCGTCAAAAACTCACTTCCATCGTGTAGAGCGTGGTCGAATTGACCTAGAAACATGTTCAAATTGCCGACAAGTTTTTTTAATGGAACCCATTTAATGGCACATGCCAGTTTTAGGGTCCCAAATACCGTAATTTTCAGTCGTCTGCAGGGCACGAGCCTGGAAACGTTTTTTCGCTAATTTCTATTACATCCTAGTTGCAAACCACCAACTGGACCCAACTAGCATGAATTTTCGACCCCAAGTCTTTCGTGGCACCTGTGGTACACTCGTCACGGGTTCCACGGAAATGGTTCAAAATTAGCCAAAATCAGGCTTTATTCGCTTATAACTCGCGATAGAAAACTCGGATCGTCAAAAACTCACTCCCATCGTGTAGAGCGTGGTCGAATTGACCTAGAAACATGTTCAAATTGCCGAAAAGTTTTTTTAATGGAACCCATTTAATGGCACATGCCAGTTTTAGGGTCCCAAATACCGTAATTTTCAGTCGTCTGCAGGGCACGAGCCTGGAAACGTTTTTTCGCTAATTTCTATTACATCCTAGTTGCAAACCACCAACTGGACCCAACTAGCATGAATTTTCGACCCCAAGTCTTTCGTGGCACCTGTGGTACACTGGTCACGGGTTCCACGGAAATGGCTCAAAATTAGCCAAAATCAGGCTTTATTCGCTTGTAACTCGCGATAGAAAACTCGGATCGTCAAAAACTCACTTCCATCGTGTAGAGCGTGGTCGAATTGACCTAGAAACATGTTCAAATTGCCGAAAAGTTTTTTTAATGGAACCCATTTAATGGCACATGCCAGTTTTAGGGTCCCAAATACCGTAATTTTCAGTCGTCTGCAGGGCACGAGCCTGGAAACCTTTTTTCGCTAATTTCTATTACATCCTAGTTGCAAACCACCAACTGGACCCAACTAGCATGAATTTTCAACCCCAAGTCTTTCGTGGCACCTGTGGTACACTGGTCACGGGTTCCACGGAAATGGCTCAAAATTAGCCAAAATCAGGCTTTATTCGCTTATAACTCGCGATAGAAAACTCGGATCGTCGAAAACTCACTTCCATCGTGTAGAGCGTGGTCGAATTGACCTAGAAACATGTTCAAATTGCCGAAAAGTTTTTTTAATGGAACCCATTTAATGGCACATGCCAGTTTTAGGGTCCCAAATAACGTAATTTTCAGTCGTCTGCAGGGCACGAGCCTGGAAACGTTTTTTCGCTAATTTCTATTACATCCTAGTTGCAAACCACCAACTGGACTCAACTAGCATGAATTTTCGACCCCAAGTCTTTCGTGGCACCTGTGGTACACTGGTCACGGATTCCACGGAAATGGCTCAAAATTAGCCAAAATCAGGCTTTATTCGCTTATAACTCGCGATAGAAAACTCGGATCGTCAAAAACTCACTTCCATCGTGTAGAGCGTGGTCGAATTGACCTAGAAACATGTTCAAATTGCCGAAAAGTTTTTTTAATGGAACCCATTTAATGGCACATGCCAGTTTTAGGGTCCCAAATACCGTAATTTTCAGTCGTCTGCAGCGCACGAGCCTGGAAACATTTTTTCGCTAATTTCTATTACATCCTAGTTGCAAACCACCAACTGGACCCAACTAGCATGAATTTTCGACCCCAAGTCTTTCGTGGCACCTGTGGTACACTGGTCACGGGTTCCACGGAAATGGCTCAAAATTAGCCAAAACCAGGATTTATTCGCTTATAACTCGCGATAGAAAACTCGGATCGTCAAAAACTCACTTCCATCGTCTAGAGCGTGGTCGAATTGACCTAGAAACATGTTCAAATTGTCGAAAAGTTTTTTTAATGGAACCCATTTAATGGCACATGCCAGTTTTAGGGTCCCAAATACCGTAATTTTCAGTCGTCTGCAGGGCACGAGCCTGGAAACGTTTTTTCGCTAATTTCTATTACATCCTAGTTGCAAACCACCAACTGGACCCAACTAGCATGAATTTTCGACCCCAAGTCTTTCGTGGCACCTGTGGTACACTGGTCACGGGTTCCACGGAAATGGCTCAAAATTAGCCAAAATCAGGCTTTATTCACTTATAACTCGCGATAGAAAACTCGGATCGTCAAAAACTCACTTCCATCGTGTAGAGCGTGGTCGAATTGACCTAGAAACATGTTCAAATTGCCGAAAAGTTTTTTTAATGGAACCCATTTAATGGCACATGCCAGTTTTAGGGTCCCAAATACCGTAATTTTCAGTCGTCTGCAGCGCACGAGCCTGGAAACATTTTTTCGCTAATTTCTATTACATCCTAGTTGCAAACCACCAACTGGACCCAACTAGCATGCATTTTCGACCCCAAGTCTTTCGTGGCACCTGTGGTACACTGGTCACGGGTTCCACGGAAATGGCTCAAAATTAGCCAAAATCAGGCTTTATTCGCTTATAACTCGCGATAGAAAACTCGGATCGTCAAAAACTCACTTCCATCGTCTAGAGCGTGGTCGAATTGACCTAGAAACATGTTCAAATTGTCGAAAAGTTTTTTTAATGGAACCCATTTAATGGCACATGCCAGTTTTAGGGTCCCAAATACCGTAATTTTCAGTCGTCTGCAGGGCACGAGCCTGGAAACGTTTTTTCGCTAATTTCTATTACATCCTAGTTGCAAACCACCAACTGGACCCAACTAGCATGAATTTTCGACCCCAAGTCTTTCGTGGCACCTGTGGTACACTGGTCACGGGTTCCACGGAAATGGCTCAAAATTAGCCAAAATCAGGCTTTATTCACTTATAACTCGCGATAGAAAACTCGGATCGTCAAAAACTCACTTCCATCGTGTAGAGCGTGGTCGAATTGACCTAGAAACATGTTCAAATTGCCGAAAAGTTTTTTTAATGGAACCCATTTAATGGCACATGCCAGTTTTAGGGTCCCAAATACCGTAATTTTCAGTCGTCTGCAGGGCACGAGCCTGGAAATGTTTTTTCGCTAATTTCTATTACATCCTAGTTGCAAACCACCAACTGGACCCAACTAGCATGAATTTTCGACCCCAAGTCTTTCGTGGCACCTGTGGTACACTGGTCACGGGTTCCACGGAAATGGTTCAAAATTAGCCAAAATCAGGCTTTATTCGCTTATAACTCGCGATAGAAAACTCGGATCGTCAAAAACTCACTTCCATCGTGTAGAGCGTGGTCGAATTGACCTAGAAACATGTTCAAATTGCCGAAAAGTTTTTTTAATGGAACCCATTTAATGGCACATGCCAGTTTTAGGGTCCCAAATACCGTAATTTTCAGTCGTCTGCAGGGCACGAGCCTGGAAACGTTTTTTCGCTAATTTCTATTACATCCTAGTTGCAAACCACCAACTGGACCCAACTAGCATGAATTTTCGACCCCAAGTCTTTCGTGGCACCTGTGGTACACTGGTCACGGGTTCCACGGAAATGGCTCAAAATTAGCCAAAATCAGGCTTTATTCGCTTGTAACTCGCGATAGAAAACTCGGATCGTCAAAAACTCACTTCCATCGTGTAGAGCGTGGTCGAATTGACCTAGAACCATGTTCAAATTGCCGAAAAGTTTTTTTAATGGAACCCATTTAATGGCACATGCCAGTTTTAGGGTCCCAAATACCGTAATTTTCAGTCGTCTGCAGGGCACGAGCCTGGAAACGTTTTTTCGCTAATTTCTATTACATCCTAGTTGCAAACCACCAAGTGGACCCAACTAGCATGAATTTTCGACCCCAAGTCTTTCGTGGCACCTGTGGTACACTGGTCACGGGTTCCACGGAAATGGCTCAAAATTAGCCAAAATCAGGCTTTATTCGCTTGTAACTCGCGATAGAAAACTCGGATCGTCAAAAACTCACTTCCATCGTGTAGAGCGTGGTCGAATTGACCTAGAACCATGTTCAAATTGCCGAAAAGTTTTTTTAATGGAACCCATTTAATGGCACATGCCAGTTTTAGGGTCCCAAATACCGTAATTTTCAGTCGTCTGCAGGGCACGAGCCTGGAAACGTTTTTTCGCTAATTTCTATTACATCCTAGTTGCAAACCACCAAGTGGACCCAACTAGCATGAATTTTCGACCCCAAGTCTTTCGTGGCACCTGTGGTACACTGGTCACGGGTTCCACGGAAATGGCTCAAAATTAGCCAAAATCAGGCTTTATTCGCTTATAACTCGCGATAGAAAACTCGGATCGTCAAAAACTCACTTCCATCGTCTAGAGCGTGGTCGAATTGACCTAGAAACATGTTCAAATTGTCGAAAAGTTTTTTTAATGGAACCCATTTAATGGCACATGCCAGTTTTAGGGTCCCAAATACCGTAATTTTCAGTCGTCTGCAGGGCACGAGCCTGGAAACGTTTTTTCGCTAATTTCTATTACATCCTAGTTGCAAACCACCAACTGGACCCAACTAGCATGAATTTTCGACCCCAAGTCTTTCGTGGCACCTGTGGTACACTGGTCACGGGTTCCACGGAAATGGCTCAAAATTAGCCAAAATCAGGCTTTATTCACTTATAACTCGCGATAGAAAACTCGGATCGTCAAAAACTCACTTCCATCGTGTAGAGCGTGGTCGAATTGACCTAGAAACATGTTCAAATTGCCGAAAAGTTTTTTTAATGGAACCCATTTAATGGCACATGCCAGTTTTAGGGTCCCAAATACCGTAATTTTCAGTCGTCTGCAGCGCACGAGCCTGGAAACATTTTTTCGCTAATTTCTATTACATCCTAGTTGCAAACCACCAACTGGACCCAACTAGCATGCATTTTCGACCCCAAGTCTTTCGTGGCACCTGTGGTACACTGGTCACGGGTTCCACGGAAATGGCTCAAAATTAGCCAAAATCAGGCTTTATTCGCTTATAACTCGCGATAGAAAACTCGGATCGTCAAAAACTCACTTCCATCGTCTAGAGCGTGGTCGAATTGACCTAGAAACATGTTCAAATTGTCGAAAAGTTTTTTTAATGGAACCCATTTAATGGCACATGCCAGTTTTAGGGTCCCAAATACCGTAATTTTCAGTCGTCTGCAGGGCACGAGCCTGGAAACGTTTTTTCGCTAATTTCTATTACATCCTAGTTGCAAACCACCAACTGGACCCAACTAGCATGAATTTTCGACCCCAAGTCTTTCGTGGCACCTGTGGTACACTGGTCACGGGTTCCACGGAAATGGCTCAAAATTAGCCAAAATCAGGCTTTATTCACTTATAACTCGCGATAGAAAACTCGGATCGTCAAAAACTCACTTCCATCGTGTAGAGCGTGGTCGAATTGACCTAGAAACATGTTCAAATTGCCGAAAAGTTTTTTTAATGGAACCCATTTAATGGCACATGCCAGTTTTAGGGTCCCAAATACCGTAATTTTCAGTCGTCTGCAGGGCACGAGCCTGGAAATGTTTTTTCGCTAATTTCTATTACATCCTAGTTGCAAACCACCAACTGGACCCAACTAGCATGAATTTTCGACCCCAAGTCTTTCGTGGCACCTGTGGTACACTGGTCACGGGTTCCACGGAAATGGTTCAAAATTAGCCAAAATCAGGCTTTATTCGCTTATAACTCGCGATAGAAAACTCGGATCGTCAAAAACTCACTTCCATCGTGTAGAGCGTGGTCGAATTGACCTAGAAACATGTTCAAATTGCCGAAAAGTTTTTTTAATGGAACCCATTTAATGGCACATGCCAGTTTTAGGGTCCCAAATACCGTAATTTTCAGTCGTCTGCAGGGCACGAGCCTGGAAACGTTTTTTCGCTAATTTCTATTACATCCTAGTTGCAAACCACCAACTGGACCCAACTAGCATGAATTTTCGACCCCAAGTCTTTCGTGGCACCTGTGGTACACTGGTCACGGGTTCCACGGAA
>CAXIWR010000025.1:217500-225000 GCA_964036265.1 Daptonema setosum | reverse complement strand
CTGATAACCGCGGTAATGACATACTTGTTTGTCAATCTGTTCCACGGTCTGTTCATCGTTGTCCTCGTGCACATTGGCCAGGCTCTTGCTCGTCTGCTCGGACAGTTCAGCCAGTTTTTTCTTGGCCTAAAGTTTAAGAGAATGTAGAACACTAATCTTGTGAAACATAATTGAACTTTCGTATAAAATCGGGTCAGATTTTTCAAGTATCACAATACCAACTATTTTTAGTGCCAGTTGCGTTTCATCGAGTTTGTGCTTGACATCGATGCAAGTGGTGTGCTCGTCGAAAGCACGAGCTGTGTCGGTTCCAATCGTGGTCTCACATTCCTGGAAACACTCACTCACTCACTCACTCACTCACTCACTCACTCACTCACTCACTCACTCACTCACTCACTCACTCACTCACTCACTCACTCACTCACTCACTCACTCACTCACTCACTCACTCACTCACTCACTCACTCACTCACTCACTCACTCACTCACTCACTCACTCACTCACTCACTCACTCACTCACCGAGTCGACACCGTATCTGCGCGTGTTAGAGACGGATTTAGCCACGGGCGGTTGGAATTGTCGGAGCACGTGCAAAAGTCTGTTTTTGACGGCTTCCGGTTGGATGTACTTGTCATGCTGCCACTCCACCGGTTTGCCGCCGATACACGCAACGAACGATGCTACGATGTCGTGCACATCCAGCACAAAGTGACGCAGCACCTGAGCATGCACATGCATAACAACAACAACAACAACAACAACAACAACAACAACAACAACAACAACAACAACAACAACAACAACAACAACAACAACAACAACAACAACAACAACAACAACAACAACAACAACAACAACAACAACAACAACAACAACAACAACAACAACAACAACAACAACAACAACAACAACAACAACAACAACAACAACAACAACAACAACAACAACAACAACAACAACAACAACAACAACAACAACCTGAGTGCGTCTGGCGCATCGGCACTGTTCAGCATGTATCGGATCGATATGACCGTCGGGAGACAAACAAATGTGTTGAGGCAGATTTAGTTGATTGCTAGTCATGTTGATTGTTGAGTGGGTCAGTGATGGGGTGATGATGAAAGGTGGTGATGAGCGGCGGGGATAGAAAAGGGGTAATGCAATATGAGTAGCCGGGTGAGTTTATGGAGGAAACGGAAAGGTGACGGAAAGGTTCTAGCATACCCTTTACCGTATGCTGGGTTATCTATGATGATATCTTCACCACGAAGAGTTGAACTGACCAACGTTTTTTTTGGAATCTTATCGGCTCTTCAACTCGAATCAGTGGATACAACTGTTGAGTCACGAGAAAGTTGATACAACTCACGAGAAAGTTGATGTGCATACAACTGTTGAGTCACTGTTGAGTCACCGAAGTCACGAGAAACATGCGATCTAAAAAATTGGTTTAAAAGGTCGTGCTAATCGCATCCATGTGTCCGATTCTCGAGTACAGTGGGTTTAAAAGGTTTTATTGCCAGTGAATACGATAATGAAATCAGAAAATAACCAGAAATAGTGATATCTTTAGTAGGGTAAGGAAATGCATTCTGAGCAAGATTGAGGCGATTGTGAGAAGCTGAAATTTTTTGATGTTGTTGAATAAGGCAAGCAACGGACAAAGCCTTAGCTTATGTTATGCATATGCACTTGTCAGCAAGTATTCATTGATTGTCAAGATTGAACAGATAATATTGTAAATTACACTAGTTAAATTATTGTCGAAAATCAGGAAATATATTTATATAAGTTTCAGTGTTTTTATATCGGGAATCAGTTCTGCTGCGGTCCCCAATCATCAGTGGGACGTAGCACGTTTTTGATGGGCTGAATGGAAAATTTACTCTAACTCCCTCACTCACTCACTCACCAACTCACTCTCTAACTCACTCACCCACTCACTCACTAACTCACTCACTCATTCACTATCCTCTCACTCACTCACTCACTCACTCACTCACTCACTCACTCACTCACTCACTCACTCACTCACTCACTCACTCACTCACTCACTCACTCACTCACTCACTCACTCACTCACTCACTCACTCACTCACTCACTCACTCACTCACTCACTCACTCACTCACTCACTCACTCACTCACTCACTCACTCACTCACTCACTCACTCACTCACTCACTCACTCACTCACTCACTCACTCACTCACTCACTCACTATATAACAGACGGTCACCTCAGACCCCTGCTCCTCCTCCCCTCCCACCCCCTCCTAAGCCTAAGCCTAAAAGAAATAGGGTTCTTTTCTAAGCCTAAGCCTAAGCCTAATTAAGGGATATTTCTCTAAACCTAAGCCTAAGCCTAAGCCTAAATGAAGTATTCTCTAATTAAGGGATATTTCTCTAAGCCTAAGCCTAAGGACAAAAGTATTTATTTAAGCGCTAAGGTAAATTCTCTAAGCCTAAGCGAAAATCCGCCACTTGGGGTGTATACAGCTGTGCACAGTTGCGTTGGATCACGCGCTAGCCTGCTTAGCCTATTCTCCGTCCTCACCACGATCACAATGCTACGTATTTTTCAGTTTAATAAAAAAAAATCATCACTGAGTATTTTTTGTTTTATCTTTCCAACAACTTCATTCAATATCACAATAGTTTCAAAATCATTCTGAAAATTTATGTAAATTTACCGCACGCAACCCCATTATGAATGCATCCATCTAGTGATCAAGGCACGCGTCTGTTGATGTGTCTTCAGGTGAGCCTATGATGATATGCCTGTTCACTGGGGCGTGTGAGAAAGACTTTACCTAATGAATGTTTTTTTTATTCTTATTCTTATACATTTTTATTCTTGTTTTCGGCCCAGTTGACAGGGGCGTGTGAGAAGAGGGGAATTTACCTAAGGAATGGAGTTTATTTACTTATTTTTGTGTCTACAGTCAGTAAGTCATTCACTTACTCAATGATGCCGAAATTATGCAACATTCATTCATGGTCCTCGGGCATTCAAACAAGACATGTCGCCTCACTGTTGAACGAGATAATCCTCCAAAGGGGGGGGGGATTCCGCAAAGAGAGGGGAACATTCCGGGCAGTAAGAAGGCCATTTACCTACACATTAGGGAACAAATTCCACTTTTTGAATACACCAAAGAGTGTAAATTCCACTTTTCCCACTCCTTCTCGTCCGCTATTGGGTCGCCGGGTGGATTGTTATTTTGTCATTACTGTTGCAGTTTATGATCAGAATTGCTGTTGCTGTTGCGAAATTAACAACATACCGATATACCGTTATTGTGTCATTTTAACAACCTGATCTACCCTGGTTGTAACATTTTATAACATCACAACATCATTTTACTCACTTTAATAATCAGAATAACCTGCAGTAACGTTCATGTCTCATTCGTCGTATATAAATGGTGAGCCTGTTTCTCATGTCGTTAGTCAATGTTGAGCATTGCCTGATGTTATTGTTGCAGAAATGCAAGTACAATGTTACTGTTGTTGTCGACACTGTTGTGGTTGCCACTGTGTTGTTTCAGAAATCCAAGTAGATATTCTATATGAAATTTCCTATTGTTGTTGTTGTTACTGCTAAAGTTCATGGTTGCGAGAATATGGTCGTAGAACCGTTATATTTTTTACGTTACTGTTTCAATTTACAGTCATAAAAATGTTTCGGTTGAGTAACATAGTTATGTTACAGTGATTGTTGCACTTTGTACTATGACCCACTAACGGACGAGCTCACCATCAAAATGGAGAGAAGCTTCGTCTAAAAGGAGGCAATGATCAGTGTTCAGATCATTTTACTTTCATTTAGAAAATGGCAATGAAGGGGAATCCAACTTTTCCCCACCCTTCCTCATGATTTATATGATTAACGAAGGTTGACAGTTCATTTGGAGTTAATTCATCACTCATACATTTCCATGCTATTCTGTTTGACCGTTTATGATTTTTATCACTCTTTAGTGATTTCAGTTCAGGTTATTGTGATCCAAGTTCACTAATTTTTCATTTACATGACTCGGTTGTGTCTTTGAGCTACTCTTTTTTGTTATTTAAGGAAATTCACAGTGGCTCTAATGACTTTCTTAGCACTTTATATAAGGGGTATACATTTCCATACATGTCATTTTGATTGACTCGTTGCGATTTTTACCCCTCTTTCGTGATTTTGATACCGTCATATGTGATTAACATTCCTTCCTTTATTTTCATTGGCTTTTTTGGATTTACATACGCTCAATAGGGATTAGCATTCACTCTTATGTGATTCACACTGACTCTTCTGTGATTCGCATTGAGTTCTTGTAATTAGGGGATATTTCTCTAAGCCTAAGCCTAAGGAAAAGGTATTTATTTAAGCCTAAGGAAAATTCTCTAAGCCTAAGCGAAAATCCGCCACTTGGGGTAGATACAGCTGTGCACGGTTGCGTTGGGTCACGCGCTAGCCTGCTTAGCCTGATCTCCCTCCTCACCACCATCACAATGCTACGTAATTTTAGGTTTAATAAAAAAAATTCAGCACCGAGTATTTTTGTTTTATTTTTTATCACACTAATTTCAAAATCATTCTGAAAATTTATGTAAATTTACCGCACGCAACCCCATTATGAATGCATCCATCTAGTGATCAGTGCACGCGTCTGTTGATGTGTCTTCAGGTGAGCCTATGATGATATGCCTGTTCACTGGGGCGTGTGAGAAAGGCTTTACATAATGAAGGTTTTTTTATTCTTATTCTTATACATTTTTATTCTTGTTTTCGGCCCAGTTGACAGGGGCGTGTGAGAAGAGGGGAATTTACCTAAGGAATGGAGTTTATTTACTTATTTTTGTGTCTACAGTCAGTAAGTCATTCACTTACTCAATGATGCCGAAATTATGCAACATTCATTCATGTTCCTCGGGCATTCAAACAAGACATGTCACGACGCCTCACTGTTGAACGAGATAATCCTCCTAAGGGAGGGGAATTCCGCAAAGAGAGGGGAATCGGCAGTAAGAAGGCCATTTACCTACACCATAGAGAACAAATTCCACTTTTTGAATACACCAAAAAGTGGGAATTCCACTTTTCCCACCCCTTCTCGTTCGCTATTGGGTTGCCAGGTGGCTTGCTATTTATCATTACTGTTGCAGTTTATGATCAGAATTGCTGTTGCTGTTGCGATATTAACAACATACCGATCTAGGGAATCGGTCATCTTTGCCACCGAGACAGGTTTGCCACTCATTTCCTGAATTTTGAGTGGCAAACATGTCTCGTGAAATACCGAGACAAGTTTGCCACTTTTTGGGTGAGACAAGTTTGCCACTGAAAACCCCCAAAAAAGTGGCAAACTTGTCTCGATTTAGAGTGGCAAACTTGTCTCGGTGGCAAAGATGACACACAGTCACCGATATACCGTTATTGTGTCATTTTAACAACCTGATCTAACCTGGTTGTAACATTTTATAACATAATCAGAATAACCTGCAGTAACGCACTGGCGGACCAGCTAATCCTCCAAAGGGAAGGGAATTTGGTCAAACAGGGGGAAATCAGCAGTTTCAGGCCATTTTCCCTACACCTAAAGGAACAAATTCTACTTGAAATCTCGAAAGAGGGGGAATTCCACTTTTCCCTCTCGTTCTCCCCTCGTCCGCTAGTGCAGTAACGTTCATGTCTCATTCGTCGTATATAAGTGGTGAGCCTCTTTCTCATGTCGTTAGTCAATGTTGAGCATTGCCTGATGTTATTGTTGCAGAAATGCAAGTACAATGTTCAGGGGTGGGCCGGGTTTTTTGGCGTTTTGCAGGGGGTGGGGGGGGGGGGGGGGGTAGCCGACCGAAAACCCCGTCCTACCCGCCCTGTCCGAAAAGTGGGGGGGGGGGTAAGGTCGGGTTGGGGGGGGGGTAGGAAAATATTTTTTCACAAAAAAAGTTCGTTTTTTGTTTGTTTTTGCTAAAAAATCTTCTATTATAGGGTATAAACATCACATGTACCGGTTTTTTCAGGTTTTAACCAATAAAATTGACCCAGAAAACGTGTTTGTTCGAAAAAAAATTCTCACAGCCAAAATTTTTTGGAAAATGAGCCTCAAAATCGAGGTTTTGAGGCCGATTTTCTCAAAAATTTCGAGTAGGGGGGGAGGGGGTAGGCGACCTAAATTTTTGTCTAGGGGGGAGGGGTAGGCTACCCGCCGACCCTGAAAAGTGGGGGGGGGGGTAACCCACCCCAACCCCCCCAGCGGCCCACCCCTGACAATGTTACTGTTGTTGTCGACACTGTTGTGGTTGCCACTGTGTTGTTTCAGAAATCCAAGTAGATATTCAATATGAAATTTCCTATTGTTGTTGTTGTTACTGCTAAAGTTCATGGTTGCGAGAATATGGTCGTAGAACCGTTATATTTTTTACGTTACTGTTTCAATTTACAGTCATAACAATGTTTCGGTTGAGTAACATAGTTAAGTTACATGTCATTTTGATTGACTCGTTGCGATTTTTACCTCTTTCGTGATTTTGATACCGTCATATGTGATTAACATTCCTTCCTTTGTTTCAATAGGGATTAGCATTCACTCTTTTGTGATTCACACTGACTCTTCTGTGATTCGCATTGAGTTTTTGTGATTCGCACTGACTTTTTAAGATATACATTAAGTCATTTGTGATTTACATACAGGTACATCGTCGGGGCCATGCAGCGTCTAATGCTTCACCAGGTTTGAAATCGTCTTGCTGAAATTTGCCGACGCGGAATATATGTATTTGTTCATGTGGTACACAAACACATCCAGACTTGTAGTCCCACACCCACTATGGGACAAAGGCAATCTTATGACAAGCATGTGAAGACGGTAGAATTGTTGAGCCCTACCCTTGGGCTCAGACATGCCTACGAAAGGCATGTAAAAATGGTGGCTGGCAAGAGCCGCTTCGTCGGTGTGCAGAATGGTAGTGAGCTGATGCAGCTCCTCCGTGAATGTGCCAGTTTGCCGGTACAACAAGTGAAGGTTGGTGAAGTGACTGACTGACTGACTGACTGACTGACTGACTGACTGACTGACTGACTGAGTGACTGACTGACTGACTGACTGACTGAGTGAGTGAGTGAGTCAGTGAGTGAGTGCGTGAGTGAACAAAAGTATTACTTTTCAGGTGGTGGGAGCCCATCGTCTCTCGTACGATATGGGCCGAGTGGTGGGCTAGACCCGGACCGGTCAGCCGTCCACCATCGCCACGATAGTGGTGGACCTGAGGAAGGGCCATCACCCGCTGATAACCTTTTACCCGGGGTACTAGGTTGGTTTTGAAACTTTTAGAGAAAGAATTTATATTTATGTTTTTACACTTACGTATGTATTAGTTTTATGAATCGTATGCTTTAATGTGGAGTATGTATTAGTTTATGTGGTAGAAATTTGAAATCGTTTACATGAGATGATATGTATGTATGATAATGATAGATGGTATGTAGGAGTTTCAAGAAATATGT
>CAXIWR010000025.1:0-207500 GCA_964036265.1 Daptonema setosum | reverse complement strand
TCACCGTTCAACTTCAAATTTTGTTCCCCTATACACACTCAGGCTAATCCGCCTCCTCGCTTAGGCCCAAATCAGAATAACAACTCGGTCAAGTACTGTCTGCTACATGCTTATGTAATTGATACACAGGCGTCTGCTGGGTAACCCTATCAGCGACCCGCTCTATTCATACAAAGAAAAACACATCTGGAATGGACGCCACTCATGTTTCCAAGCTTCACGCTTCTCCCCATGTCTAACACACCTAAACATAAACAGATGCAACATCTCGATACCACTCGACCGAGTTCGGTGCTGAAAACCTTGCACACCCTGTCTACCATCGCACCATCGCACCATCGGACCTATCAACGGTGCCATTCACCCAAACCAGACAGTCTGGCTTTTTCGATTCTGACCCGTTATCTCAAACCTAATATCACATTACAAAGTGCTGGGCATAAATGTTATGGCGATCAACAACCCATTCTCACATTTAGCAAAGGGCATGCCATCGCACCATCATTTATTCAGTGTTACATTCTCACTGATCTATGTTGTGTCTAAACAACATGATTTCCCAAAAATCTGTTATCTCTGACCATCGCGACCGAACGAACCGTTCCTATTGCAAATAGCAACTCATTCCCATCGCATTTCGAAAATGCCAACTATTTATCTAAAATCACTATGCATATTTGCAGTTTTAAAGATCAGCTCTTTTCGAACAATATTCATTCTGGTGGCAGCAGATAAAAGATAAATTCTTCTCGAACACAATTCATTCTGGTGGCAGCAGATATAAGATGAACTCTTATTGAACAAAATTCATTCTGGTGGCAGCAGATAAAAGATAAATTCTTCTTGAACAAAATTCATTCTGGTGGCAGCAGATATAAGGCACCCTCTTCTCGAACAAACTTCGTTCTGTGTATATAAAATGTTTTCTGAGTGTCAGGCGATCCCCTGCGTTCGGCAGAGGCTTTCCGAAGTATATCCGGATTTTTTTATGTTTTTTTCAGAGCTCACCAGAAATTCTTTTTCGTACGATTTTCCGTCTCGCGAACAATCAACCGCGCACGAGTCTTTTCTTCACAAGGAAGTTGAAGTTGGTTTACCTGGGTTTTTTCCTTTTTTGCTTTTTCTTTTTTCAAGTTTTTTTCTTCCTTTTCTTTTTGTAGTTTGCGAACTTCAGTGGTTGTAGTAACGCTAAATGCTAGCGCATGATAGAAAGCCGAGAAGCTCTAAATATCAAACTAAAAAACTGCTTTATTGAATTGCGCGAATTACGTGCTCGAAATCGTTCATTAGAAAAAGAGCTAACCGCCTACGAGACTAACTCAGTCCAGGTAGCTCATATGGCCCCTGTAGACACAGCTTCCTCGTCCTCAAATGGACATTCAGCTCGTTCTGAGCCTAGTATACCCGGTATGGGTTTTCTACTTAACAGTATTAAGCCGTTTAACGGCGATTCATTGTCGGACGTTCGAGCCTGGCTTGAACAATACGATAAGATCACAGGTGGTCTAGGGAATTCTCCCGATAAGCAAGCGCAACTCATGCGAATATTCCTTAACGGACCTGCAGAACGAGCTTATCGCTCCTATGATGATGACACAAAGAAGAGTTTTCAACTCCTTAGTCAGCATCTGATCTCAGATTTTTCCAAACCGGAACACAAAGCTGCTGCTGCGCGCGCCTTTTTTGAACGTAAACAGAACGTTGGCGAGCCCATCCTTGCTTTTGCATATGCTTTAGAAAAACTCTACTTACAGTCCTATGGACCTGTTCAGGATAAGTCAGTCCTCAAAGACGCTTTCCTCCGAGGCAGTAGCGGACGAGAAGGGGGGGGAATAGTGGAATTCCCCCCCCCTTTGGAGTTTTCGCTAAGGTGTAGGTGTTTTGGAGAAATTTGAGCACTGAGGACTATACTACGGACGGGAGAAAAAAGTTTGTTTTTGTTCTAATTTAGCTAAAAAATTTGCTGCAAATCCACTTTTTCGTTTTAAAAAATTCCCCCCATTTGCAGTTTCTTTCGTTTAACGCTTTTTTGTCCTATTTGCTTGGGCTATAATATGTGTACGTGTGATGCTTTGCTTGTGATGTGATATCATTACGTGTCTTTTATTATATTTCATAAAGTGGAATTGATTTTCAGATTCGCGGAAAGTAGAAGGAAGCACAGAACGAAGAAGATAAAAACATCGAACAACGATAATTTTCATATAAACTATATATTATCTGTCGTTCTTGTTATAAATAAACATTTATAAAAAACATGCTGGTCGTATTTCTGACTGATTTCGGCAAAAGTGGAATTCCACTTTCATAGTTAATTTATAGGATTTTCACCGAAAAGTGGAATTCCACTTTCTTAGTTAATTTATCTGATTTTCACCGAAAAGTGGAATTCCACTTTCATAGTTAATTTATAGGATTTTCACCGAAAAGTGGAATTCCACTTTCATAGTTAAGTTATAGGATTTTCACCGAAAAGTGGAATTCATCGAAAATTCATTGAAAAGTGGAATTCATCGAACATTCATTAAAAAGTGGAATTCATAAAATTTTCATGGAAAGTGGAATTCATCAGATTTTCATGGAAAAGTGGAATTCATTAAATTTTCACGGAAAGTGGATTTCATCAAATTTTCACGGAGAAGTGGAATTCATTAAATTTTCACGAAAAGTGGGATTCATCAAATTTTCATGGAAAAAGTGGAATTCATCGAGATTTCATGGAAATTGGAATTCATCGAGCTTTCATGGAAAAGTGGAATTCATCAACTTTTTATCAATTTCATGGAAAAGTGGAACTCATCATTTTTCATGAAAAGTGGAATTCTACGCAAACCCACCCGATTGCTCATTGAAGTTGAGTTTTTATTTTAACCCTGTGTTATCATTTATCACTAACATAAAAGGAGCACAGGTATATGCGACAACCACTTAATTGATTTGATGGTCAAAAACAATGATGCAACCAAGGTTAGTCATGATACATGTGTACACCACCACGGCACCACAGGCACTGAAACATGACGCAACGAATCATTACGCATGAATGTACAGACGAAATGTGAACACAACTGACAAACGGAGATCATTCAATACAATAACAATCATTCTTCTAGGATATGTACTGTTCACTCCTTCTGATCAGGAGCAATTCATACTACATCAGCAAGGGAATCCACTTTCACCTTTATACTGAACACTATATACTGTTTAATCACATATTTTAATTCAATTCTTTTCTAAGCTGTCATTCCACTTTTCACAAGCATAAAGTTGAAATTTCACTGGAATTAAAGAGATTATATTTGATTTAATTGATATATTGTTTAGGGGAATCCACTTTCAAGCTTGGTAAACCCAAGTCAAATACTTGTCAAGTTTCTCGATTATTTTGTTAAAAGTGGAATCCACTTTCTGGCGCTTAGATAGGTAAACCTTACTATCTTCATCTGACACAAAAATAACTATCACCATCGTTCTCAGCGGGTCATAATTAGTCAGAAAACTGATTTTCATTCTTATTGGACCATTTTCGAAAGTTCTGCCTTAGGGCATGCGCTACCGTAACCCGGTAATCTCATTATAGTCAATTAGTGCAATTAGTGGTTAATTACCACTAAAATCAGTTTAAATAGGTTATATCTCAAGCTGTACTTGTTCGATTTTGTTGAAATTTGGACATCTAGGGTAAAATTTCACGCTCTTTCGAGTGGAATAACTCTTGTTTAAAGTGGAATCCACTTTCTGGCGCTTAGATCGGTAAACCGTACTATCTTCATCTGACACAAAAATAACTATCACCATCGTTCTCAGCGGGGCATAATTAGTCAGAAAACTATATTTCATCCTTATTGGACCATTTTCGAAAGTTTTGAAATTTTCGAATTTCATGAAAAAATTAGTGCCATTTTCAAATTGGCAGTCACCTGGAAGCCGTTGTTCTGGCCAATAACTGGCAGAACATCGAAGATGGCAAGCTGAGTAGTGTTCAGGTTTGTGTAGCTTATGTTTAACCTTAGTTTGTCAACCTTAGGATTGAGTTAGTTTTAGTCACACAATAGGCAGTGTAATGAATGTGTAGTAGACTGAATTTGAATGCGCGCCATTTTTCTTGATGGCTATCAAGTAGACATGAATATGAACTTTATAACTAAGGTGAAAAACGGCGCGTTCTCTAATTTAATCTACTATTCAATTGAGCATGTAATATGTACAGTATGTACATACTATTAGGTAATAATATCATTGTTACTTATAGACTCGGCTTGACGTGCAACGACAGAAGCTGGTTGAACAAAACCGTGCTGTTCTGCGCACCGTCATCGAAACTGTGCTGCTACTGGGCAAAATGGGCATCGGCCTTCGTGGCCACCGTGACGACGGTCGATTTGAGGACGCGGATGGCACATACGAACGGTTAGAGTCTTACTTTTATGAATGAATATTAGGATATGAATGGAATTGTCTGGTTTGATGCTGAATGATTAATGACTGTTTAATGCTGAATGATTGAATGGTTGGTTGTCGTTAAAATACTCAATGGTTGTCGTTTTAGCGATGGCAATTTCCGTGAAGTCATTCGCTTTGCCGTCCGCTGTGGTCGTGCCGAGGTGGCCAATCACTTAGCCGCCGATGGTCGTCAGTTTGCCATGTCGAAGTCCACTCAAAACGAGCTGATTCAACTGACTGCCGACATCATAACCTCTGACATTTTGACTAAAGTTCGACAGGCCGACTTCTTTGCAGTACTGATTGACGAGACATCTGACAGGTTGGTAATGGAAAGAATTAGAAAGCGAAAACATCAGATTCTGGATCATATGAATATCAGTAAACTGGAATGAATGGTTCATATATTTAAAAAGAGTGTTTTTAGCTCGACTCACGAACAAATGTCGGTCGTCCTGCGGTACGTGTCCTCAAACGGTGACCAGCATGAAGTTCGTGAGGACTTGCTGGGTCTGTACCGGTGCCATGAGATGAGTGGCGAGGCGCTGACTGAGCAGTTGCTGTCCATTCTACGCAAGTGCCAACTCAATCTGGCGACCAAGTTTGTAGCCGTGGGCACTGATGGCGCTTCCAACATGACAGGCAAACAGAAGGTTAGAGATTTTTTCTACAATTCTTTCATTTCAAAATAGCGTGCCACTGGTTGTCGTTAGAGAAATTATTAGCGTGCCACTGGTTATCGTTAGAGAATGGTTATGAGTTTGTATAATAGGGGATATTATAGGTGAGATAGTATGGGTTTTAAGCTAATCATTGGTTGTCGTAGGAGGATAAACATCGTTCACACTCGTACATTACAGGGTCTCACTGCACGCCTCAGAGAGCTGCACCCAGAGCTGACCACGGTTCACTGCCTGAGTCACGTACTGAACTTGAGTGCCAATGCTCAGTCCTCTGTTCGTGAGCTGGCAAACACTCTGGACAATGTACGTACCATCGTGTCGTACTTTGGTCAGTCGCCACTGAGGCATGCTAAGCTGGCTGCTCAGCTGCTCAGCCACAACCTGCCCAATCGCACACTCTGTTCGGTTAGTCTTGTCTGAAACTGAATAATTCAGAACTGATTGTGTTTGAAAGCATATGCGCTATTAAAATTAGGCTTATCAACAAGTGTTTTTAGCTGTGCGAAACTCGCTGGACCGAAAGAATCAAGGCAGTCACTCAGTTCCGCGATTCGTATGTGGCGATCGTGGATGCTCTGGAGCAGTTGGCCACCGATGATGCAACAGCAGCTGCTCACTTGAAGGTTTGACATTGAATGGCTTATTGGGTTACGGTATAATTTGCGTTTATGAGTAATATGATAACGAGAACTGAATGACTGGATGATTAACTTAAAACTCAGTGCTATTATCTTTTTTAGACAATGTACGATACTGACATGCTGGTCTGTGTCACGATCCTGTCTGAAGTTATGGGCCACATCGTGCCGTTGGCCAAGAGTTTGCAAGAGCGCGGTGGCGACCTGGTCAAAGCCGTTGAGGCTGTCAAGTTCGTGAAGTCCGTGGTCGGGGACTGTCGCGACGATTGGGACTCGGTCTACTCAAAGGTTAGCAAACAGTTTCTTCTAGTTTATTTTGAATTGAATGAGTGTTTGAGTGAGTGTGTGAGTGAGTGAGTGAGTGAGTGAGTGAGTGAATGAGTTGGTGAGTGAGTGTGAATTTTCAAAGCTAAACCCTAAACAGCATACCTATATATTCGTACATTTTAGGCTACCGAGTTGGCAGACCAGCTGCAGACCGAACTGGTGAAGCCTCGTGTGATCGGCCGCCAGCGCAACCGCGCTAACGTCAGCAGCAGCTCTGTTTCCGAGCACTACCGACTCAACCTGTTCCTGCCTCTGGTTGACTCGGTGATGAGTCAGATGACCGATCGGTTCGGCCCAGCCACTGTCATGGCCACTCGACTCGGTGTTCTGATCCCTAAGTACTGCCACAGGTACAAGGATCAGGACATGAAGGACGTGCACAGTCACTACAAGGTCAGCTGACTGAACAATTGTGGTATGATTTCCAATGGTTTGAACGATAATCAATGAACTTGAATGACACTTACAACTATCAATTATTATTCAATAAGTTACTAATTATGTTAACTTATAGAAACTGCTCGGTTGCACACTGGTCGAACTCAACAACGAACGAAAGGTCTGGCTCAAGTGTGTGAGCACGCTGTCCGAGAGTGACAAGCCGGACACGGCCACTGCCACACTGGATTGGATGAGAAAGGTGAGTGAGAAATAAATTTTTGACGTGAATTTGCGTGAATGAATTGCTTTTGAATTAAACATGATGATTGCATTCTTTAGCTACGCTAATCACTATCTTTTAACTCATATCCCTTTACAGAATGCCCCATCGCTTCCCCTAATTGAGCGCTGCATCACTCTCTTCGCCACGATCCCTGTTGTAACGGCTGAAAATGAGCGCTCGTTTTCAGCACTGAAGCGTCTGAAAACGTGCATGCGATCTACCATGACTCAAGACCGATTGAACGGACTCACTATGATGCATGTTCATGGAAACGAACTGCTGAACAGCGAGGATAGCTGGAAAAATATGATTGATCGTGTGTTGACTGCTTATACACATGGAAAGAGACAGCTGGTGTTGAAGTAGATTTTTATCACAGATTTCTATTAAAAATTTATTCATTTTCACATTTTTATCTATTTCACATGTATATTTTCTATCGGGAATTTATTCATATATTACACACATTTCTATTTACTTTCATAAAGTTTCATATTTATTTTCTATAAACTTATATTAATGTTTAATCGAAAAGTGTTTTGTGTGAAAGAGGCCGCGCCGACAACTTATCTTAAACCAACATTTTATTACTCAAAACAATTCTACTGGAGAGACAAAAAGGAGGCAAAACTAAAATCAGCAAGAACAGAATGAATGCTGCATGGCCAGGGACGGCCTTTTTATAGGCGCGTGCCTGCCCAGGCACGAGAATTCAAATGCGCGCCCAAATGGCGGATGAGAAATAAAGGCCATAAAGGCAAATCGTTGACTTTCCCCTTCTTCAAAAAAATCGGGGAGTACAAAAATGAATCATATGACAAAAGTGGAATAAAGTGATCAAACGTGTGAACAAAGAAATAAGTGAAGTCATAATATGATAATGAGCAACAAAGTGGAATTGAAATGACAAAATACCGGTTGGATAATCAAATAAGGCAAAAAGACATTATTAATAATCATGACCAGAGATTCGATGGACTACACAGAACATGACACAGAAAATTACAACAAGTGAAAACAAATAAAATGGTACCACACACAAAAAACCTCCAACTTTCGGTACCATCCACCTGAGCCATCATGTAACGCCTGTACATGTCGATGCTCTCCTCCTCCTACCACCGATGAGTATGCTACTCACGCCATCCACCATCTCATTTATCCTACAGGCATACAGTGGCCGGCTTACTGACCACTGATCATGACGGCTTACAATCACACAGAAAATACTGCAGAATAAAGAAAAATTAACAACAACAAACAAACAAAGAAAATTTAACGACACGAATTAACAGTGGAAATATACAATTCCTTAAACTGATAACCAACCACCAAGCATATAGTTTTTATTTTAGAACTAATTCATCCAAACACCATACTCTATACATGCATTTTACAAAGGAAAAACACTATGCTTGGCTGCCAGTGCGATCACTCGTCGCCACCCGGTTTCTCCTAGTTTTCCGCGGCTTCTGTTTTTGTTTCCTTGGTCGGCTCTTCTTTTCCTTCTTCGTCCTCAATGTCACGCAACTCGGATACCATCTCGTCGACGCTCATCACCCTCAGCTCACCAGCACTTTCCAACAGCTGAAAACAGAGCATATCCTGACATACTATGACAAATAGACGACACAAAATACATCTGTATTTCCATTCTAATTGAACAATGTCATTTCATGCAAAAAAAAATTTCCACCAAACTGGTATATTCCATCTGACAGGAAATTTACGAAAAAAAAACATAACGGACAACGTCACGCCAAAAATCAGAAATATGTATAGATAAAATACACCAACACTGCTATCGTCTAGGAGCCTCTCCAAAGCACTGGGACGACGACATTCACCTTCCTCCGGCGTAGACGACCTTGGGCTCGCATCGACTGACATCGGTTCCGCTGAAACATCTTCCACTCATGAGTTATAAGCCCTGACGACCACTAAACTACGACCGTTACTCAGTGTTTGTAAAACTGGTTTTAAACAATTTACTACACGAAAATCTGGTTGAAACGTGAACGGACACAGTGAACCTCTCTGATTAATTAACGCAAACTCAAATAATTTGCTCAAAACAAATTTCCTTTCATCTTTCAAGCTCTGGAAAGTTCCAAAAAAAACATTCATCTTTCTTTTCCACGTCCAATACCAAACGATCTATTTACTCATGATAAACGACACTTTTACTATCAATCCAACCAACCAATCTCTTCCAGCTTTTCTAGCGGCTGCGGCACTCCAGCTTCGCTGTTACGCAGCTTCACCGGTTCGTCATCCTGCTGGCCCACGTCGTTCCGACGACGTTCGTTTCCGCCGGCTTCTGCCACCCTTCTCATCACCGAATTGCTGCCAAAATCTGTAATCCACCAGCCTCCTTAAAACACATCTATGCGTAACGTTCTCACTTTTTGAAAACAACAATTACTTATTCTCAAACGGATATGAAAACTGCTAGTCTGCCGATTAGTTTTAAGATTAAACTACCCACTATTCCACACATCCAACACCGATTTTTCACTTTCTGACGATCTAATTAATCCAAAAAAACAAGATTCACTCAATTTTTGCCTGGGTCATTTATTTTAAACGGTCTATACCGGAATTACTGGCCCGTAGTCCTCGCGTCGCCTATACCATTAAAAAAAATTCTTTTGACCTCCTACTCTCTGGTAACCTCAATAATCATGTTAGAACACTTACCTCGACCAGCCGGAGCAAAACGTCGATTTGCCACGGCAATTTCGCGGCCACGATGACCTCCACGAGCTCCCGTGAAACCGTCGGGCTCGAGTGTGCCACCGTTACCTTCAAAACACAGCTCAATTCTACCAACGCAACTTTACCTTTCAACAAAAATTAGTCTATCCTAACTAAACCAATCGAAAACTCGAATCAAAACCTCGTCTAAATAACTTCTAATCAGACTCCACCGTAATAATCCAAACACTAAGGGAACAACAATTACTCATTCAGTCTCTGACACACTTGGATAAAGCCATTCAGCAAAGAACATATAAATACTCATCTCACAATTACGATACACCTAATTTGACTACTCCACTCACCTCTCTCGGTTCCAACTCGTTGGCCGAAATCCGTGTTCCGACCCCGCAGCCCCGTTGTACCCCGCAGCATCACCATTCCTCGACGCTCTTGAACAACGCCGATAACACCACCTGGAAAACTTTTATTTACACACTACTGTCTGTACACCGAAATTAATACTGAGTAGTACTGCCATTGGTAACTTAGATAATAAATCTACCATGAAAATAGTGACAATCATCACTTCATTTTCGTCATAAAATCAAAACACAAATCAATCTCTCCCTATCTGTCACCCCATTTACTAACATCATTCTCACGTTCACTCACCTTTCTGTGTGACAACGACCCTGCAATGAACGGCAATGTGTCCGGTCTGGTTACACCGGAAACATTTCCGAGGGCCATTCGACCCTCCACCTCGACGACCACCCCGAGCCGTACACGTTGAAGCGTAATGGCCCACCTGCCCGCAAGTGAAGCAACCGGTGGCGTTCCGGGTGCAGTGCTGGGCCTTGTGGGCTCCGCCACACTGGTGACATCCCGGCAGAGTTGGACAGGCTCGCCGATCGTGTCCTGGACGCCCGCAGAGCCAACAACACTGTTTCCGAGACGGAGGAGGTGGCGACTCGTCTAAACAATTATTCTCATAAAATAATAATCACCAAAAAAAAAACTCTCATCGTCAAATGTCTCATGTCTTAATTGGAACTTCAGTTTTGTTTGAAAAAAAGGCAAACTCCTCTACTTCGCTCGCTTCACACCATCCATTTCTTAAAGATAAAATAAAACTGAACTATCCACAATATTATTTACACATGACAACCCTTAATTTTTCGAAGAAAAATACTAATCACCGTCATGAACATAACAACAACCCGCCGCATCCAACACGAGAATTTCCACGTACTACCGGAATTTACAAGGTCTTCTCCTTTCGTTACTAATAATAAAATCAAGACCAAACACATTTACGAACCTGAACCTTTCACCCTTTTCGAAGCGAAAGCGGCGGCTGCTGCACGCCCGATGAACATCGCTTCCTCCTCGGCACCGCGCTTTGCCATGATTGAATGAACGCGCCTTGCAATTAGCCGAAACACTGAAACACAAATAAATGTTAATTGAACAACGTCACAACACATAACACCCATAAACAATACATAAACAATATGAAAACATATTCCAATTGACCCATACAGATGAACAGAACAAGGTCAACCGGACAAATCAGAACAGTAAATTCCTGAGCACTGACAATCAACTCTCACCATAAACGACGGCAAATTAACACTGATTAGTAAGCAAAAATTGGGAATAACGAATGAATTAGAGAATTTGAGTATTTCATGTAATCAAATGACTTTTACTGCTCGGATCGTGGCTGCAAATAAGCCAACGGTACCCGATGCATCTTAAAACGCCCATCACTTTCCACTTCGACCAACGCTGACCGACGACCGATCTCATGTATCACTCCCTTGACGCTGTTCGCCATGTCGATTTTCAACTTTCTCTGTGCACGAAGAACGTCACTGCGCACAAACACGCGATCCCCTTCCTTGAATCTAGTTTCAACCCGATCGAAATACTTGCCCTGCGTATAGCCCTCCTGTGCCTTGACTATCTGCTCTTTGACCCGACCCCAAAACTCAGTCAGCTCTCCCTTCTCGACGAACTCGCCCCCTTCAGCACTATACGGCACTCCAAACACGATGTGAAACGGTGATAAATAACCCAGCGTCTGGTGCGGCTTGACATTGTATGCCATAGCAGCAGCGTCTGCGTATAAATACCACGCGTTTGTGTTACGTTTTTCTTCTGCCAAGCGTTTAGCCAGCACTTCCTGGAACGAACGATTAGCCCGCTCAACCAGTGCGTTGGCTGTCTTACTGCCCGCCGTGAGTATCTCATGTTTAATGTGCTTCTCTGCCAGAAACTCCTGAACAAACTGTGAGCAGAAATGCGAGCCTTGATCGGAAACTACCTCAGACGGCACCCCAAAATTCGAGATAACCTTGTTGAGACCCTTAACCGTAGTTTTACCATTCTGAGACTTCGTAGGACACACCACCATCCATCTGCTAAACGCGTCCACTAACACCAGACAGTACGGTACCGCTGACGTACGCCGTATTTCAGTGAAATCCATATGCCAGCATTTCCTTGGCTGTTCAGGAGGCGGTCTATTCAGCATGGGTAGTATCTCATATCTGCCCGAGCGTTGTTTGCAGACATCACAGCTTTCCACAAACGCCTTAACGTCAGCCCGTAGGTTATCCCAAACCTCCCCATAGTGCTGTTTCAAAGCCTGAAACGTAGCTTCCACCCCCGCATGGCAAGCAAACGAACCCTTGTGGTGCAAACTCAACAGACGTTGTTTTTCGTGTGCCTGCAATCGAGTCAACATGCGACACACTCTTGGAGCCCTCGATAATGAATCTGCGACTGAGTTCTCTTTACCAGCTACATACTTGATCTCAAGATCGTACTGTTGAACTATCATGGCCCACCGATAAAGCTTGGGACTCGGCAGGTCCTTTTTCAACAAACCCGTGAGCGGACGATGATCGGTAAAGAGAATGACTTTCTCACCCACCAAGTAAACATGAAAATGAACCAATGCGAAAATTACGGCCCTCATTTCTAACTCAGTGGCCGCGTAGTTCTTCTCCGCCTTGTTCGTCGCCTTACTTGCGAAACCGATCAATCTGAGCTTGCCCTCCTGTCGCTGCTCGCACATCGCACCGAAACCCACGATACTAGCGTCAGTGTGGAGTATATACGGACAACCGCAACCGATCATGGGACGACTAAGAGTCGGCGTTTCCGCAAACTCGTTGCAAAGTTGACGATAGAGATCTTTCAACGCTTGTGTCCATACCAACGGGGATTTTGGAGTCTCTAACTTACTCATCATCGCTTGGAAGGGCGCTACTCGCACAGACAAGTTCTTTTGGTACTGTCGTAGATAATTGACCATACCCAGGAAACCCTGCATGTCCCGTTTATTTTGTGGCATAGGAAAATCTCGAATGGCTGCTGCCTTTTTCGGATCAACCTTAATCCCGTCCGCTGATACGATATGACCCAGATAGCGCAGTTCGGAAACAGCAAAGATACATTTGACCGGATTCAAGCGCAACCCCGACTTTTCCAACGTTTTCAACACCATCAACAGATGATTTTTATGTTCCTCCAACGTCTGAGACACTACTAGAATATCGTCCAGGTACACGTACACAAATTTACCGATGAAAGCCGCCAACACACTTTTCATCATCCGAGTAAAAGTGGCCGGGGCGTTGGTGAGCCCGAAGGGCATGCGCAACCAAACGTACACTTTGTTGTTAGCAGCAAACGCCGTTTTGGGAATTGAATCAGGATGCAAAGGAACACAATAATAGCCGCATTTCACATCCATCGAAGAAAAATAACGGCCTTTGCCAAGAGTAGCCAGGATGTCGTCAATGCGACCAATCGGAAAACTGTCTTTAACTGTCTGCTCGTTTAAACGCCGATAATCCTGGCAGAATCTCCACGACCCGTCGCTTTTCTTCGCTAGAACCACCGCGCTACAGTACGGACTGCTGGCCTCCATGATTAGACCCTTATCAAGCAAATCTTGAACCATTTTTTCTACTTCGGCTCTCTGAGTGAAAGGCAAGCGACGCTCCGTCATCTTGAACGGCGGATGCGAACCAGTATCAATGAAGTGCATGGTATCTACTTTACCGACATTCTGAATATTCTGAGTAGAACCCGCCTTATACGAAGAACTGAAAGTATCTCGACACGACCAAAGCAGATCCTCCAGCTCCTCACGCTCCGCCGAAGACCAACAAGTACCCAAAGTCAGATCCTTAACGAAATCCGCCCGTGAAAAATCATCTTCAGACTTCTCTGTTGCTGACGGCAATTGACAGTAGTACTGTAAATCATCATCCCCGTCCGCAAAATCCTGCTCAAACTCACCCTGCTCACTAGCTAATGAGATTTGTGCAACAACAGATGGATGACCAGACTCGTCTTGAAACACAATCAACGCTTCCTCGTCCTCGTCGTCCAACGGCAGTTTCTCCTTCACCCGAGCTACCAACGAAGTAGTACCCGGCTGATTACAATGACTCAAGTAACAACACCCGTCCGGTCCTACAATCTGGAAACTCAGCTCTTGCATAGCGCGCACTCCGAGTAAAAACGTCGTGCTCGTCTGGTCAATCACATGACAAACTATCGTCTTAGTCTTACCCGCAACCTCTATGCTCATGCTAAGAACACCCAGACAATTCACAGCTGTGTCGTTGATGGCCACCAGCTGTTGCGCGCACGGCTTAGGTGTTAAATTCAACTGATCCACTAGCTCCTTCGATACCAACGAGTTAACCGATCCGGAGTCTAACGTCCAATCACCCGGCTGTAAAACAACCCCCTCAACGATCAATTTCGGTTTAACAGCAGCCGGCACACGAGTAGACTGACAAACCTGTCTGATTGGCAGCCGAACCATACCCACCCGAGCTACTGACGGACTAGAGGACTCCTGAATTTTCAGTTTTTGTTCAACATTGTCCAACTGAGTCTTCATGTCGACAACTAACTGCTCCAGCCGACTACTAGATGATTCGAATGCCACCGAGCGCACATTTTGACGATTCTGAGCACCCTGAGACTTATTCGGACAATCGGGAGACTTGTGGCCGTCCTGACCACATGAGTAACACTTAACCACGGGATGCTGCTGATTGAGCCTACCCTGATTAAAATTACCCGCCGCCTGATTGAAATTGCCCGCCTGCGCACGAAAATTCTGACCATTAGGAGGGCGACTACTGTGACCGGAAAAACCGCCGCCTGAACCCTGATTACCGTTAGAAAAAAAATTATTCCCTCTGTGTTGAAAACCGCCACCCTGGTAGCCACCAAAACTAGGCCGAAAGGTTTGCTGAGCGGCTGAAAAACCCCGACCTGTGTTATTATGTGAGTCACCATATCGACGCGATGAACCCACAAACGGACAACCAGAAACTACATGATTACCGTTACGCTGGCAGTGTGTACAAAATAAACGAGGCGGTAGTGAACGAGCCGTGAACATGTTACCACCACCCTGTGCCCCACTGGAACCCGGATTCCTACTTCCCCTGCCAAAGAGTTCTTTATCCACATCCTCTTTGACTACCAGTTGGTTTAACAACTCATCAAACGACAGAATCCCCAGACGCGCAGCCTCCCCACAGATCGCCTTAAATTGCACATTACTCACGCCAGCCTTGAGTTGGCCCACCAAAGTTGAGTTATAGAGTCGCTCCGATGGATAGAAAGGGCACAGCGACTTTAACGAACGACCGTAGTCAGCCACCGACTCGTTTGGCAACTGCACGCGCGACATGAATTTGGCCATCAATTTAGACGCACTAAAAGGGTCCGTGTACCTATCGCTCAAATATTTAAGCGCCGAATCCCACGTAGGATTTTGGTTCTGATCCATGTACTCTCGATAAGCCAAACCCGACAGACATTGTTCTAAATGCAGCACCTTAACCCGATCCGATACCCCTAAATTCTCTACCCGACCCTTCAATGCCCTTAACCACGACCCAAACTCCTCCTCATTCGTACCATTGAAAGTGCGATAACTACCCGAAAGAATCATGTTATCAGTTTGTTTGTTACACATTTGCACTACAGCATCAGCCAAACTATCTCTATACTGTGGTGGATGAAGCGGACTAGCGAACTGGCCCGCTTCCTGCTGGTTTTCAGAAACCGCGGTACGATTCAAAACACTCTGGGAAGGGTCTTCACCCAACCCCGTGCCTACCTGCACCATACCCAAGTCAGTCTGACTTGACTCTATGAACCCTGATGGTCCACCAGGCCTCGAGCCTAAACCGTTTTGATCGTTAACCACGCCACCTTGAACTGGCACCACCCAACCAGCAACCCACGGCAACTTATCGAAAGCGCTAAAGCACTCCACACCAGTCATCATCACCGTTTGAAAAATATCCACAATACCCGCATCCTTATTCGGCGCGACGAACTTAATGTTTTCAAATACCCGATGAATCTTTGAAAGTTCCTTAAGCACCTTCACCACTTTCAGTAAACCCTCCTTATCCTGACCCCCATACAGATAGTTAACGTAATCGAAAAACTCCTGCTTGTTGCACTCCCAATACTCACTGTCCTCATTCGATTTAAAAACCGATGTTTCAGGTACACGGGGAACCGGTGACTTCAGCGTATAGCCACCTCTACTCCTATCCAAAGGTGGGCTACGAATCATATCACCACCCTCATTCATCGATGCACGCTATAAAAAAATGCAAAAAGGAAACCCAACAACTAGCAATTGAACAGGAATGAAAAAATATAAACAACAAGGCAGAACAACAGAATGCAATTTCCAATATCTCAAAACCGATCAAAATTTTCAACACCGAAAAATTCACTTCGAATTTCCATACATGAAAAAAAAATTCAAATTTTTTGTTTACCAACAACTTTTTGGCAGCCAGCCAAAATCACAAAAGGGTCGAGACAAACATCGCAAATCACAATGATGCTGAATATATACTCAAATGCAAATAATGAACATCAGAATTTTCCGAAAGAACCTCTACTTACTACCACAAAACATTCTAGAACAATTCCAACAAATGAAAATTCAAACAGTCATGGGAAGAGAACGTCGGGCGCCATTAATGTTTAATCGAAAAGTGTTTTGTGTGAAAGAGGCCGCGCCGACAACTTATCTTAAACCAACATTTTATTACTCAAAACAATTCTACTGGAGAGACAAAAAGGAGGCAAAACTAAAATCAGCAAGAACAGAATGAATGCTGCATGGCCAGGGACGGCCTTTTTATAGGCGCGTGCCTGCCCAGGCACGAGAATTCAAATGCGCGCCCAAATGGCGGATGAGAAATAAAGGCCATAAAGGCAAATCGTTGACTTTATTCATATATATATTTTAGTTACTATTATAGTTGTGATTGAGACTCTTACTACATAATGACATTGTGATTGACTATCCTTATTGACCTGTGATACTGTTGACTATGTGACTATTATTATGACATTGTGATTGACTATACTTATTGACCTGTGATACTGTTGACTATGTGACTATTATTATTAGACACTACATGCACAATCATAACTTATGACTATCTGACTTATGCACAAACACAAACTACGATGGGAACCTGTTGAAAGTTGACTTCAGCTTCTAATGGCCGAAACAGGGTTCCATCGTAGACATGATGATGTTGGTTGAGTTAGGTGATGAAAAGTGAAGTGAACCTGGTTTGAGTTGGAAGGTGAAGAGTTTCGAAGTTTGGCTGGTTACGGATTCCCCCCCCCCCCCTGTCCCCATTCATGTATTTTTATTGTGTATTGCCTTTTTATCAGCAAAATTAAATGTAAAGAAAAGGTTTCTTTTAAAACAAAATTTTAATATTGCTGATACTATACTGATTTGGTAACTTCAAACATTCAAGTGAATTGTTCAATGGTCTACCCGTTTGATGTTGTCAATGAGGTGAATTACATGTTAGAATTTCCATTGAATATATTGTTGTTCGTTCCTATTTTTACAAAGCCATTTGAAATTTTCAATTGTGTTTCAACGTTAAGTTCTATAATTTCAGATGGCTGATTTGCTGGTTGCGTATGTCAAGTGTTAGCGAGTGTAAAACAAGCAGAAATTGACATACAAAATCAGTAATGAATCTTGTATATTTTGTCGATACTTTCTATAATTTTCCACTATACTTGTGATCAGCGATTTAGAATTTCACTGAATTATCAAAAAAAAATTATTCTAAAACGCTGATTCAAAACTTGTCGAGTACTTGCTCATAATGCATGTGCCTAACTTATAGAAACCGAAAGTACTCGAGAGGTCCTATGTTTTAAAAATTGTGCATTTGTTGTTATTAATCTCAGTTAATGATTATAAAGTTGGCTAAATTGATATAGTTGGACTCTTTGTAATAACACCATATAAAGTATACCGTAATATACGGTATATAAAAAGTAATTCAAGCAAACGCGATTCCGAATGACATTAGAAATGAGAAAAATTAAGGTGTAGATAGAATGACTATTTTAGAGAAAAAAAATTAAGGTGTAGGTAAAACGAGGTTTTTTAATGGGAATTAAGGTGTAGGTAAAATGGGACCGAAAAAAATTCCCCCCCCTTTGGCCGAATCACTCGTCCGCCACTGCTCCGAGGTCTACAGCCTTATTTCCAGCAATCATTGCTCTATGCTCCTGATGTACCTAAATCTTTCGATGATGTGGTAAAATTTCTGCAAAAGTTTGAACTTAAGCAACAAGCTTCGCAATTAGAAGCTGCCGCTGCTCAGGGTACAACACCCCTTGTTTTAACTCCTGTTTCTCAGTCGAAGTTTTTACTGCTCAGCGACCTGCTTCTCCTGATCCCATCACTCAGTTCACACTGCTATAATGTTGTTTACACGACCTTTTTTAAATCACTTTACTTCGACTGTTTACAGCATTAGGGTTTTACTTTCTCAGAAGTCCCCCTTTTATGTAATCATAGTACCAAGTGACTTGCTTTGACTATCGTCACTGTTTACATATACCTCAGTGGTAACCCCACCTCATGTATTTCCAGACCACACGTGCCACTGTTCAAGCCATACGACCAACCCATACAGACGTTACTGGTGAATATGACGCCACCGGCCCTACCGATACAACCGCCTCTACTGGTGAATATGATACGATATTGATATGATTCATTTCATTTTCCCCACGATTTAAACATTTCTTTCACATCCATGTCATAATTTGTGCATAATAATTTTTCATCATGTCAAAACATGTCTGGAACGAGGACGTTCCTCGTATGTGAAGGGGAAAGATGTTATGGGGTAATCTCCCCATCGGATAAATTGTCCCCAGGAACAAGTGTCCCACAGAGGCTCCGCCTCCTAGCATTTCGATGATTCGAACTTTAGCTTTAGCAGCTCTGAGTTTTCATACAGCATTCATTCGAACCAACCGTTCCTGATATTACAACCCGGAGTCAGACCACTCTGATATGGAATAGAGCACACACATTTTATGTGTAGTGCTGAATGGTCCTATTGGGTACCTCACCCCTCCCGACACTTAGTCGTTCCCCGATACCTAGTATTCTTCCTGGATAAACACCACTTAAGGTAAACCCTTTGGGTCACCCGCCCCTCCTTCTTGACATGTGTTGCGTATCACTTAACCTCACTCATATCACTGTAATGTAATGTAATCACTTTATTAGCTAGTTATTATTATTCTTATGATTCTGATTGTGTAATCTTTATAAGTAATCTTCAATCTTACCGTAACACCTCTTTACTATTTTGTAATGTATTAGTTTTCAAGTCTACCTTATTCTCTATATCTATAGTTAGTTTATTGTAATCCGTTCTCACTCATACGTAATCTCGTTCTCTTATTAAAATAACAGTTAACACAAGACGATGGGTGACGATACATGTAACCGATAATGATACATACACACACCAATTACACACGTAACACACAATGTCATGGGTGAAGGGCCAACACACAATAGGCAGGCCCGGGTTACGGAGCCGCCCATGACAAGTGGAGGCCCACCTACGACAGTACCTAGTTAGTACTGCACTACTCTGAGAATCCAAAATTGCCAAACCTGTAATTAGCGAGTTTTTTTATAACAAAAATGTTTTGGAGAATTGAAATTTTCAAATTGTATGTATTTTCGATCCACTACTTAATTTTTCAAACGGATCCCACTTCCGCGCTCCGCGCGGTGCTAACGCGCTTGTCCTCGCTATCGCTCGGACAAGCCAGCCTCACGATAGGTTATCGGGGTTAACGAACAGTAAAACTTCAAAGGGAATAGTAAAACGAAAAAACTCGTCTGTGGCCAGTATTTTACCAAAATTTTACAAAAGGTTTTGAACCCAGAACCTCTCGCATGAGAGGCCAACACCCTAACCACCAGGCCATACTGGCTTTGGTTGATATGTGATAAATGCTGGTGTCAACATGACGGTAGAAGCACACGTTGGTGGCATTCACTGCACGTGTTGAATTTTGGATTCTCAGAGTAGTGCAGTTAGAAAACTTGCGCCCGGGTTACGGAGCCGCCCATGACAGCTTTATCCGCTCATAACTCACGATAGAAAAGTCGGATTGTCGAAAACTCAATTCCATCGTGTAGAGCGTGGTCGAATTGACCTAGAAACATGTTCAAATTGCCGAAAAGTTTTTTTTTTAATGGAACCCATATAATGGCACATGCCAGTTTTCGGGTCCCAAATACCGTAATTTTCAGTCGTCTGCAGGGCTCGTGCCTGGAATTATTTTTTCGGTAAATTCAACTTTATCCTAGTTGCAAACCACCAACTGGACCCAACTAGCATGAGTTTTCGACCCCAAGTCGTTCGTGGAACCTGTGGTACACTGTTCATGGGTTCCACGTAAATGGCTCAAATTTTGCCAAAAATAGGCTTTATCCGCTTATAACTCACGATGGAAAACTCGGATCGTCGAAAACTCGCTTCCGAAAACTCAAGTCTTTCGTGGGAGTCGGAGAACTTCCATAAAAGGAAACGTCATAAAAGGAAACTGCATAATAGGAAACTGCATAAAAGGAAACTGCATAAAAGGAAACTGCATAAAAGGAAACTGCATAAAAGGAAACTGCATAAAAGGAAACGGCATAAAGGGAAACAGCATAAAAGGAAACTGCATAAAAGGAAACAGCATAAAAGGAAACCGCATAAAAGGAAACTGCATAAATGGAAACTGCATAAAAGGAAACTGCATAAAAGGAAACTGCATAAAAGGAAACTGCATAAAAGGAAACTGCATAAAAGGAAACTGCATAAAAGGAATCTGCATAAAAGGAATCTGCATAAAAGGAAACTGCATAAAAGGAAACTGCATAAAAGGAAACTGCATAAAAGGAAACTGCATAAAATGAAAATCTATTCAAAAAGGTAAATCCATCCATAATTCAAAAGGAAATTGTATCCAAGGGAATTTTTATAAATCTTCAAAAAAGGGAAATCACATCCAAAGGAAAATGTATAAATAGGTATTCACATCCAGGGAAAATTTATAAATAGGTAATCACCTCAAACGGAAAATTAATAAATAGGTAATAACATTCAAAGGAAATTTCATCCACGGTAATTTTATACAGTTGACAAAACGAAGGATAATTTGATATAGGCTAGTCGCTCAACCGACTTAGACCGGCATACAGTAAATCTATCCATTTCTTTTATGCAGTTTCCTTTTATAAATTTACCGTGGATGGCATAGATTTACTGTAAGCCTCAGTCAGTCGGTCAGTCAGTCAGTCAGTCAGTCATCAATCAATCAGTCAGTCAGTCAGTCAGTCAGTCAGTCAGTCAGTTACAGTCAAAATTTGTATCAATTATCAGACGCGGCCGATGCATAAAAACAATATATGAAAAAGACTTCAGGTGACCGGGACGGGACGGGACAACATTTTAAAGAACCCTCCGGGACGAGACGGGACGGGACAAGTTATTGTCCCTGGAAATTACGGGACAAAACGGGACAGAATATTCTGTCCCGGGACAAGATTTACCCCTGTCCCGGGACATGAGCGATGACCGATGATTCTCTGTAGGTTGTATTGGTATGTTAATGTTTCTCACATATATAAACATATGATCTGTAGGTACAACCACTTATTGCGTTTGCAAGCTGGCCGTGTGCCACAGCCAAACTTCCAACAGGCACACGATGAAGTTGTACGGCATCTGATCGCATCTTTTGGGAAGGGTGTCAAGACTTACATACCGTCAAAAGAGGCAAGCAAGAGGAACTTCACCAATTGGAAAAACAAACGAGGTGAGTTGATTTGTAAAATTATCGTTTATATGCTTTCATTTTATGCATTTCCTTTTATGTACATTCCTTTTATACAACTTCCTTTAAACAAATTCAAAAACGCAATTTGTAGCTACCGTGGACAAGCATTTGCGTGATCCTACCAGCCTATCTGAGTTGCCCACGCCGTTCCCAGCTGCAACGTTGTTCCCACCACCCTGCATTTTGTTTTTGCACAGCTGTTAGTTGAATGTCCAGGAATGAAAGTATAATGATTCACACTTTACCTGGATCGATCGATTGTAGTTGAGTTTATAGAGGAAATTTAAAAAGGCAATCTCCTTCTCCCCCACTATGAAAACGCTATAGCTGTCGCACGCTTCTTTTAAATCTCTACAGTACTATAAAATAAATCCTATGCCAGGCCAGTCACATAACTTATCAAGGATTAGTTTTTAGGTCATGAAGGGAAATATGAATAAAAGTAGTAATTGAAGTATCAAGGATTAGGCAACCTTCTCATCTGCGGGCCAAGGCACATAGCGATAACACCCATTAAGTTCAGTATGTGTCTGGGCCACAAATCACAATTGTGGTCCATGACAAAATCACATTTATTTCACATCTATTGGTAAATCTATCAAGAGGAAAATTCATATAATTGTAAATATATCAAATGGTAAATTCATCTATTCGTAAATCTATGCAGAGGTAAATTCATATAATGGTAAATATATCAAAAGGTAAATTCATATAAAGGTAAAGGTAATGACATACATGAATGAATTTTCCTTTTTAAATACTTACATTCAGAAGTTTTTCCTTTTATGCAGTTTCCTTTTATGCAGTTTCCTTTTATGCAGTTTCCTTTTATGCAGTTTCCTTTTATGCAGATTCCTTTTACGCAGATTCCTTTTATGCAGATTCCTTTTATGCAGATTCTTTTTATGCAGTTTCCTTTTATGCAGTTTCCTTTTATGCAGATCCCTTTTATGCAGTTTCCTTTTATGCAGTTTCCTTTTATGCAGTTTCCTTTTATGCAGCTTCCTTTTATGCAGTTTCCTTTTATGCAGTTTCCTTTTATGCGGTTTCCTTTTATGCAGTTTCCTTTTATGCAGATTCCTTTTATGTAGTTTCCTTTTATGCAGTTTCCTTTTATGCAGTTTCCTTTTATGCAGTTTCCTTTTATGCAGTTTCCTTTTATAAATTTACCGTGGATGGGATAGATTTACTGTATGCCTTTCGTGGCACCTGTGGTACACTGGTCACGGGTTCCACGGAAATGGCTCAAAATTAGCCAAAATCAGGCTTTATTCGCTTAAAACTCGCGATAGAAAAGTCGGATCGTCGAAAACTGACTTCCAACGTGTAGAGCGTGGTCGAATTGACCTAGAAACATGTTCAAATTGCCTAAAAGTTTTTTTAATGGAACCCATTTAATGGCACATGACAGTTTTAGGGTCCCAAATACCGTGATTTTCAGTCGTCTGCAGGGCACGAGCCTGGAAACGTTTTTTCGCTAAATTATATTACATCCTAGTTGCAAACCACCAACTGGACCCAACTAGCATGAATTTTCGACCCCAAGTCTTTCGTGGCACCTGTGGTACACTGGTCACGGGTTCCACAGAAATGGCTCAAAATTAGCCAAAATCAGGCTTTATTCGCTTATAACTCGCGATAGAAAACTCGGATCGTCGAAAACTCACTTCCATCGTGTAGAGCGTGGTCAATTTGACCTAGAAACATGTTCAAATTGCCGAAAAGTTTTTTTAATGGAACCCATTTAATGGCACATGCCAGTTTTAGGGTCCCAAATACCGTAATTTTCAGTCGTCTGCAGGGCACGAGCCTGGAAACGTTTTTTCGCTAAATTCTATTACATCCCAGTTGCAAACCACCAACTGGACCCAACTAGCATGAGTTTTCGACCCCAAGTCGTTCGTGGCACCTGTGGTACACTGTTCATGGGTTCCACGGAAATGGCTCAAATTTAGCCAAAAATAGGCTTTATCCGCTTATAACTCGCGATAGAAAAGTCGGATTGTCGAAAACTCAATTCCATCGTGTAGAGCGTGGTCGAGTTGACCTAGAAACATGTTCAAATTACCGAAAAGTTTTTTTAATGGAACCCATTTAATGGCACATGACAGTTTTCGGGTCCCAAATACCGTAATTTTCAGTCGTCTGCAGGGCACGAGCCTGGAAACGTTTTTTCGCTAAATTCTATTACATCCTAGTTGCAAACCACCAACTGGACCCAACTAGCATGAATTTTCGACCCCAAGTCTTTCGTGGCACCTGTGGTACACTGGTCACGGGTTCCACGGAAATGGCTCAAAATTAGCCAAAATCAGGCTTTATTCGCTTATAACTCGCGATAGAAAACTCGGATCGTCGAAAACTCACTCCCATCGTGTAGAGCGTATTCGAATTGACCAAGAAACATGTTCAAATTGCCGAAAAGTTTTTTTAATGGAACCCATTTAATGGCACATGCCAGTTTTAGGGTCCCAAATACCGTAATTTTCAGTCGTCTGCAGGGCACGAGCCTGGAAACGTTTTTTCGCTAAATTCTAATACATCCTAGTTGCAAACCACCAACTGGACCCAACTAGCATGAATTTTCGACCCCAAGTCTTTCGTGGCACCTGTGGTACACTGGTCACGGGTTCCACGGAAATGGCTCAAAATTAGCCAAAATCAGGCTTTATTCGCTTATAACTCGCGATAGAAAACTCGGATCGTCAAAAACTCACTTCCATCTTGTAGAGCGTGGTCCAATTGACCTAGAAACATGTTCAAATTGCCGAAAAGTTTTTTTAATGGAACCCATTTAATGGCACATGCCAGTTTTAGGGTCCCAAATACCGTAATTTTCAGTCGTCTGCAGGGCACGAGCCTGGAAACGTTTTTTCGCTAAATTCTATTACATCCCAGTTGCAAACCACCAACTGGACCCAACTAGCATGAGTTTTCGACCCCAAGTCGTTCGTGGCACCTGTGGTACACTGTTCATGGGTTCCACGGAAATGGCTCAAATTTAGCCAAAAATAGGCTTTATCCGCTTATAACTCGCGATAGAAAAGTCGGATTGTCGAAAACTCAATTCCATCGTGTAGAGCGTGGTCGAGTTGACCTAGAAACATGTTCAAATTACCGAAAAGTTTTTTTAATGGAACCCATTTAATGGCACATGCCAGTTTTCGGGTCCCAAATACCGTAATTTTCAGTCGTCTGCAGGGCACGAGCCTGGAAACGTTTTTTCGCTAAATTCTATTACATCCTAGTTGCAAACCACCAACTGGACCCAACTAGCATGAATTTTCGACCCCAAGTCTTTCGTGGCACCTGTGGTACACTGGTCACGGGTTCCACGGAAATGGCTCAAAATTAGCCAAAATCAGGCTTTATTCGCTTATAACTCGCGATAGAAAACTCGGATCGTCGAAAACTCACTCCCATCGTGTAGAGCGTATTCGAATTGACCAAGAAACATGTTCAAATTGCCGAAAAGTTTTTTTAATGGAACCCATTTAATGGCACATGCCAGTTTTAGGGTCCCAAATACCGTAATTTTCAGTCGTCTGCAGGGCACGAGCCTGGAAACGTTTTTTCGCTAAATTCTAATACATCCTAGTTGCAAACCACCAACTGGACCCAACTAGCATGAATTTTCGACCCCAAGTCTTTCGTGGCACCTGTGGTACACTGGTCACGGGTTCCACGGAAATGGCTCAAAATTAGCCAAAATCAGGCTTTATTCGCTTATAACTCGCGATAGAAAACTCGGATCGTCGAAAACTCACTTCCATCGTGTAGAGCGTGGTCGAATTGACCTAGAAACACGTTCAAATTGCCGAAAAGTTTTTTTAATGGAACCCATTTAATGGCACATGCCAGTTTTAGGGTCCCAAATACCGTAATTTTCAGTCGTCTGCAGGGCACGAGCCTGGAAACGTTTTTTCGCTAAATTCTATTACATCCCAGTTGCAAACCACCAACTGGACCCAACTAGCATGAGTTTTCGACCCCAAGTCGTTCGTGGCACCTGTGGTACACTGTTCATGGGTTCCACGGAAATGGCTCAAATTTAGCCAAAAATAGGCTTTATCCGCTTATAACTCGCGATAGAAAAGTCGGATTGTCGAAAACTCAATTCCATCGAGTAGAGCGTGGTCGAGTTGACCTAGAAACATGTTCAAATTACCGAAAAGTTTTTTTAATGGAACCCATTTAATGGCACATGCCAGTTTTCGGGTCCCAAATACCGTAATTTTCAGTCGTCTGCAGGGCACGAGCCTGGAAACGTTTTTTCGCTAAATTCTATTACATCCTAGTTGCAACCCACCAACTGGACCCAACTAGCATGAATTTTCGACCCCAAGTCTTTCGTGGCACCTGTGGTACACTGGTCACGGGTTCCACGGAAATGGCTCAAAATTAGCCAAAATCAGGCTTTATTCGCTTATAACTCGCGATAGAAAACTCGGATCGTCGAAAACTCACTCCCATCGTGTAGAGCGTATTCGAATTGACCAAGAAACATGTTCAAATTGCCGAAAAGTTTTTTTAATGGAACCCATTTAATGGCACATGCCAGTTTTAGGGTCCCAAATACCGTAATTTTCAGTCGTCTGCAGGGCACGAGCCTGGAAACGTTTTTTCGCTAAATTCTATTACATCCTAGTTGCAAACCACCAACTGGACCCAACTAGCATGAATTTTCGACCCCAAGTCTTTCGTGGCACCTGTGGTACACTGGTCACGGGTTCCACGGAAATGGCTCAAAATTAGCCGAAATCAGGCTTTATTCGCTTATAACTCGCGATAGAAAACTCGGATCGTCGAAAACTCACTTCCATCGTGTAGAGCGTGGTCGAATTGACCTAGAAACACGTTCAAATTGCCGAAAAGTTTTTTTAATGGAACCCATTTAATGGCACATGCCAGTTTTAGGGTCCCAAATACCGTAATTTTCAGTCGTCTGCAGGGCACGAGCCTGGAAACGTTTTTTCGCTAAATTCTATTACATCCCAGTTGCAAACCACCAACTGGACCCAACTAGCATGAGTTTTCGACCCCAAGTCGTTCGTGGCACCTGTGGTACACTGTTCATGGGTTCCACGGAAATGGCTCAAATTTAGCCAAAAATAGGCTTTATCCGCTTATAACTCGCGATAGAAAAGTCGGATTGTCGAAAACTCAATTCCATCGTGTAGAGCGTGGTCGAGTTGACCTAGAAACATGTTCAAATTACCGAAAAGTTTTTTTAATGGAACCCATTTAATGGCACATGCCAGTTTTCGGGTCCCAAATACCGTAATTTCCAGTCGTCTGCAGGGCACGAGCCTGGAAACGTTTTTTCGCTAAATTCTATTACATCCTAGTTGCAAACCACCAACTGGACCCAACTAGCATGAATTTTCGACCCCAAGTCTTTCGTGGCACCTGTGGTACACTGGTCACGGGTTCCACGGAAATGGCTCAAAATTAGCCAAAATCAGGCTTTATTCGCTTATAACTCGCGATAGAAAACTCGGATCGTCGAAAACTCACTCCCATCGTGTAGAGCGTATTCGAATTGACCTAGAAACATGTTCAAATTACCGAAAAGTTTTTTTAATGGAACCCATTTAATGGCACATGCCAGTTTTCGGGTCCCAAATACCGTAATTTTCAGTCGTCTGCAGGGCACGAGCCTGGAAACGTTTTTTCGCTAAATTCTATTACATCCCAGTTGCAAACCACCAACTGGACCCAACTAGCATGAGTTTTCGACCCCAAGTCGTTCGTGGCACCTGTGGTACACTGTTCATGGGTTCCACGGAAATGGCTCAAATTTAGCCAAAAATAGGCTTTATCCGCTTATAACTCGCGATAGAAAAGTCGGATTGTCGAAAACTCAATTCCATCGTGTAGAGCGTGGTCGAGTTGACCTAGAAACATGTTCAAATTACCGAAAAGTTTTTTTAATGGAACCCATTTAATGGCACATGCCAGTTTTCGGGTCCCAAATACCGTAATTTTCAGTCGTCTGCAGGGCACGAGCCTGGAAACGTTTTTTCGCTAAATTCTATTACATCCTAGTTGCAAACCACCAACTGGACCCAACTAGCATGAATTTTCGACCCCAAGTCTTTCGTGGCACCTGTGGTACACTGGTCACGGGTTCCACGGAAATGCCTCAAAATTAGCCAAAATCAGGCTTTATTCGCTTATAACTCGCGATAGAAAACTCGGATCGTCGAAAACTCACTCCCATCGTGTAGAGCGTATTCGAATTGACCAAGAAACATGTTCAAATTGCCGAAAAGTTTTTTTAATGGAACCCATTTAATGGCACATGCCAGTTTTAGGGTCCCAAATACCGTAATTTTCAGTCGTCCGCAGGGCACGAGCCTGGAAACGTTTTTTCGCTAAATTCTATTACATCCTAGTTGCAAACCACCAACTGGACTCAACTAGCATAAATTTTCGACCCCAAGTCTTTCGTGGCACCTGTGGTACACTGGTCACGGGTTCCACGGAAATGGCTAAAAATTAGCCAAAATCAGGCTTTATTCGCTTATAACTCGCGATAGAAAACTCGGATCGTCGAAAACTCACTTCCATCGTGTAGAGCGTGGTCGAATTGATCTAGAAACATGTTCAAATTGCCGAAAAGTTTTTTTAATGGAACCCATTTAATGGCACATGCCAGTTTTAGGGTCCCAAATACCGTAATTTTCAGTCGTCTGCAGGGCACGAGCCTGGAAACGTTTTTTCGCTAAATTCTATTACATCCTAGTTGCAAACCACCAACTGGACCCAACTAGCATGAAATTTCGACCCCAAGTCTTTCGTGGCACCTGTGGTACACTGGTCACGGGTTCCACGGAAATGGCTCAAAATTAGCCAAAATCAGGCTTTATTCGCTTATAACTCGCGATAGAAAACTCGGATCGTCGAAAACTCACTTCCATCGTGTAGAGCGTGGTCGAATTGACCTAGAAACATTTTCAAATTGCCGAAAAGTTTTTTTAATGGAACCCATTTAATGGCACATGCCAGTTTTAGGGTCCCAAATACCGTAATTTTCTGTCGTCTGCAGGGCACGAGCCTGGAAACGTTTTTTCGCTAAATTCTATTAAATCCTAGTTGCAAACCACCAACTGGACCCAACTAGCATGAAATTTCGACCCCAAGTCTTTCGTGGCACCTGTGGTACACTGGTCACGGGTTCCACGGAAACGGCTCAAAATTAGCCAAAATCAGGCTTTATTCGCTTATAACTCGCGATAGAAAACTCGGATCGTCGAAAACTCACTTCCATCGTGTAGAGCGTGGTCGAATTGACCTAGAAACATTTTCAAATTGCCGAAAAGTTTTTTTAATGGAACCCATTTAATGGCACATGCCAGTTTTAGGGTCCCAAATACCGTAATTTTCAGTCGTCTGCAGGGCACGAGCCTGGAAACGTTTTTTCGCTAAATTCTATTACATCCTAGTTGCAAACCACCAACTGGACCCAACTAGCATGAAATTTCGACCCCAAGTCTTTCGTGGCACCTGTGGTACACTGGTCACGGGTTCCACGGAAATGGCTCAAAATTAGCCAAAATCAGGCTTTATTCGCTTATAACTCGCGATAGAAAACTCGGATCGTCGAAAACTCACTTCCATCGTGTAGAGCGTGGTCGAATTGACCTAGAAACATGTTCAAATTGCCGGATTTTTTTTTAATGGAACCCATTTAATGGCACATGCCAGTTTTAGGGTCCCAAATACCGTAATTTTCAGTCGTCTGCAGGGCACGAGCCTGGAAACGTTTTTTCGCTAAATTCTATTACATCCTAGTTGCAAACCACCAACTGGACCCAACTAGCATGAATTTTCGACCCCAAGTCTTTCGTGGCACCTGTGGTACACTGGTCACGGGTTCCACGGAAATGGCTCAAAATTAGCCAAAATCAGGCTTTATTCGCTTATAACTCGCGATAGAAAACTCGGATCGTCGAAAACTCACTCCCATCGTGTAGAGCGTATTCGAATTGACCAAGAAACATGTTCAAATTGCCGAAAAGTTTTTTTAATGGAACCCATTTAATGGCACATGCCAGTTTTAGGGTCCCAAATACCGTAATTTTCAGTCGTCTGCAGGGCACGAGCCTGGAAACGTTTTTTCGCTAAATTCTAATACATCCTAGTTGCAAACCACCAACTGGACCCAACTAGCATGAATTTTCGACCCCAAGTCTTTCGTGGCACCTGTGGTACACTGGTCACGGGTTCCACGGAAATGGCTCAAAATTAGCCAAAATCAGGCTTTATTCGCTTATAACTCGCGATAGAAAACTCGGATCGTCGAAAACTCACTTCCATCGTGTAGAGCGTGGTCGAATTGACCTAGAAACACGTTCAAATTGCCGAAAAGTTTTTTTAATGGAACCCATTTAATGGCACATGCCAGTTTTAGGGTCCCAAATACCGTAATTTTCAGTCGTCTGCAGGGCACGAGCCTGGAAACGTTTTTTCGCTAAATTCTATTACATCCCAGTTGCAAACCACCAACTGGACCCAACTAGCATGAGTTTTCGACCCCAAGTCGTTCGTGGCACCTGTGGTACACTGTTCATGGGTTCCACGGAAATGGCTCAAATTTAGCCAAAAATAGGCTTTATCCGCTTATAACTCGCGATAGAAAAGTCGGATTGTCGAAAACTCAATTCCATCGAGTAGAGCGTGGTCGAGTTGACCTAGAAACATGTTCAAATTACCGAAAAGTTTTTTTAATGGAACCCATTTAATGGCACATGCCAGTTTTCGGGTCCCAAATACCGTAATTTTCAGTCGTCTGCAGGGCACGAGCCTGGAAACGTTTTTTCGCTAAATTCTATTACATCCTAGTTGCAACCCACCAACTGGACCCAACTAGCATGAATTTTCGGCCCCAAGTCTTTCGTGGCACCTGTGGTACACTGGTCACGGGTTCCACGGAAATGGCTCAAAATTAGCCAAAATCAGGCTTTATTCGCTTATAACTCGCGATAGAAAACTCGGATCGTCGAAAACTCACTCCCATCGTGTAGAGCGTATTCGAATTGACCAAGAAACATGTTCAAATTGCCGAAAAGTTTTTTTAATGGAACCCATTTAATGGCACATGCCAGTTTTAGGGTCCCAAATACCGTAATTTTCAGTCGTCTGCAGGGCACGAGCCTGGAAACGTTTTTTCGCTAAATTCTATTACATCCTAGTTGCAAACCACCAACTGGACCCAACTAGCATGAATTTTCGACCCCAAGTCTTTCGTGGCACCTGTGGTACACTGGTCACGGGTTCCACGGAAATGGCTCAAAATTAGCCGAAATCAGGCTTTATTCGCTTATAACTCGCGATAGAAAACTCGGATCGTCGAAAACTCACTTCCATCGTGTAGAGCGTGGTCGAATTGACCTAGAAACACGTTCAAATTGCCGAAAAGTTTTTTTAATGGAACCCATTTAATGGCACATGCCAGTTTTAGGGTCCCAAATACCGTAATTTTCAGTCGTCTGCAGGGCACGAGCCTGGAAACGTTTTTTCGCTAAATTCTATTACATCCCAGTTGCAAACCACCAACTGGACCCAACTAGCATGAGTTTTCGACCCCAAGTCGTTCGTGGCACCTGTGGTACACTGTTCATGGGTTCCACGGAAATGGCTCAAATTTAGCCAAAAATAGGCTTTATCCGCTTATAACTCGCGATAGAAAAGTCGGATTGTCGAAAACTCAATTCCATCGTGTAGAGCGTGGTCGAGTTGACCTAGAAACATGTTCAAATTACCGAAAAGTTTTTTTAATGGAACCCATTTAATGGCACATGCCAGTTTTCGGGTCCCAAATACCGTAATTTCCAGTCGTCTGCAGGGCACGAGCCTGGAAACGTTTTTTCGCTAAATTCTATTACATCCTAGTTGCAAACCACCAACAGGGCCCAACTAGCATGAATTTTCGACCCCAAGTCTTTCGTGGCACCTGTGGTACACTGGTCACGGGTTCCACGGAAATGGCTCAAAATTAGCCAAAATCAGGCTTTATTCGCTTATAACTCGCGATAGAAAACTCGGATCGTCGAAAACTCACTCCCATCGTGTAGAGCGTATTCGAATTGACCTAGAAACATGTTCAAATTACCGAAAAGTTTTTTTAATGGAACCCATTTAATGGCACATGCCAGTTTTCGGGTCCCAAATACCGTAATTTTCAGTCGTCTGCAGGGCACGAGCCTGGAAACGTTTTTTCGCTAAATTCTATTACATCCCAGTTGCAAACCACCAACTGGACCCAACTAGCATGAGTTTTCGACCCCAAGTCGTTCGTGGCACCTGTGGTACACTGTTCATGGGTTCCACGGAAATGGCTCAAATTTAGCCAAAAATAGGCTTTATCCGCTTATAACTCGCGATAGAAAAGTCGGATTGTCGAAAACTCAATTCCATCGTGTAGAGCGTGGTCGAGTTGACCTAGAAACATGTTCAAATTACCGAAAAGTTTTTTTAATGGAACCCATTTAATGGCACATGCCAGTTTTCGGGTCCCAAATACCGTAATTTTCAGTCGTCTGCAGGGCACGAGCCTGGAAACGTTTTTTCGCTAAATTCTATTACATCCTAGTTGCAAACCACCAACTGGACCCAACTAGCATGAATTTTCGACCCCAAGTCTTTCGTGGCACCTGTGGTACACTGGTCACGGGTTCCACGGAAATGCCTCAAAATTAGCCAAAATCAGGCTTTATTCGCTTATAACTCGCGATAGAAAACTCGGATCGTCGAAAACTCACTCCCATCGTGTAGAGCGTATTCGAATTGACCAAGAAACATGTTCAAATTGCCGAAAAGTTTTTTTAATGGAACCCATTTAATGGCACATGCCAGTTTTAGGGTCCCAAATACCGTAATTTTCAGTCGTCCGCAGGGCACGAGCCTGGAAACGTTTTTTCGCTAAATTCTATTACATCCTAGTTGCAAACCACCAACTGGACTCAACTAGCATAAATTTTCGACCCCAAGTCTTTCGTGGCACCTGTGGTACACTGGTCACGGGTTCCACGGAAATGGCTAAAAATTAGCCAAAATCAGGCTTTATTCGCTTATAACTCGCGATAGAAAACTCGGATCGTCGAAAACTCACTTCCATCGTGTAGAGCGTGGTCGAATTGACCTAGAAACATGTTCAAATTGCCGAAAAGTTTTTTTAATGGAACCCATTTAATGGCACATGCCAGTTTTAGGGTCCCAAATACCGTAATTTTCAGTCGTCTGCAGGGCACGAGCCTGGAAACGTTTTTTCGCTAAATTCTATTACATCCTAGTTGCAAACCACCAACTGGACCCAACTAGCATGAAATTTCGACCCCAAGTCTTTCGTGGCACCTGTGGTACACTGGTCACGGGTTCCACGGAAATGGCTCAAAATTAGCCAAAATCAGGCTTTATTCGCTTATAACTCGCGATAGAAAACTCGGATCGTCGAAAACTCACTTCCATCGTGTAGAGCGTGGTCGAATTGACCTAGAAACATTTTCAAATTGCCGAAAAGTTTTTTTAATGGAACCCATTTAATGGCACATGCCAGTTTTAGGGTCCCAAATACCGTAATTTTCTGTCGTCTGCAGGGCACGAGCCTGGAAACGTTTTTTCGCTAAATTCTATTAAATCCTAGTTGCAAACCACCAACTGGACCCAACTAGCATGAAATTTCGACCCCAAGTCTTTCGTGGCACCTGTGGTACACTGGTCACGGGTTCCACGGAAATGGCTCAAAATTAGCCAAAATCAGGCTTTATTCGCTTATAACTCGCGATAGAAAACTCGGATCGTCGAAAACTCACTTCCATCGTGTAGAGCGTGGTCGAATTGACCTAGAAACATTTTCAAATTGCCGAAAAGTTTTTTTAATGGAACCCATTTAATGGCACATGCCAGTTTTAGGGTCCCAAATACCGTAATTTTCAGTCGTCTGCAGGGCACGAGCCTGGAAACGTTTTTTCGCTAAATTCTATTACATCCTAGTTGCAAACCACCAACTGGACCCAACTAGCATGAAATTTCGACCCCAAGTCTTTCGTGGCACCTGTGGTACACTGGTCACGGGTTCCACGGAAATGGCTCAAAATTAGCCAAAATCAGGCTTTATTCGCTTATAACTCGCGATAGAAAACTCGGATCGTCGAAAACTCACTTCCATCGTGTAGAGCGTGGTCGAATTGACCTAGAAACATGTTCAAATTGCCGGATTTTTTTTTAATGGAACCCATTTAATGGCACATGCCAGTTTTAGGGTCCCAAATACCGTAATTTTCAGTCGTCTGCAGGGCACGAGCCTGGAAACGTTTTTTCGCTAAATTCTATTACATCCTAGTTGCAAACCACCAACTGGACCCAACTAGCATGAAATTTCGACCCCAAGTCTTTCGTGGCACCTGTGGTGCACTGGTCACGGGTTCCACGGAAATGGCTCAAAATTAGCCAAAATCAGGCTTTATTCGCTTATAACTCGCGATAGAAAACTCGGATCGTCGAAAACTCACTTCCATCGTGTAGAGCGTGGTCGAATTGACCTAGAAACATGTTCAAATTGCCGAAAAGTTTTTTTAATGGAACCCATTTAATGGCACATGCCAGTTTTAGGGTCCCAAATACCGTAATTTTCAGTCGTCTGCAGGGCACGAGCCTGGAAACGTTTTTTCGCTAAATTCTATTACATCCTAGTTGCAAACCACCAACTGGACCCAACTAGCATGAAATTTCGACCCCAAGTCTTTCGTGGCACCTGTGGTACACTGGTCACGGGTTCCACGGAAATGGCTCAAAATTAGCCAAAATCAGGCTTTATTCGCTTATAACTCGCGATAGAAAACTCGGATCGTCGAAAACTCACTTCCATCGTGTAGAGCGTGGTCGATTTGACCTAGAAACGTGTTCATATTGCCGAAAAGTTTTTTTAATGGAATCCATTTAATGGCACATGCCAGTTTTAGGGTCCCAAATACCGTAATTTTCAGTCGTCTGCAGGGCACGAGCCTGGAAACGTTTTTTCGCTAAATTTTATTACATCCTAGTTGCAAACCAACAACTGGACCCAACTAGCATGAATTTTCGACTCCAAGTCTTTCGTGGCACCTGTGGTACACTGGTCACGGGTTCCACGGAAATGGCTCAAAATTAGCCAAAATCAGGCTTTATTCGCTTATAACTCGTGATAGAAAACTCGGATCGTCGAAAACTCACTTCCATCGTGTAGAGCGTGGTCGATTTGACCTAGAAACGTGTTCAAATTGCCGAAAAGTTTTTTTAATGGAATCCATTTAATGGCACATGCCAGTTTTAGGGTCCCAAATACCGTAATTTTCAGTCGTCTGCAGGGCACGAGCCTGGAAACGTTTTTTTCGCTAAATTCTATTACATCCTAGTTGCAAACCAACAACTGGACCCAACTAGCATGAATTTTCGACTCCAAGTCTTTCGTGGCACCTGTGGTACACTGGTCACGGGTTCCACGGAAATGGCTCAAAATTAGCCAAAATCAGGCTTTATTCGCTTATAACTCGCGATAGAAAACTCGGATCGTCGAAAACTCACTTCCATCGTGTAGAGCGTGGTCGAATTGACCTAGAAACATGTTCAAATTGCCGAAAAGTTTTTTTAATGGAACCCATTTAATGGCACATGCCAGTTTTAGGGTCCCAAATACCGTAATTTTCAGTCGTCTGCAGGGCACGAGCCTGGAAACGTTTTTTCGCTAAATTCTATTACATCCTAGTTGCAAACCACCAACTGGACCCAACTAGCATGAATTTTCGACCCCAAGTCTTTTGTGGCACCTGTGGTACACTGGTCACGGCTTCCACGGAAATGGCTCAAAATTAGCCAAAATCAGGCTTTATTCGCTTATAACTCGCGATAGAAAACTCGGATCGTCGAAAACTCACTTCCATCGTGTAGAGCGTGGTCGAATTGACCTAGAAACATGTTCAAATTGCCGAAAAGTTTTTTTAATAGAACCCATTTAATGGCACATACCAGTTTTAGGGTCCCAAATACCGTAATTTTCAGTCGTCTGCAGGGCACGAGCCTGGAAACGTTTTTTCGCTAAATTCTATTACATCCTAGTTGCAAACCACCAACTGTACACAACTAGCATGAATTTTCGACCCCAAGTCTTTCGTGGCACCTGTGGTACACTGATCACGGGTTCCACGGAAATGGCTCAAAATTAGCCAAAATCAGGCTTTATTCGCTTATAACTCGCGATAGAAAACTCGGATCGTCGAAAACTCACTTCCATCGTGTAGAGCGTGGTCGAATTGACCTAGAAACATGTTCAAATTGCCGAAAAGTTTTTTTAATGGAACCCATTTAATGGCACATGCCAGTTTTAGGGTCCCAAATACCATAATTTTCAGTCGTCTGCAGGGCACGAGCCTGGAAACGTTTTTTCGCTAAATTCTATTACATCCTAGTTGCAAACCACCAACTGGACCCAACTAGCATGAATTTTCGATCCCAAGTCTTTCGTGGCACCTGTGGTACACTGGTCACGGGTTCCACGGAAATGGCTCAAAATTAGCCAAAATCAGGCTTTATTCGCTTATAACTCGCGATAGAAAACTCAATTGTCGAAAACTCACTTCCATCGTGTAGAGCGTGGTCGAATTGACCTAGAAACATGTTCAAATTGCCGAAAAGTTTTTTTAATGGAACCCATTTAATGGCACATGCCAGTTTTAGGGTCCCAAATACCGTAATTTTCAGTCGTCTGCAGGGCACGAGCCTGGAAACGTTTTTTCGCTAAATTCTATTACATCCTAGTTGCAAACCACCAACTGGACCCAACTAGCATGAATTTTCGACTCCAAGTCTTTCGTGGCACCTGTGGTACACTGGTCACGGGTTCCACGGAAATGGCTCAAAATTAGCCAAAATCAGGCTTTATTCGCTTATAACTCGCGATAGAAAACTCGGATCGTCGAAAACTCACTTCCATCGTGTAGAGCGTGGTCGAATTGACTTAGAAACGTGTTCAAATTGCCGAAAAGTTTTTTTAATGGAACCCATTTAAAGGCACATGCCAGTTTTAGGGTCCCAAATACCGTAATTTTCAGTAGTCTGCAGGGCACGAGCCTGGAAACGTTTTTTCGCTAAATTCTATTACATCCTAGTTGCAAACCACCAACGGGACCCAACTAGCATGAATTTTCGACCCCAAGTCTTTCGTGGCACCTGTGGTACACTGGTCACGGGTTCCACGGAAATGGCTCAAAATTAGCCAAAATCAGGCTTTATTCGCTTATAACTCGCGATAGAAAACTCGGATCGTCGAAAACTCACTTCCATCGTGTAGAGCGTGGTCGAATTGACCTAGAAACATGTTCAAATTGCCGAAAAGTTTTTTTAATGGAACCCATTTAATGGCACATGCCAGTTTTAGGGTCCCAAATACCGTAATTTTCAGTCGTCTGCAGGGCACGAGCCTGGAAACGTTTTTTTCGCTAAATTCTATTATATCCTAGTTGCAAACCACCAACTGGACCCAACTAGCATGAATTTTCGACCCCAAGTCTTTCGTGGCACCTGTGGTACACTGGTCACGGGTTCCACGGAAATGGCTCAAAATTAGCCAAAATCAGGCTTTATTCGCTTATAACTCGCGACAGAAAACTCGGATCGTCGAAAACTCACGTCCATCGTGTAGAGCGTGGTCGAATTGACTTAGAAACATGTTCAAATTGCCGAAAAGTTTTTTAATGGAACCCATTTAATGGCACATGCCAGTTTTAGGGTCCCAAATACCGTAATTTTCAGTCGTCTGCAGGGCACGAGCCTGGAAACGTTTTTTCGCTAAATTCTATTACATCCTAGTTGCAAACCACCAACTGGACCCAACTAACATGAATTTTCGACCCCAAGTCTTTCGTGGCACCTGTGGTACACTGCTCACGGGTTCCACGGAAATGGCTCAAAATTAGCCAAAATCAGGCTTTATTCGCTTATAACTCGCGATAGAAAACTCGGATCGTCGAAAACTCACTTCCATCGTGTAGAGCGTGGTCGAATTGACCTAGAAACATGTTCAAATTGCCGAAACGTTTTTTAATGGAACCCATTTAATGGCACATGCCAGTTTTAGGGTCCCGAATACCGTAATTTTCAGTCGTCTGCAGGGCACGAGCCTGGAAACGTTTTTTCGCTAAATTCTATTACATCCTAGTTGCAAACCACCAACTGGACCCAACTAGCATGAATTTTCGACCCCAAGTCTTTCGTGGCACCTGTGGTACACTGGTCACGGGTTCCACGGAAATGGCTCAAAATTAGCCAAAATCAGGCTTTATTCGCTTATAACTCGCGATAGAAAACTCGGATCGTCGAAAACTCACTTCCATCGTGTAGAGCGTGGTCGATTTGACCTAGAAACGTGTTCATATTGCCGAAAAGTTTTTTTTAATGGAATCCATTTAATGGCACATGCCAGTTTTAGGGTCCCAAATACCGTAATTTTCAGTCGTCTGCAGGGCACGAGCCTGGAAACGTTTTTTCGCTAAATTCTATTACATCCTAGTTGCAAACCACCAACTGTACACAACTAGCATGAATTTTCGACCCCAAGTCTTTCGTGGCACCTGTGGTACACTGGTCACGGGTTCCACGGAAATGGCTCAAAATTAGCCAAAATCAGGCTTTATTCGCTTATAACTCGCGATAGAAAACTCGGATCGTCGAAAACTCACTGCCATCGTGTAGAGCGTGGTCAATTTGACCTAGAAACATGTTCAAATTGCCGAAAAGTTTTTTTAATGGAACCCATTTAATGGCACATGCCAGTTTTAGGGTCCCAAATACCGTAATTTTCAGTCGTCTGCAGGGCACGAGCCTGGAAACGTTTTTTCGCTAAATTCTATTACATCCTAGTTGCAAACCACCAACTGGACCCAACTAGCATGAATTTTCGACCCCAAGTCTTTCGTGGCACCTGTGGTACACTGGTCACGGGTTCCACGGAAATGGCTCAAAATTAGCCAAAATCAGGCTTTATTCGCTTATAGCTCGCGATAGAAAACTCGGATCGTCGAAAACTCACTTCCATCGTGTAGAGCGTGGTCGAATTGACCTAGAAACACATTCAAATTGCCGAAAAGTTTTTTTAATGGAACCCATTTAATGGCACATGCCAGTTTTAGGGTCCCAAATACCGTAATTTTCAGTCGTCTGCAGGGCACGAGCCTGGAAACGTTTTTTCGCTAAATTCTATTACATCCCAGTTGCAAACCACCAACTGGACCCAACTAGCATGAGTTTTCGACCCCAAGTCGTTCGTGGCACCTGTGGTACACTGTTCATGGGTTCAACGGAAATGGCTCAAATTTAGCCAAAAATAGGCTTTATCCGCTTATAACTCGCGATAGAAAAGTCGGATTGTCGAAAACTCAATTCCATCGTGTAGAGCGTGGTCGAATTGACCTAGAAACACATTCAAATTGCCGAAAAGTTTTTTTAATGGAACCCATTTAATGGCACATGCCAGTTTTAGGGTCCCAAATACCGTAATTTTCAGTCGTCTGCAGGGCACGAGCCTGGAAACGTTTTTTCGCTAAATTCTATTACATCCCAGTTGCAAACCACCAACTGGACCCAACTAGCATGAGTTTTCGACCCCAAGTCTTTCGTGGCACCTGTGGTACACTGGTCACGGGTTCCACGGAAATGGCTCAAAATTAGCCAAAATCAGGCTTTATTCGCTTATAACTCGCGATAGAAAACTCGGATCGTCGAAAACTCACTTCCATCGTGTAGAGCGTGGTCGAATTGACCTAGAAACACGTTCAAATTGCCGAAAAGTTTTTTTAATGGAACCCATTTAATGGCACATGCCAGTTTTCGGGTCCCAAATACCGTAATTTTCAGTCGTCTGCAGGGCACGAGCCTGGAAACGTTTTTTCGCTAAATTCTATTACATCCCAGTTGCAAACCACCAACTGGACCCAACTAGCATGAGTTTTCGACCCCAAGTCGTTCGTGGCACCTGTGGTACACTGTTCATGGGTTCCACGGAAATGGCTCAAATTTAGCCAAAAATAGGCTTTATCCGCTTATAACTCGCGATAGAAAAGTCGGATTGTCGAAAACTCAATTCCATCGTGTAGAGCGTGGTCGAGTTGACCTAGAAACATGTTCAAATTACCGAAAAGTTTTTTTAATGGAACCCATTTAATGGCACATGCCAGTTTTCGGGTCCCAAATACCGTAATTTTCAGTCGTCTGCAGGGCACGAGCCTGGAAACGTTTTTTCGCTAAATTCTATTACATCCTAGTTGCAAACCACCAACTGGACCCAACTAGCATGAATTTTCGACCCCAAGTCTTTCGTGGCACCTGTGGTACACTGGTCACGGGTTCCACGGAAATGGCTCAAAATTAGCCAAAATCAGGCTTTATTCGCTTATAACTCGCGATAGAAAACTCGGATCGTCGAAAACTCACTCCCATCGTGTAGAGCGTATTCGAATTGACCAAGAAACATGTTCAAATTGCCGAAAAGTTTTTTTAATGGAACCCATTTAATGGCACATGCCAGTTTTAGGGTCCCAAATACCGTAATTTTCAGTTGTCTGCAGGGCACGAGCCTGGAAACGTTTTTTCGCTAAATTCTATTACATCCTAGTTGCAAACCACCAACTGGACCCAACTAGCATGAATTTTCGACCCCAAGTCTTTCGTGGCACCTGTGGTACACTGGTCACGGGTTCCACGGAAATGGCTCAAAATTAGCCAAAATCAGGCTTTATTCGCTTATAACTCGCGATAGAAAACTCGGATCGTCGAAAACTCACTTCCATCGTGTAGAGCGTGGTCGAATTGACCTAGAAACACGTTCAAATTGCCGAAAAGTTTTTTTAATGGAACCCATTTAATGGCACATGCCAGTTTTAGGGTCCCAAATACCGTAATTTTCAGTCGTCTGCAGGGCACGAGCCTGGAAACGTTTTTTCGCTAAATTCTATTACATCCCAGTTGCAAACCACCAACTGGACCCAACTAGCATGAGTTTTCGACCCCAAGTCGTTCGTGGCACCTGTGGTACACTGTTCATGGGTTCCACGGAAATGGCTCAAATTTAGCCAAAAATAGGCTTTATCCGCTTATAACTCGCGATAAAAAAGTCGGATTGTCGAAAACTCAATTCCATCGTGTAGAGCGTGGTCGAGTTGACCTAGAAACATGTTCAAATTACCGAAAAGTTTTTTTAATGGAACCCATTTAATGGCACATGCCAGTTTTCGGGTCCCAAATACCGTAATTTTCAGTCGTCTGCAGGGCACGAGCCTGGAAACGGTTTTTCGCTAAATTCTATTACATCCTAGTTGCAAACCACCAACTGGACCCAACTAGCATGAATTTTCGACCCCAAGTCTTTCGTGGCACCTGTGGTACACTGGTCACGGGTTCCACGGAAATGGTTCAAAATTAGCCAAAATCAGGCTTTATTCGCTTATAACTCGCGATAGAAAACTCGGATCGTCGAAAACTCACTCCCATCGTGTAGAGCGTATTCGAATTGACCTAGAAACATGTTCAAATTACCGAAAAGTTTTTTTAATGGAACCCATTTAATGGCACATGCCAGTTTTCGGGTCCCAAATACCGTAATTTTCAGTCGTCTGCAGGGCACGAGCCTGGAAACGTTTTTTCGCTAAATTCTATTACATCCCAGTTGCAAACCACCAACTGGACCCAACTAGCATGAGTTTTCGACCCCAAGTCGTTCGTGGCACCTGTGGTACACTGTTCATGGGTTCCACGGAAATGGCTCAAATTTAGCCAAAAATAGGCTTTATCCGCTTATAACTCGCGATAGAAAAGTCGGATTGTCGAAAACTCAATTCCATCGTGTAGAGCGTGGTCGAGTTGACCTAGAAACATGTTCAAATTACCGAAAAGTTTTTTTAATGGAACCCATTTAATGGCACATGCCAGTTTTCGGGTCCCAAATACCGTAATTTTCAGTCGTCTGCAGGGCACGAGCCTGGAAACGTTTTTTCGCTAAATTCTATTACATCCTAGTTGCAAACCACCAACTGGACCCAACTAGCATGAATTTTCGACCCCAAGTCTTTCGTGGCACCTGTGGTACACTGGTCACGGGTTCCACGGAAATGGCTCAAAATTAGCCAAAATCAGGCTTTATTCGCTTATAACTCGCGATAGAAAACTCGGATCGTCGAAAACTCACTCCCATCGTGTAGAGCGTATTCGAATTGACCAAGAAACATGTTCAAATTGCCGAAAAGTTTTTTTAATGGAACCCATTTAATGGCACATGCCAGTTTTAGGGTCCCAAATACCGTAATTTTCAGTCGTCTGCAGGGCACGAGCCTGGAAACGTTTTTTCGCTAAATTCTATTACATCCTAGTTGCAAACCACCAACTGGACCCAACTAGCATGAAATTTCGACCCCAAGTCTTTCGTGGCACCTGTGGTACACTGGTCACGGGTTCCACGGAAATGGCTCAAAATTAGCCAAAATCAGGCTTTATTCGCTTATAACTCGCGATAGAAAACTCGGATCGTCGAAAACTCACTTCCATCGTGTAGAGCGTGGTCGAATTGACCTAGAAACATTTTCAAATTGCCGAAAAGTTTTTTTAATGGAACCCATTTAATGGCACATGCCAGTTTTAGGGTCCCAAATACCGTAATTTTCAGTCGTCTGCAGGGCACGAGCCTGGAAACGTTTTTTCGCTAAATTCTATTACATCCTAGTTGCAAACCACCAACTGGACCCAACTAGCATGAAATTTCGACCCCAAGTCTTTCGTGGCACCTGTGGTACACTGGTCACGGGTTCCACGGAAATGGCTCAAAATTAGCCAAAATCAGGCTTTATTCGCTTATAACTCGCGATAGAAAACTCGGATCGTCGAAAACTCACTTCCATCGTGTAGAGCGTGGTCGAATTGACCTAGAAACATTTTCAAATTGCCGAAAAGTTTTTTTAATGGAACCCATTTAATGGCACATGCCAGTTTTAGGGTCCCAAATACCGTAATTTTCAGTCGTCTGCAGGGCACGAGCCTGGAAACGTTTTTTCGCTAAATTCTATTACATCCTAGTTGCAAACCACCAACTGGACCCAACTAGCATGAATTTCCGACCCCAAGTCTTTCGTGGCACCTGTGGTACACTGGTCACGGGTTCCACGGAAATGGCTCAAAATTAGCCAAAATCAGGCTTTATTCGCTTATAACTCGCGATAGAAAACTCGGATCGTCGAAAACTCACTTCCATCGTGTAGAGCGTGGTCGAATTGACCTAGAAACATGTTCAAATTGCCGGAATTTTTTTTTAATGGAACCCATTTAATGGCACATGCCAGTTTTAGGGTCCCAAATACCGTAATTTTCAGTCGTCTGCAGGGCACGAGCCTGGAAACGTTTTTTCGCTAAATTCTATTACATCCTAGTTGCAAACCACCAACTGGACCCAACTAGCATGAAATTTCGACCCCAAGTCTTTCGTGGCACCTGTGGTACACTGGTCACGGGTTCCACGGAAATGGCTCAAAATTAGCCAAAATCAGGCTTTATTCGCTTATAACTCGCGATAGAAAACTCGGATCGTCGAAAACTCACTTCCATCGTGTAGAGCGTGGTCGAATTGACCTAGAAACATGTTCAAATTGCCGAAAAGTTTTTTTAATGGAACCCATTTAATGGCACATGCCAGTTTTAGGGTCCCAAATACCGTAATTTTCAGTCGTCTGCAGGGCACGAGCCTGGAAACGTTTTTTCGCTAAATTCTATTACATCCTAGTTGCAAACCACCAACTGGACCCAACTAGCATGAATTTTCGACTCCAAGTCTTTCGTGGCACCTGTGGTACACTGGTCACGGGTTCCACGGAAATGGCTCAAAATTAGCCAAAATCAGGCTTTATTCGCTTATAACTCGCGATAGAAAACTCGGATCGTCGAAAACTCACTCCCATCGTGTAGAGCGTGGTCGAATTGACCTAGAAACGTGTTCAAATTGCCGAAAAGTTTTTTTAATGGAACCCATTTAAAGGCACATGCCAGTTTTAGGGTCCCAAATACCGTAATTTTCAGTCGTCTGCAGGGCACGAGCCTGGAAACGTTTTTTCGCTAAATTCTATTACATCCTAGTTGCAAACCCCCAACTGGACCCAACTAGCATGAAATTTCGACCCCAAGTCTTTCGTGGCACCTGTGGTACACTGGTCACGGGTTCCACGGAAATGGCTCAAAATTAGCCAAAATCAGGCTTTATTCGCTTATAACTCGCGATAGAAAACTGGGATCGTCGAAAACTCACTTCCATCGTGTAGAGCGTGGTCAATTTGACCTAGAAACATGTTCAAATTGCCGAAAAGTTTTTTTAATGGAACCCATTTAATGGCACATGCCAGTTTTAGGGTCCCAAATACCGTAATTTTCAGTCGTCTGCAGGGCACGAGCCTGGAAACGTTTTTTCGCTAAATTCTATTACATCCTAGTTGCAAACCACCAACTGGACCCAACTAGCATGAATTTCCGACCCCAAGTCTTTCGTGGCACCTGTGGTACACTGGTCACGGGTTCCACGGAAATGGCTCAAAATTAGCCAAAATCAGGCTTTATTCGCTTATAGCTCGCGATAGAAAACTCGGATCGTCGAAAACTCACTTCCATCGTGTAGAGCGTGGTCGAATTGACCTAGAAACATGTTCAAATTGCCGAAAAGTTTTTTTAATGGAACCCATTTAATGGCACATGCCAGTTTTAGGGTCCCAAATACCGTAATTTTCAGTCGTCTGCAGGGCACGAGCCTGGAAACGTTTTTTCGCTAAATTCTATTACATCCTAGTTGCAAACCACCAACTGGACCCAACTAGCATGAAATTTCGACCCCAAGTCTTTCGTGGCACCTGTGGTACACTGGTCACGGGTTCCACGGAAATGGCTCAAAATTAGCCAAAATCAGGCTTTATTCGCTTATAACTCGCGATAGAAAACTCGGATCGTCGAAAACTCACTTCCATCGTGTAGAGCGTGGTCGATTTGACCTAGAAACGTGTTCATATTGCCGAAAAGTTTTTTTAATGGAATCCATTTAATGGCACATGCCAGTTTTAGGGTCCCAAATACCGTAATTTTCAGTCGTCTGCAGGGCACGAGCCTGGAAACGTTTTTTCGCTAAATTTTATTACATCCTAGTTGCAAACCAACAACTGGACCCAACTAGCATGAATTTTCGACTCCAAGTCTTTCGTGGCACCTGTGGTACACTGGTCACGGGTTCCACGGAAATGGCTCAAAATTAGCCAAAATCAGGCTTTATTCGCTTATAACTCGCGATAGAAAACTCGGATCGTCGAAAACTCACTTCCATCGTGTAGAGCGTGGTCGATTTGTCCTAGAAACGTGTTCAAATTGCCGAAAAGTTTTTTTAATGGAAGTCATTTAATGGCACATGCCAGTTTTAGGGTCCCAAATACCGTAATTTTCAGTCGTCTGCAGGGCACGAGCCTGGAAACGTTTTTTTCGCTAAATTCTATTACATCCTAGTTGCAAACCAACAACTGGACCCAACTAGCATGAATTTTCGACTCCAAGTCTTTCGTGGCACCTGTGGTACACTGGTCACGGGTTCCACGGAAATGGCTCAAAATTAGCCAAAATCAGGCTTTATTCGCTTATAACTCGCGATAGAAAACTCGGATCGTCGAAAACTCACTTCCATCGTGTAGAGCGTGGTCGAATTGACCTAGAAACATGTTCAAATTGCCGAAAAGTTTTTTTAATGGAACCCATTTAATGGCACATGCCAGTTTTATGGTCCCAAATACCGTAATTTTCAGTCGTCTGCAGGGCACGAGCCTGGAAACGTTTTTTCGCTAAATTCTATTACATCCTAGTTGCAAACCACCAACTGGACCCAACTAGCATGAATTTTCGACCCCAAGTCTTTTGTGGCACCTGTGGTACACTGGTCACGGCTTCCACGGAAATGGCTCAAAATTAGCCAAAATCAGGCTTTATTCGCTTATAACTCGCGATAGAAAACTCGGATCGTCGAAAACTCACTTCCATCGTGTAGAGCGTGGTCGAATTGACCTAGAAACATGTTCAAATTGCCGAAAAGTTTTTTTAATAGAACCCATTTAATGGCACATACCAGTTTTAGGGTCCCAAATACCGTAATTTTCAGTCGTCTGCAGGGCACGAGCCTGGAAACGTTTTTTCGCTAAATTCTATTACATCCTAGTTGCAAACCACCAACTGTACACAACTAGCATGAATTTTCGACCCCAAGTCTTTCGTGGCACCTGTGGTACACTGATCACGGGTTCCACGGAAATGGCTCAAATTTAGCCAAAATCAGGCTTTATTCGCTTATAACTCGCGATAGAAAACTCGGATCGTCGAAAACTCACTTCCATCGTGTAGAGCGTGGTCGAATTGACCTAGAAACATGTTCAAATTGCCGAAAAGTTTTTTTAATGGAACCCATTTAATGGCACATGCCAGTTTTAGGGTCCCAAATACCGTAATTTTCAGTCGTCTGCAGGGCACGAGCCTGGAAACGTTTTTTCGCTAAATTCTATTACATCCTAGTTGCAAACCACCAACTGGACCCAACTAGCATGAATTTTCGATCCCAAGTCTTTCGTGGCACCTGTGGTACACTGGTCACGGGTTCCACGGAAATGGCTCAAAATTAGCCAAAATCAGGCTTTATTCGCTTATAACTCGCGATAGAAAACTCAATTGTCGAAAACTCACTTCCATCGTGTAGAGCGTGGTCGAATTGACCTAGAAACATGTTCAAATTGCCGAAAAGTTTTTTTAATGGAACCCATTTAATGGCACATGCCAGTTTTAGGGTCCCAAATACCGTAATTTTCAGTCGTCTGCAGGGCACGAGCCTGGAAACGTTTTTTCGCTAAATTCTATTACATCCTAGTTGCAAACCACCAACTGGACCCAACTAGCATGAAATTTCGACCCCAAGTCTTTCGTGGCACCTGTGGTACACTGGTCACGGGTTCCACGGAAATGGCTCAAAATTAGCCAAAATCAGGCTTTATTCGCTTATAACTCGCGATAGAAAACTCGGATCGTCGAAAACTCACTTCCATCGTGTAGAGCGTGGTCGATTTGACCTAGAAACGTGTTCATATTGCCGAAAAGTTTTTTTAATGGAATCCATTTAATGGCACATGCCAGTTTTAGGGTCCCAAATACCGTAATTTTCAGTCGTCTGCAGGGCACGAGCCTGGAAACGTTTTTTCGCTAAATTTTATTACATCCTAGTTGCAAACCAACAACTGGACCCAACTAGCATGAATTTTCGACTCCAAGTCTTTCGTGGCACCTGTGGTACACTGGTCACGGGTTCCACGGAAATGGCTCAAAATTAGCCAAAATCAGGCTTTATTCGCTTATAACTCGCGATAGAAAACTCGGATCGTCGAAAACTCACTTCCATCGTGTAGAGCGTGGTCGATTTGTCCTAGAAACGTGTTCAAATTGCCGAAAAGTTTTTTTAATGGAAGTCATTTAATGGCACATGCCAGTTTTAGGGTCCCAAATACCGTAATTTTCAGTCGTCTGCAGGGCACGAGCCTGGAAACGTTTTTTTCGCTAAATTCTATTACATCCTAGTTGCAAACCAACAACTGGACCCAACTAGCATGAATTTTCGACTCCAAGTCTTTCGTGGCACCTGTGGTACACTGGTCACGGGTTCCACGGAAATGGCTCAAAATTAGCCAAAATCAGGCTTTATTCGCTTATAACTCGCGATAGAAAACTCGGATCGTCGAAAACTCACTTCCATCGTGTAGAGCGTGGTCGAATTGACCTAGAAACATGTTCAAATTGCCGAAAAGTTTTTTTAATGGAACCCATTTAATGGCACATGCCAGTTTTAGGGTCCCAAATACCGTAATTTTCAGTCGTCTGCAGGGCACGAGCCTGGAAACGTTTTTTCGCTAAATTCTATTACATCCTAGTTGCAAACCACCAACTGGACCCAACTAGCATGAATTTTCGACCCCAAGTCTTTTGTGGCACCTGTGGTACACTGGTCACGGCTTCCACGGAAATGGCTCAAAATTAGCCAAAATCAGGCTTTATTCGCTTATAACTCGCGATAGAAAACTCGGATCGTCGAAAACTCACTTCCATCGTGTAGAGCGTGGTCGAATTGACCTAGAAACATGTTCAAATTGCCGAAAAGTTTTTTTAATAGAACCCATTTAATGGCACATACCAGTTTTAGGGTCCCAAATACCGTAATTTTCAGTCGTCTGCAGGGCACGAGCCTGGAAACGTTTTTTCGCTAAATTCTATTACATCCTAGTTGCAAACCACCAACTGTACACAACTAGCATGAATTTTCGACCCCAAGTCTTTCGTGGCACCTGTGGTACACTGATCACGGGTTCCACGGAAATGGCTCAAATTTAGCCAAAATCAGGCTTTATTCGCTTATAACTCGCGATAGAAAACTCGGATCGTCGAAAACTCACTTCCATCGTGTAGAGCGTGGTCGAATTGACCTAGAAACATGTTCAAATTGCCGAAAAGTTTTTTTAATGGAACCCATTTAATGGCACATGCCAGTTTTAGGGTCCCAAATACCGTAATTTTCAGTCGTCTGCAGGGCACGAGCCTGGAAACGTTTTTTCGCTAAATTCTATTACATCCTAGTTGCAAACCACCAACTGGACCCAACTAGCATGAATTTTCGATCCCAAGTCTTTCGTGGCACCTGTGGTACACTGGTCACGGGTTCCACGGAAATGGCTCAAAATTAGCCAAAATCAGGCTTTATTCGCTTATAACTCGCGATAGAAAACTCAATTGTCGAAAACTCACTTCCATCGTGTAGAGCGTGGTCGAATTGACCTAGAAACATGTTCAAATTGCCGAAAAGTTTTTTTAATGGAACCCATTTAATGGCACATGCCAGTTTTAGGGTCCCAAATACCGTAATTTTCAGTCGTCTGCAGGGCACGAGCCTGGAAACGTTTTTTCGCTAAATTCTATTACATCCTAGTTGCAAACCACCAACTGGACCCAACTAGCATGAATTTTCGACTCCAAGTCTTTCGTGGCACCTGTGGTACACTGGTCACGGGTTCCACGGAAATGGCTCAAAATTAGCCAAAATCAGGCTTTATTCGCTTATAACTCGCGATAGAAAACTCGGATCGTCGAAAACTCACTTCCATCGTGTAGAGCGTGGTCGAATTGACTTAGAAACGTGTTCAAATTGCCGAAAAGTTTTTTTAATGGAACCCATTTAAAGGCACATGCCAGTTTTAGGGTCCCAAATACCGTAATTTTCAGTAGTCTGCAGGGCACGAGCCTGGAAACGTTTTTTCGCTAAATTCTATTACATCCTAGTTGCAAACCACCAACGGGACCCAACTAGCATGAATTTTCGACCCCAAGTCTTTCGTGGCACCTGTGGTACACTGGTCACGGGTTCCACGGAAATGGCTCAAAATTAGCCAAAATCAGGCTTTATTCGCTTATAACTCGCGATAGAAAACTCGGATCGTCGAAAACTCACTTCCATCGTGTAGAGCGTGGTCGAATTGACCTAGAAACATGTTCAAATTGCCGAAAAGTTTTTTTAATGGAACCCATTTAATGGCACATGCCAGTTTTAGGGTCCCAAATACCGTAATTTTCAGTCGTCTGCAGGGCACGAGCCTGGAAACGTTTTTTTCGCTAAATTCTATTATATCCTAGTTGCAAACCACCAACTGGACCCAACTAGCATGAATTTTCGACCCCAAGTCTTTCGTGGCACCTGTGGTACACTGGTCACGGGTTCCACGGAAATGGCTCAAAATTAGCCAAAATCAGGCTTTATTCGCTTATAACTCGCGACAGAAAACTCGGATCGTCGAAAACTCACGTCCATCGTGTAGAGCGTGGTCGAATTGACCTAGAAACATGTTCAAATTGCCGAAAAGTTTTTTAATGGAACCCATTTAATGGCACATGCCAGTTTTAGGGTCCCAAATACCGTAATTTTCAGTCGTCTGCAGGGCACGAGCCTGGAAACGTTTTTTCGCTAAATTCTATTACATCCTAGTTGCAAACCACCAACTGGACCCAACTAACATGAATTTTCGACCCCAAGTCTTTCGTGGCACCTGTGGTACACTGCTCACGGGTTCCACGGAAATGGCTCAAAATTAGCCAAAATCAGGCTTTATTCGCTTATAACTCGCGATAGAAAACTCGGATCGTCGAAAACTCACTTCCATCGTGTAGAGCGTGGTCGAATTGACCTAGAAACATGTTCAAATTGCCGAAACGTTTTTTAATGGAACCCATTTAATGGCACATGCCAGTTTTAGGGTCCCGAATACCGTAATTTTCAGTCGTCTGCAGGGCACGAGCCTGGAAACGTTTTTTCGCTAAATTCTATTACATCCTAGTTGCAAACCACCAACTGGACCCAACTAGCATGAATTTTCGACCCCAAGTCTTTCGTGGCACCTGTGGTACACTGGTCACGGGTTCCACGGAAATGGCTCAAAATTAGCCAAAATCAGGCTTTATTCGCTTATAACTCGCGATAGAAAACTCGGATCGTCGAAAACTCACTTCCATCGTGTAGAGCGTGGTCGATTTGACCTAGAAACGTGTTCATATTGCCGAAAAGTTTTTTTAATGGAATCCATTTAATGGCACATGCCAGTTTTAGGGTCCCAAATACCGTAATTTTCAGTCGTCTGCAGGGCACGAGCCTGGAAACGTTTTTTCGCTAAATTCTATTACATCCTAGTTGCAAACCACCAACTGTACACAACTAGCATGAATTTTCGACCCCAAGTCTTTCGTGGCACCTGTGGTACACTGGTCACGGGTTCCACGGAAATGGCTCAAAATTAGCCAAAATCAGGCTTTATTCGCTTATAACTCGCGATAGAAAACTCGGATCGTCGAAAACTCACTTCCATCGTGTAGAGCGTGGTCAATTTGACCTAGAAACATGTTCAAATTGCCGAAAAGTTTTTTTAATGGAACCCATTTAATGGCACATGCCAGTTTTAGGGTCCCAAATACCGTAATTTTCAGTCGTCTGCAGGGCACGAGCCTGGAAACGTTTTTTCGCTAAATTCTATTACATCCTAGTTGCAAACCACCAACTGGACCCAACTAGCATGAATTTTCGACCCCAAGTCTTTCGTGGCACCTGTGGTACACTGGTCACGGGTTCCACGGAAATGGCTCAAAATTAGCCAAAATCAGGCTTTATTCGCTTATAGCTCGCGATAGAAAACTCGGATCGTCGAAAACTCACTTCCATCGTGTAGAGCGTGGTCGAATTGACCTAGAAACACATTCAAATTGCCGAAAAGTTTTTTTAATGGAACCCATTTAATGGCACATGCCAGTTTTAGGGTCCCAAATACCGTAATTTTCAGTCGTCTGCAGGGCACGAGCCTGGAAACGTTTTTTCGCTAAATTCTATTACATCCCAGTTGCAAACCACCAACTGGACCCAACTAGCATGAGTTTTCGACCCCAAGTCGTTCGTGGCACCTGTGGTACACTGTTCATGGGTTCAACGGAAATGGCTCAAATTTAGCCAAAAATAGGCTTTATCCGCTTATAACTCGCGATAGAAAAGTCGGATTGTCGAAAACTCAATTCCATCGTGTAGAGCGTGGTCGAATTGACCTAGAAACACATTCAAATTGCCGAAAAGTTTTTTTAATGGAACCCATTTAATGGCACATGCCAGTTTTAGGGTCCCAAATACCGTAATTTTCAGTCGTCTGCAGGGCACGAGCCTGGAAACGTTTTTTCGCTAAATTCTATTACATCCCAGTTGCAAACCACCAACTGGACCCAACTAGCATGAGTTTTCGACCCCAAGTCGTTCGTGGCACCTGTGGTACACTGTTCATGGGTTCCACGGAAATGGCTCAAATTTAGCCAAAAATAGGCTTTATCCGCTTATAACTCGCGATAGAAAAGTCGGATTGTCGAAAACTCACTTCCATCGTGTAGAGCGTGGTCGAATTGACCTAGAAACATGTTCAAATTGCCGAAAAGTTTTTTTAATGGAACCCATTTAATGGCACATGCCAGTTTTCGGGTCCCAAATACCGTAATTTTCAGTCGTCTGCAGGGCACGAGCCTGGAAACGTTTTTTCGCTAAATTCTATTACATCCTAGTTGCAAACCACCAACTGGACCCAACTAGCATGAATTTTCGACCCCAAGTCTTTCGTGGCACCTGTGGTACACTGGTCACGGGTTCCACGGAAATGGCTCAAAATTAGCCAAAATCAGGCTTTATTCGCTTATAACTCGCGATAGAAAACTCGGATCGTCGAAAACTCACTTCCATCGTGTAGAGCGTGGTCGAATTGACCTAGAAACATGTTCAAATTGCCGAAAAGTTTTTTTAATGGAACCCATTTAATGGCACATGCCAGTTTTAGGGTCCCAAATACCGTAATTTTCAGTCGTCTGCAGGGCACGAGCCTGGAAACGTTTTTTCGCTAAATTCTAATACATCCTAGTTGCAAACAACCAACTGAACCCAACTAGCATGAATTTTCGACCCCAAGTCTTTCGTGGCACCTGTGGTACACTGGTCACGGGTTCCACGGAAATGGCTCAAAATTAGCCAAAATCAGGCTTTATTCGCTTATAACTCGCGATAGAAAACTCGGATCGTCAAAAACTCACTTCCATCGTGTAGAGCGTGGTCGAATTGACCTAGAAACATGTTCAAATTGCCGAAAAGTTTTTTTAATGGAACCCATTTAATGGCACATGCCAGTTTTAGGGTCCCAAATACCGTAATTTTCAGTCGTCTGCAGGGCACGAGCCTGGAAACGTTTTTTCGCTAAATTCTATTACATCCTAGTTGCAAACCACCAACTGGACCCAACTAGCATGAATTTTCGACCCCAAGTCTTTCGTGGCACCTGTGGTACACTGGTCACGGGTTCCACGGAAATGGCTCAAAATTAGCCAAAATCAGGCTTTATTCGCTTATAACTCGCGATAGAAAACTCGGATCGTCAAAAACTCACTTCCATCTTGTAGAGCGTGGTCCAATTGACCTAGAAACATGTTCAAATTGCCGAAAAGTTTTTTTAATGGAACCCATTTAATGGCACATGCCAGTTTTAGGGTCCCAAATACCGTAATTTTCAGTCGTCTGCAGGGCACGAGCCTGGAAACGTTTTTTCGCTAAATTCTATTACATCCTAGTTGCAAACCACCAACTGGACCCAACTAGCATGAAATTTCGACCCCAAGTCTTTCGTGGCACCTGTGGTACACTGGTCACGGGTTCCACGGAAATGGCTCAAAATTAGCCAAAATCAGGCTTTATTCGCTTATAACTCGCGATAGAAAACTCGGATCGTCGAAAACTCACTTCCATCGTGTAGAGCGTGGTCGAATTGACCTAGAAACGTGTTCATATTGCCGAAAAGTTTTTTTAATGGAATCCATTTAATGGCACATGCCAGTTTTAGGGTCCCAAATACCGTAATTTTCAGTCGTCTGCAGGGCACGAGCCTGGAAACGTTTTTTCGCTAAATTCTATTACATCCTAGTTGCAAACCAACAACTGGACCCAACTAGCATGAATTTTCGACTCCAAGTCTTTCGTGGCACCTGTGGTACACTGGTCACGGGTTCCACGGAAATGGCTCAAAATTAGCCAAAATCAGGCTTTATTCGCTTATAACTCGCGATAGAAAACTCGGATCGTCGAAAACTCACTTCCATCGTGTAGAGCGTGGTCGATTTGACCTAGAAACGTGTTCAAATTGCCGAAAAGTTTTTTTAATGGAACCCATTTAATGGCACATGCCAGTTTTAGGGTCCCAAATACCGTAATTTTCAGTCGTCTGCAGGGCACGAGCCTGGAAACGTTTTTTCGCTAAATTCTATTACATCCTAGTTGCAAACCACCAACTGGACCCAACTAGCATGAATTTTCGACCCCAAGTCTTTCGTGGCACCTGTGGTACACTGGTCACGGGTTCCACGGAAATGGCTCAAAATTAGCCAAAATCAGGCTTTATTCGCTTATAACTCGCGATAGAAAACTCGGATCGTCAAAAACTCACTTCCATCGTGTAGAGCGTAGTCGAATTGACCTAGAAACATGTTCAAATTGCCGAAAAGTTTTTTTAATGGAACCCATTTAATGGCACATGCCAGTTTTAGGGTCCCAAATACCGTAATTTTCAGTCGTCTGCAGGGCACGAGCCTGGAAACGTTTTTTCGCTAAATTCTAATACATCCTAGTTGCAAACCACCAACTGAACCCAACTAGCATGAATTTTCGACCCCAAGTCTTTCGTGGCACCTGTGGTACACTAGTCACGGGTTCCACGGAAATGGCTCAAAATTAGCCAAAATCAGGCTTTATTCGCTTATAACTCACGATAGAAAACTCGGATCATCGAAAACTCACTTCCATCGTGTAGAGCGTGGTCGATTTGACCTAGAAACGTTTTCAAATTGCCGAAAAGTTTTTTTAATGGAATCCATTTAATGGCACATGCCAGTTTTAGGGTCCCAAATACCGTAATTTTCAGTCGTCTGCAGGGCACGAGCCTGGAAACGTTTTTTCGCTAAATTCTATTACATCCTAGTTGCAAACCAACAACTGGACCCAACTAGCATGAGTTTTCGACCCCAAGTCGTTCGTGGCACCTGTGGTACACTGTTCATGGGTTCAACGGAAATGGCTCAAATTTAGCCAAAAATAGGCTTTATCCGCTTATAACTCGCGATAGAAAAGTCGGATTGTCGAAAACTCAATTCCATCGTGTAGAGCGTGGTCGAATTGACCTAGAAACACATTCAAATTGCCGAAAAGTTTTTTTAATGGAACCCATTTAATGGCACATGCCAGTTTTAGGGTCCCAAATACCGTAATTTTCAGTCGTCTGCAGGGCACGAGCCTGGAAACGTTTTTTCGCTAAATTCTATTACATCCTAGTTGCAAACCACCAACTGGACCCAACTAGCATGAATTTTCGACCCCAAGTCTTTCGTGGCACCTGTGGTACACTGGTCACGGGTTCCACGGAAATGGCTCAAAATTAGCCAAAATCAGGCTTTATTCGCTTATAACTCGCGATAGAAAACTCGGATCGTCAAAAACTCACTTCCATCGTGTAGAGCGTAGTCGAATTGACCTAGAAACATGTTCAAATTGCCGAAAAGTTTTTTTAATGGAACCCATTTAATGGCACATGCCAGTTTTAGGGTCCCAAATACCGTAATTTTCAGTCGTCTGCAGGGCACGAGCCTGGAAACGTTTTTTCGCTAAATTCTAATACATCCTAGTTGCAAACCACCAACTGAACCCAACTAGCATGAATTTTCGACCCCAAGTCTTTCGTGGCACCTGTGGTACACTAGTCACGGGTTCCACGGAAATGGCTCAAAATTAGCCAAAATCAGGCTTTATTCGCTTATAACTCACGATAGAAAACTCGGATCATCGAAAACTCACTTCCATCGTGTAGAGCGTGGTCGATTTGACCTAGAAACGTTTTCAAATTGCCGAAAAGTTTTTTTAATGGAATCCATTTAATGGCACATGCCAGTTTTAGGGTCCCAAATACCGTAATTTTCAGTCGTCTGCAGGGCACGAGCCTGGAAACGTTTTTTCGCTAAATTCTATTACATCCTAGTTGCAAACCAACAACTGGACCCAACTAGCATGAATTTTCGACCCCAAGTCTTTCGTGGCACCTGTGGTACACTGGTCACGGGTTCCACGGAAATGGCTCAAATTAGCCAAAATCAGGCTTTATTCGCTTATAACTCGCGATAGAAAACTCGGATCGTCAAAAACTCACTTCCATCGTGTAGAGCGTGGTCGAATTGACCTAGAAACGTGTTCAAATTGCCGAAAAGTTTTTTTAATGGAACCCATTTAAAGGCACATGCCAGTTTTAGGGTCCCAAATACCGTAATTTTCAGTCGTCTGCAGGGCACGAGCCTGGAAACGTTTTTTCGCTAAATTCTATTACATCATAGTTGCAAACCACCAACGGGACCCAACTAGCATGAATTTTCGACCCCAAGTCTTTCGTGGCACCTGTGGTACACTGGTCACGGGTTCCACGGAAATGGCTCAAAATTAGCCAAAATCAGGCTTTATTCGCTTATAACTCGCGATAGAAAACTCGGATCGTCGAAAACTCACTTCCATCGTGTAGAGCGTGGTCGAATTGACCTAGAAACATGTTCAAATTGCCGAAAAGTTTTTTTAATGGAACCCATTTAATGGCACATGCCAGTTTTAGGGTCCCAAATACCGTAATTTTCAGTCGTCTGCAGGGCACGAGCCTGGAAACGTTTTTTCGCTAAATTCTATTACATCCTAGTTGCAAACCACCAACTGGACCCAACTAGCATGAAATTTCGACCCCAAGTCTTTCGTGGCACCTGTGGTACACTGGTCACGGGTTCCACGGAAATGGCTCAAAATTAGCCAAAATCAGGCTTTATTCGCTTATAACTCACGATAGAAAACTCGGATCGTCGAAAACTCACTTCCATCGTGTAGAGCGTGGTCGATTTGATCTAGAAACGTTTTCAAATTGCCGAAAAGTTTTTTTAATGGAATCCATTTAATGGCACATGCCAGTTTTAGGGTCCCAAATACCGTAATTTTCAGTCGTCTGCAGGGCACGAGCCTGGAAACGTTTTTTCGCTAAATTCTATTACATCCTAGTTGCAAACCAACAACTGGACCCAACTAGCATGAATTTTTGACTCCAAGTCTTCCGTGGCACCTGTGGTACACTGGTCACGGGTTCCACGGAAATGGCTCAAAATTAGCCAAAATCAGGCTTTATTCGCTTATAACTCGCGATAGAAAACTCGGATCGTCGAAAACTCACTTCCATCGTGTAGAGCGTGGTCGAATTGACCTAGAATCATGTTCAAATTGCCGAAAAGTTTTTTTTAATGGAACCCATTTAATGGCACATGCCAGTTTTAGGGTCCCAAATACCGTAATTTTCAGTCGTCTGCAGGGCACGAGCCTGGAAACGTTTTTTCGCTAAATTCTATTACATCCTAGTTGCAAACCACCAACTGGACCCAACTAGCATGAATTTTCGACTCCAAGTCTTTCGTGGCACCTGTGGTACACTGGTCACGGGTTCCACGGAAATGGCTCAAAATTAGCCAAAATCAGGCTTTATTCGCTTATAACTCGCGATAGAAAACTCGGATCGTCGAAAACTCACTCCCATCGTGTAGAGCGTGGTCGAATTGACCTAGAAACGTGTTCAAATTGCCGAAAAGTTTTTTTAATGGAACCCATTTAAAGGCACATGCCAGTTTTAGGGTCCCAAATACCGTAATTTTCAGTCGTCTGCAGGGCACGAGCCTGGAAACGTTTTTTCGCTAAATTCTATTACATCCTAGTTGCAAACCCCCAACTGGACCCAACTAGCATGAAATTTCGACCCCAAGTCTTTCGTGGCACCTGTGGTACACTGGTCACGGGTTCCACGGAAATGGCTCAAAATTAGCCAAAATCAGGCTTTATTCGCTTATAACTCGCGATAGAAAACTGGGATCGTCGAAAACTCACTTCCATCGTGTAGAGCGTGGTCAATTTGACCTAGAAACATGTTCAAATTGCCGAAAAGTTTTTTTAATGGAACCCATTTAATGGCACATGCCAGTTTTAGGGTCCCAAATACCGTAATTTTCAGTCGTCTGCAGGGCACGAGCCTGGAAACGTTTTTTCGCTAAATTCTATTACATCCTAGTTGCAAACCACCAACTGGACCCAACTAGCATGAATTTCCGACCCCAAGTCTTTCGTGGCACCTGTGGTACACTGGTCACGGGTTCCACGGAAATGGCTCAAAATTAGCCAAAATCAGGCTTTATTCGCTTATAGCTCGCGATAGAAAACTCGGATCGTCGAAAACTCACTTCCATCGTGTAGAGCGTGGTCGAATTGACCTAGAAACACATTCAAATTGCCGAAAAGTTTTTTTAATGGAACCCATTTAATGGCACATGCCAGTTTTAGGGTCCCAAATACCGTAATTTTCAGTCGTCTGCAGGGCACGAGCCTGGAAACGTTTTTTCGCTAAATTCTATTACATCCTAGTTGCAAACCACCAACTGGACCCAACTAGCATGAATTTTCGACCCCAAGTCTTTCGTGGCACCTGTGGTACACTGGTCACGGGTTCCACGGAAATGGCTCAAAATTAGCCAAAATCAGGCTTTATTCGCTTATAACTCGCGACAGAAAACTCGGATCGTCAAAAACTCACTTCCATCGTGTAGAGCGTGGTCGAATTGACCTAGAAACATGTTCAAATTGCCGAAAAGTTTTTTTAATGGAACCCATTTAATGGCACATGCCAGTTTTAGGGTCCCAAATACCGTAATTTTCAGTCGTCTGCAGGGCACGAGCCTGGAAACGTTTTTTCGCTAAATTCTAATACATCCTAGTTGCAAACCACCAACTGAACCCAACTAGCATGAATTTTCGACCCCAAGTCTTTCGTGGCACCTGTGGTACACTAGTCACGGGTTCCACGGAAATGGCTCAAAATTAGCCAAAATCAGGCTTTATTCGCTTATAACTCACGATAGAAAACTCGGATCGTCGAAAACTCACTTCCATCGTGTAGAGCGTGGTCGATTTGACCTAGAAACGTTTTCAAATTGCCGAAAAGTTTTTTTAATGGAATCCATTTAATGGCACATGCCAGTTTTATGGTCCCAAATACCGTAATTTTCAGTCGTCTGCAGGGCACGAGCCTGGAAACGTTTTTTCGCTAAATTCTATTACATCCTAGTTGCAAACCAACAACTGGACCCAACTAGCATGAATTTTCGACCCCAAGTCTTTCGTGGCACCTGTGGTACACTGGTCACGGGTTCCACGGAAATGGCTCAAAATTAGCCAAAATCAGGCTTTATTCGCTTATAGCTCGCGATAGAAAACTCGGATCGTCGAAAACTCACTTCCATCGTGTAGAGCGTGGTCGAGTTGACCTAGAAACACATTCAAATTGCCGAAAAGTTTTTTTAATGGAACCCATTTAATGGCACATGCCAGTTTTAGGGTCCCAAATACCGTAATTTTCAGTCGTCTGCAGGGCACGAGCCTGGAAACGTTTTTTCGCTAAATTCTATTACATCCTAGTTGCAAACCACCAACTGGACCCAACTAGCATGAATTTTCGACCCCAAGTCTTTCGTGGCACCTGTGGTACACTGGTCACGGGTTCCACGGAAATGGCTCAAAATTAGCCAAAATCAGGCTTTATTCGCTTATAACTCGCGATAGAAAACTCGGATCGTCAAAAACTCACTTCCATCGTGTAGAGCGTGGTCGAATTGACCTAGAAACATGTTCAAATTGCCGAAAAGTTTTTTTAATGGAACCCATTTAATGGCACATGCCAGTTTTAGGGTCCCAAATACCGTAATTTTCAGTCGTCTGCAGGGCACGAGCCTGGAAACGTTTTTTCGCTAAATTCTATTACATCCTAGTTGCAAACCACCAACTGGACCCAACTAGCATGAATTTTCGACCCCAAGTCTTTCGTGGCACCTGTGGTACACTGGTCACGGGTTCCACGGAAATGGCTCAAAATTAGCCAAAATCAGGCTTTATTCGCTTATAACTCGCGATAGAAAACTCGGATCGTCAAAAACTCACTTCCATCGTGTAGAGCGTAGTCGAATTGACCTAGAAACATGTTCAAATTGCCGAAAAGTTTTTTTAATGGAACCCATTTAATGGCACATGCCAGTTTTAGGGTCCCAAATACCGTAATTTTCAGTCGTCTGCAGGGCACGAGCCTGGAAACGTTTTTTCGCTAAATTCTAATACATCCTAGTTGCAAACCACCAACTGAACCCAACTAGCATGAATTTTCGACCCCAAGTCTTTCGTGGCACCTGTGGTACACTAGTCACGGGTTCCACGGAAATGGCTCAAAATTAGCCAAAATCAGGCTTTATTCGCTTATAACTCACGATAGAAAACTCGGATCGTCGAAAACTCACTTCCATCGTGTAGAGCGTGGTCGATTTGACCTAGAAACGTTTTCAAATTGCCGAAAAGTTTTTTTAATGGAATCCATTTAATGGCACATGCCAGTTTTAGGGTCCCAAATACCGTAATTTTCAGTCGTCTGCAGGGCACGAGCCTGGAAACGTTTTTTCGCTAAATTCTATTACATCCTAGTTGCAAACCAACAACTGGACCCAACTAGCATGAATTTTCGACCCCAAGTCTTTCGTGGCACCTGTGGTACACTGGTCACGGGTTCCACGGAAATGGCTCAAATTAGCCAAAATCAGGCTTTATTCGCTTATAACTCGCGATAGAAAACTCGGATCGTAAAAAACTACTTCCATCGTGTAGAGCGTGGTCGAATTGACCTAGAAACGTGTTCAAATTGCCGAAAAGTTTTTTTAATGGAACCCATTTAAAGGCACATGCCAGTTTTAGGGTCCCAAATACCGTAATTTTCAGTCGTCTGCAGGGCACGAGATGGAAACGTTTTTTCGCTAAATTCTATTACATCATAGTTGCAAACCACCAACGGGACCCAAATAGCATGAATTTTCGACCCCAAGTCTTTCGTGTCACCTGTGGTACACTGGTCACGGGTTCCACGGAAATGGCTCAAATTAGCCAAAATCAGGCTTTATTCGCTTATAACTCGCGATAGAAAACTCGGATCGTCAAAAACTCACTTCCATCGTGTAGAGCGTGGTCGAATTGACCTAGAAACGTGTTCAAATTGCCGAAAAGTTTTTTTAATGGAACCCATTTAAAGGCACATGCCAGTTTTAGGGTCCCAAATACCGTAATTTTCAGTCGTCTGCAGGGCACGAGCCTGGAAACGTTTTTTCGCTAAATTCTATTACATCATAGTTGCAAACCACCAACGGGACCCAACTAGCATGAATTTTCGACCCCAAGTCTTTCGTGTCACCTGTGGTACACTGGTCACGGGTTCCACGGAAATGGCTCAAAATTAGCCAAAATCAGGCTTTATTCGCTTATAACTCGCGATAGAAAACTCGGATCGTCGAAAACTCACTTCCATCGTGTAGAGCGTGGTCGAATTGACCTAGAAACATGTTCAAATTGCCGAAAAGTTTTTTTAATGGAACCCATTTAATGGCACATGCCAGTTTTAGGGTCCCAAATACCGTAATTTTCAGTCGTCTGCAGGGCACGAGCCTGGAAACGTTTTTTCGCTAAATTCTATTACATCCTAGTTGCAAACCACCAACTGGACCCAACTAGCATGAAATTTCGACCCCAAGTCTTTCTTGGCACCTGTGGTACACTGGTCACGGGTTCCACGGAAATGGCTCAAAATTAGCCAAAATCAGGCTTTATTCGCTTATAACTCACGATAGAAAACTCGGATCGTCGAAAACTCACTTCCATCGTGTAGAGCGTGGTCGATTTGACCTAGAAACGTTTTCAAATTGCCGAAAAGTTTTTTTAATGGAATCCATTTAATGGCACATGCCAGTTTTAGGGTCCCAAATACCGTAATTTTCAGTCGTCTGCAGGGCACGAGCCTGGAAACGTTTTTTCGCTAAATTCTATTACATCCTAGTTGCAAACCAACAACTGGACCCAACTAGCATGAATTTTTGACTCCAAGTCTTCCGTGGCACCTGTGGTACACTGGTCACGGGTTCCACGGAAATGGCTCAAAATTAGCCAAAATCAGGCTTTATTCGCTTATAACTCGCGATAGAAAACTCGGATCGTCGAAAACTCACTTCCATCGTGTAGAGCGTGGTCGAATTGACCTAGAAGCATGTTCAAATTGCCGAAAAGTTTTTTAATGGAACCCATTTAATGGCACATGCCAGTTTTAGGGTCCCAAATACCGTAATTTTCAGTCGTCTGCAGGGCACGAGCCTGGAAACGTTTTTTCGCTAAATTCTATTACATCCTAGTTGCAAACCACCAACTGGACCCAACTAGCATGAAATTTCGACCCCAAGTCTTTCTTGGCACCTGTGGTACACTGGTCACGGGTTCCACGGAAATGGCTCAAAATTAGCCAAAATCAGGCTTTATTCGCTTATAACTCACGATAGAAAACTCGGATCGTCGAAAACTCACTTCCATCGTGTAGAGCGTGGTCGATTTGACCTAGAAACGTTTTCAAATTGCCGAAAAGTTTTTTTAATGGAATCCATTTAATGGCACATGCCAGTTTTAGGGTCCCAAATACCGTAATTTTCAGTCGTCTGCAGGGCACGAGCCTGGAAACGTTTTTTCGCTAAATTCTATTACATCCTAGTTGCAAACCAACAACTGGACCCAACTAGCATGAATTTTTGACTCCAAGTCTTCCGTGGCACCTGTGGTACACTGGTCACGGGTTCCACGGAAATGGCTCAAAATTAGCCAAAATCAGGCTTTATTCGCTTATAACTCGCGATAGAAAACTCGGATCGTCGAAAACTCACTTCCATCGTGTAGAGCGTGGTCGAATTGACCTAGAAGCATGTTCAAATTGCCGAAAAGTTTTTTTAATGGAACCCATTTAATGGCACATGCCAGTTTTAGGGTCCCAAATACCGTAATTTTCAGTCGTCTGCAGGGCACGAGCCTGGAAACGTTTGTTCGCTAAATTCTATTACATCCTAGTTGCAAACCACCAACTGGACCCAACTAGCATGAAATTTCGACCCCAAGTCTTTCGTGGCACCTGTGGTACACTGGTCACGGGTTCCACGGAAATGGCTCAAAATTAGCCAAAATCAGGCTTTATTCGCTTATAACTCGCGATAGAAAACTCGGATCGTCGAAAACTCACTTCCATCGTGTAGAGCGTGGTCGATTTGACCTAGAAACGTTTTCAAATTGCCGAAAAGTTTTTTTAATGGAATCCATTTAATGGCACATGCCAGTTTTAGGGTCCCAAATACCGTAATTTTCAGTCGTCTGCAGGGCACGAGCCTGGAAACGTTTTTTCGCTAAACTCTATTACATCCTAGTTGCAAACCAACAACTGGACCCAACTAGCATGAATTTTCGACTCCAAGTCTTCCGTGGCACCTGTGGTACACTGGTCACGGGTTCCACGGAAATGGCTCAAAATTAGCCAAAATCAGGCTTTATTCGCTTATAACTCGCGATAGAAAACTCGGATCGTCAAAAACTCACTTCCATCGTGTGGAGCGTGGTCGAATTGACCTAGAAACGTGTTCAAATTGCCGAAAAGTTTTTTTAATGGAACCCATTTAAAGGCACATGCCAGTTTTAGGGTCCCAAATATCGTAATTTTCAGTCGTCTGCAGGGCACGAGCCTGGAAACGTTTTTTCGCTAAATTCTATTACATCATAGTTGCAAACCACCAACGGGACCCAACTAGCATGAATTTTCGACCCCAAGTCTTTCGTGGCACCTGTGGTACACTGGTCACGGGTTCCACGGAAATGGCTCAAAATTAGCCAAAATCAGGCTTTATTCGCTTATAACTCGCGATAGAAAACTCGGATCGTCGAAAACTCACTTCCATCGTGTAGAGCGTGGTCGATTTGACCTAGAAACGTTTTCAAATTGCCGAAAAGTTTTTTTAATGGAATCCATTTAATGGCACATGCCAGTTTTAGGGTCCCAAATACCGTAATTTTCAGTCGTCTGCAGGGCACGAGCCTGGAAACGTTTTTTCGCTAAATTCTAATACATCCTAGTTGCAACCCACCAACTGAACCCAACTAGCATGAATTTTCGACCCCAAGTCTTTCGTGGCACCTGTGGTACACTAGTCACGGGTTCCACGGAAATGGCTCAAAATTAGCCAAAATCAGGCTTTATTCGCTTATAACTCACGATAGAAAACTCGGATCGTCGAAAACTCACTTCCATCGTGTAGAGCGTGGTCGATTTGACCTAGAAACGTTTTCAAATTGCCGAAAAGTTTTTTTAATGGAATCCATTTAATGGCACATGCCAGTTTTAGGGTCCCAAATACCGTAATTTTCAGTCGTCTGCAGGGCACGAGCCTGGAAACGTTTTTTCGCTAAATTCTATTACATCCTAGTTGCAAACCAACAACTGGACCCAACTAGCATGAATTTTCGACCCCAAGTCTTTCGTGGCACCTGTGGTACACTGGTCACGGGTTCCACGGAAATGGCTCAAATTAGCCAAAATCAGGCTTTATTCGCTTATAACTCGCGATAGAAAACTCGGATCGTCAAAAACTCACTTCCATCGTGTAGAGCGTGGTCGAATTGACCTAGAAACGTGTTCAAATTGCCGAAAAGTTTTTTTAATGGAACCCATTTAAAGGCACATGCCAGTTTTAGGGTCCCAAATACCGTAATTTTCAGTCGTCTGCAGGGCACGAGCCTGGAAACGTTTTTTCGTTAAATTCTATTACATCATAGTTGCAAACCACCAACGGGACCCAACTAGCATGAATTTTCGACCCCAAGTCTTTCGTGGCACCTGTGGTACACTGGTCACGGTTTCCACGGAAATGGCTCAAAATTAGCCAAAATCAGGCTTTATTCGCTTATAACTCGCGATAGAAAACTCGGATCGTCGAAAACTCACTTCCATCGTGTAGAGCGTGGTCGAATTGACCTAGAAACATGTTCAAATTGCCGAAAAGTTTTTTTAATGGAACCCATTTAATGGCACATGCCAGTTTTAGGGTCCCAAATACCGTAATTTTCAGTCGTCTGCAGGGCACGAGCCTGGAAACGTTTTTTCGCTAAATTCTATTACATCCTAGTTGCAAACCACCAACTGGACCAAACTAGCATGAAATTTCGACCCCAAGTCTTTCGTGGCACCTGTGGTACACTGGTCACGGGTTCCACGGAAATGGCTCAAAATTAGCCAAAATCAGGCTTTATTCGCTTATAACTCACGATAGAAAACTCGGATCGTCGAAAACTCACTTCCATCGTGTAGAGCGTGGTCGATTTGACCTAGAAACGTTTTCAAATTGCCGAAAAGTTTTTTTAATGGAATCCATTTAATGGCACATGCCAGTTTTAGGGTCCCAAATACCGTAATTTTCAGTCGTCTGCAGGGCACGAGCCTGGAAACGTTTTTTCGCTAAATTCTATTACATCCTAGTTGCAAACCACCAACTGGACCCAACTAGCATGAATTTTCGACCCCAAGTCTTTCGTGGCACCTGTGGTACACTGGTCACGGGTTCCACGGAAATGGCTCAAAATTAGCCAAATTCAGGCTTTATTTGCTTATAACTCGCGATAGAAAACTCGGATCGTCGAAAACTTACTTCCATCGTGTAGAGCGTGGTCGAATTGACCTAGAAACATGTTCAAATTGCCGAAAAGTTTTTTTAATGGAACCCATTTAATGGCACATGCCAGTTTTAGGGTCCCAAATACCGTAATTTTCAGTCGTCTGCAGGGCACGAGCCTGGAAACGTTTTTTCGCTAAATTCTATTACATCCTAGTTGCAAACCACCAACGGGACCCAACTAGCATGAATTTTCGACCCCAAGTCTTTCGTGGCACCTGTGGTACACTGGTCACGGGTTCCACGGAAATGGCTCAAAATTAGCCAAAATCAGGCTTTATTCGCTTATAACTCGCGATAGAAAACTCGGATCGTCGAAAACTCACTTCCATCGTGTAGAGCGTGGTCGAATTGACCTAGAAACATGTTCAAATTGCCGAAAAGTTTTTTTAATGGAACCCATTTAATGGCACATGCCAGTTTTAGGGTCCCAAATACCGTAATTTTCAGTCGTCTGCAGGGCACGAGCCTGGAAACGTTTTTTTCGCTAAATTCTATTATATCCTAGTTGCAAACCACCAACTGGACCCAACTAGCATGAATTTTCGACCCCAAGTCTTTCGTGGCACCTGTGGTACACTGGTCACGGGTTTCACGGAAATGGCTCAAAATTAGCCAAAATCAGGCTTTATTCGCTTATAACTCGCGATAGAAAACTCGGATCGTCGAAAACTCACGTCCATCGTGTAGAGCGTGGTCGAATTGACCTAGAAACATGTTCAAATTGCCGAAAAGTTTTTTAATGGAACCCATTTAGTGGCACATGCCAGTTTTAGGGTCCCAAATACCGTAATTTTCAGTCGTCTGCAGGGCACGAGCCTGGAAACGTTTTTTCGCTAAATTCTATTACATCCTAGTTGCAAACCACCAACTGGACCCAACTAGCATGAATTTTCGACCCCAAGTCTTTCGTGGCACCTGTGGTACACTGGTCACGGGTTCCACGGAAATGGCTCAAAATTAGCCAAAATCAGGCCTTATTCGCTTATAACTCGCGATAGAAAACTCGGATCGTCGAAAACTCACTTCCATCGTGTAGAGCGTGGTCGAATTGACCTAGAAACATGTTCAAATTGCCGAAAAGTTTTTTTAATGGAACCCATTTAATGGCACATGCCAGTTTTAGGGTCCCAAATACCGTAATTTTCAGTCGTCTGCAGGGCACGAGCCTGGAAACGTTTTTTCGCTAAATTCTATTACATCCTAGTTGCAAACCAACAACTGGACCCAACTAGCATGAATTTTCGACTCCAAGTCTTTCGTGGCACCTGTGGTACACTGGTCACGGGTTCCACGGAAATGGCTCAAAATTAGCCAAAATCAGGCTTTATTCGCTTATAACTCGCGATATAAAACTCGGATCGTCGAAAACTCACTTCCATCGTGTAGAGCGTGGTCGATTTGACCTAGAAACGTGTTCAAATTGCCGAAAAGTTTTTTTAATGGAATCCATTTAATGGCACATGCCAGTTTTAGGGTCCCAAATACCGTAATTTTCAGTCGTCTGCAGGGCACGAGCCTGGAAACGTTTTTTCGCTAAATTCTATTACATCCTAGTTGCAAACCAACAACTGGACCCAACTAGCATGAATTTTCGACTCCAAGTCTTTAGTGGCACCTGTGGTACACTGGTCACGGGTTCCACGGAAATGGCTCAAAATTAGCCAAAATCAGGCTTTATTCGCTTATAACCCGCGATAGAAAACTCGGATCGTCGAAAACTCACTTCCATCGTGTAGAGCGTGGTCGAATTGACCTAGAAGCATGTTCAAATTGCCGAAAAGTTTTTTTAATGGAACCCATTTAATGGCACATGCCAGTTTTAGGGTCCCAAATACCGTAATTTTCAGTCGTCTGCAGGGCACGAGCCTGGAAACGTTTTTTCGCTAAATTCTATTACATCCTAGTTGCAAACCACCAACTGTACACAACTAGCATGAATTTTCGACCCCAAGTCTTTCGTGGCACCTGTGGTACACTGGTCACGGGTTCCACGGAAATGGCTCAAAATTAGCCAAAATCAGGCTTTATTCGCTTATAACTCGCGATAGAAAACTCGGATCGTCGAAAACTCACTTCCATCGTGTAGAGCGTGGTCGAATTGACCTAGAAACATGTTCAAATTGCCGAAAAGTTTTTTTAATGGAACCCATTTAATGGCACATGCCAGTTTTAGGGTCCCAAATACCGTAATTTTCAGTCGTCTGCAGGGCACGAGCCTGGAAACGTTTTTTCGCTAAATTCTATTACATCCTAGTTGCAAACCACCAACTGGACCCAACTAGCATGAATTTTCGACTCCAAGTCTTTCGTGGCACCTGTGGTACACTGGTCACGGGTTCCACGGAAATGGCTCAAAATTAGCCAAAATCAGGCTTTATTCGCTTATAACTCGCGATAGAAAACTCGGATCGTCGAAAACTCACTTCCATCGTGTAGAGCGTGGTCGATTTGACCTAGAAACGTGTTCCAATTGCCGAAAAGTTTTTTTAATGGAATCCATTTAATGGCACATGCCAGTTTTAGAGTCCCAAATAACGTAATTTTCAGTCGTCTGCAGGGCACGAGCCTGGAAACGTTTTTTCGCTAAATTCTATTACATCCTAGTTGCAAACCACCAACTGGACCCAACTAGCATGAATTTTCGACTCCAAGTCTTTCGTGGCACCTGTGGTACACTGGTCACGGGTTCCACGGAAATGGCTCAAAATTAGTCAAAATCAGGCTATATTCGCTTATAACTCGCGATAGAAAACTCGGATCGTCGAAAACTCACTTCCATCGTGTAGAGCGTGGTCGAATTGACCTAGAAACGTGTTCAAATTGCCGAAAAGTTTTTTTAATGGAACCCATTTAATGGCACATGCCAGTTTTAAAGTCCCAAATACCGTAATTTTCAGTCGTCTGCAGGGCACGAGCCTGGAGACGTTTTTTCGCTAAATTCTATTACATCCTAGTTGCAAACCACCAACTGGACCCAACTAGCATGAATTTTCGACCCCAAGTCTTTCGTGGCACCTGTGGTACACTGGTCACGGGTTCCACGGAAATGGCTCAAAATTAGCCAAAATCAGGCTTTATTCGCTTATAACTCGCGATAGAAAACTCGGATCGTCGAAAACTCACTTCCATCGTGTAGAGCGTGGTCGAATTGACCTAGAAACATGTTCAAATTGCCGAAAAGTTTTTTTAATGGAACCCATTTAATGGCACATGCCAGTTTTAGGGTCCCAAATACCGTAATTTTCAGTCGTCTGCAGGGCACGAGCCTGGAAACGTTTTTTCGCTAAATTCTATTACATCCTAGTTGCAAACCACCAACTGGACCCAACTAGCATGAATTTTCGACTCCAAGTCTTTCGTGGCACCTGTGGTACACTGGTCACGGGTTCCACGGAAATGGCTCAAAATTAGCCAAAATCAGGCTTTATTCGCTTATAACTCGCGATAGAAAACTCGGATCGTCGAAAACTCACTTCCATCGTGTAGAGCGTGGTCAATTTGACCTAGAAACGTGTTCCAATTGCCGAAAAGTTTTTTTAATGGAATCCATTTAATGGCACATGCCAGTTTTAGGGTCCCAAATAACGTAATTTTCAGTCGTCTGCAGGGCACGAGCCTGGAAACGTTTTTTCGCTAAATTCTATTACATCCTAGTTGCAAACCACCAACTGGACTCAACTAGCATGAATTTTCGACTCCAAGTCTTTCGTGGCACCTGTGGTACACTGGTCACGGGTTCCACGGAAATGGCTCAAAATTAGTCAAAATCAGGCTATATTCGCTTATAACTCGCGATAGAAAACTCGGATCGTCGAAAACTCACTTCCATCGTGTAGAGCGTGGTCGAATTGATCTAGAAACGTGTTCAAATTGCCGAAAAGTTTTTTTAATGGAACCCATTTAATGGCACATGCCAGTTTTAAAGTCCCAAATACCGTAATTTTCAGTCGTCTGCAGGGCACGAGCCTGGATACGTTTTTTCGCTAAATTCTATTACATCCTAGTTGCAAACCACCAACTGGACCCAACTAGCATGAATTTTCGACCCCGAGTCTTTCGTGGCACCTGTGGTACACTGGTCACGGGTTCCACGGAAATGGCTCAAAATTAGCCAAAATCAGGCTTTATTCGCTTATAACTCGCGATAGAAAACTCGGATCGTCGAAAACTCACTTCCATCGTGTAGAGCGTGGTCGATTTGACCTAGAAACGTGTTCAAATTGCCGAAAAGTTTTTTTAATGGAATCCATTCAATGGCACATGCCAGTTTTAGGGTCCCAAATAACGTAATTTTCAGTCGTCTGCAGGGCACGAGCCTGGAAACGTTTTTTCGCTAAATTCTATTACATCCTAGTTGCAAACCACCAACTGGACCCAACTAGCATGAATTTTCGACTCCAAGTCTTTCGTGGCACCTGTGGTACACTGGTCACGGGTTCCACGGAAATGGCTCAAAATTAGTCAAAATCAGGCTATATTCGCTTATAACTCGCGATAGAAAACTCGGATTGTCGAAAACTCACTTCCATCGTGTAGAGCGTGGTCGAATTGACCTAGAAACGTGTTCAAATTGCCGAAAAGTTTTTTTAATGGAACCCATTTAATGGCACATGCCAGTTTTAAAGTCCCAAATACCGTAATTTTCAGTCGTCTGCAGGGCACGAGCCTGGAAACGTTTTTTCGCTAAATTCTATTACATCCTAGTTGCAAACCACCAACTGGACCCAACTAGCATGAATTTTCGACCCCAAGTCTTTCGTGGCACCTGTGGTACACTGGTCACGGGTTCCACGGAAATGGCTCAAAATTAGCCAAAATCAGGCTTTATTCGCTTATAACTCGCGATAGAAAACTCGGATCGTCGAAAACTCACTTCCATCGTGTAGAGCGTGGTCGAATTGACCTAGAAACATGTTCAAATTGCCGAAAAGTTTTTTTAATGGAACCCATTTAATGACACATGCCAGTTTTAGGGTCCCAAATACCGTAATTTTCAGTCGTCTGCAGGGCACGAGCCTGGAAACGTTTTTTCGCTCTCTTCTATTACATCCTAGTTGCAAACAACCAACTGGACCCAACTAGCATGAAATTTCGACCCCAAGTCTTTCGTGGCACCTGTGGTACACTGGTCACGGGTTCCACGGAAATGGCTCAAAATTAGCCAAAATCAGGCTTTATTCGCTTATAACTCGCGATAGAAAACTCGGATCGTCGAAAACTCACTTCCATCGTGTAGAGCGTGGTCGAATTGACCTAGAAACATGTTCAAATTGCCGAAAAGTTTTTTTAATGGAACCCATTTAATGGCACATGCCAGTTTTAGGGTCCCAAATACCGTAATTTTCAGTCGTCTGCAGGGCACGAGCCTGGAAACGTTTTTTCGCTAAATTCTATTACATCCTAGTTGCAAACCACCAACTGGACCCAACTAGCATGAAATTTCGACCCCAAGTCTTTCGTGGCACCTGTGGTACACTGGTCACGGGTTCCACGGAAATGGCTCAAAATTAGCCAAAATCAGGCTTTATTCGCTTATAACTCGCGATAGAAAACTCGGATCGTCGAAAACTCACTTCCATCGTGTAGAGCGTGGTCGATTTGACCTAGAAACGTGTTCATATTGCCGAAAAGTTTTTTTAATGGAATCCATTTAATGGCACATGCCAGTTTTAGGGTCCCAAATACCGTAATTTTCAGTCGTCTGCAGGGCACGAGCCTGGAAACGTTTTTTCGCTAAATTCTATTACATCCTAGTTGCAAACCAACAACTGGACCCAACTAGCATGAATTTTCGACTCCAAGTCTTTCGTGGCACCTGTGGTACACTGGTCACGGGTTCCACGGAAATGGCTCAAAATTAGCCAAAATCAGGCTTTATTCGCTTATAACTCGCGATATAAAACTCGGATCGTCGAAAACTCACTTCCATCGTGTAGAGCGTGGTCGATTTGACCTAGAAACGTGTTCAAATTGCCGAAAAGTTTTTTTAATGGAATCCATTTAATGGCACATGCCAGTTTTAGGGTCCCAAATACCGTAATTTTCAGTCGTCTGCAGGGCACGAGCCTGGAAACGTTTTTTCGCTAAATTCTATTACATCCTAGTTGCAAACCAACAACTGGACCCAACTAGCATGAATTTTCGACTCCAAGTCTTTAGTGGCACCTGTGGTACACTGGTCACGGGTTCCACGGAAATGGCTCAAAATTAGCCAAAATCAGGCTTTATTCGCTTATAACTCGCGATAGAAAACTCGGATCGTCGAAAACTCACTTCCATCGTGTAGAGCGTGGTCGAATTGACCTAGAAGCATTTTCAAATTGCCGAAAAGTTTTTTTAATGGAACCCATTTAATGGCACATGCCAGTTTTAGGGTCCCAAATACCGTAATTTTCAGTCGTCTGCAGGGCACGAGCCTGAAAACGTTTTTTCGCTAAATTCTATTACATCCTAGTTGCAAACCACCAACTGGACCCAACTAGCATGAATTTTCGACTCCAAGTCTTTCGTGGCACCTGTGGTACACTGGTCACGGGTTCCACGGAAATGGCTCAAAATTAGTCAAAATCAGGCTATATTCGCTTATAACTCGCGATAGAAAACTCGGATCGTCGAAAACTCACTTCCATCGTGTAGAGCGTGGTCGAATTGACCTAGAAACGTGTTCAAATTGCCGAAAAGTTTTTTTAATGGAACCCATTTAATGGCACATGCCAGTTTTAAAGTCCCAAATACCGTAATTTTCAGTCGTCTGCAGGGCACGAGCCTGGATACGTTTTTTCGCTAAATTCTATTACATCCTAGTTGCAAACCACCAACTGGACCCAACTAGCATGAATTTTCGACCCCAAGTCTTTCGTGGCACCTGTGGTACACTGGTCACGGGTTCCACGGAAATGGCTCAAAATTAGCCAAAATCAGGCTTTATTCGCTTATAACTCGCGATAGAAAACTCGGATCGTCGAAAACTCACTTCCATCGTGTAGAGCGTGGTCGATTTGACCTAGAAAAGTGTTCAAATTGCCGAAAAGTTTTTTTAATGGAATCCATTCAATGGCACATGCCAGTTTTAGGGTCCCAAATAACGTAATTTTCAGTCGTCTGCAGGGCACGAGCCTGGAAACGTTTTTTCGCTAAATTCTATTACATCCTAGTTGCAAACCACCAACTGGACCCAACTAGCATGAATTTTCGACTCCAAGTCTTTCGTGGCACCTGTGGTACACTGGTCACGGGTTCCACGGAAATGGCTCAAAATTAGTCAAAATCAGGCTATATTCGCTTATAACTCGCGATAGAAAACTCGGATTGTCGAAAACTCACTTCCATCGTGTAGAGCGTGGTCGAATTGACCTAGAAACGTGTTCAAATTGCCGAAAAGTTTTTTTAATGGAACCCATTTAATGGCACATGCCAGTTTTAAAGTCCCAAATACCGTAATTTTCAGTCGTCTGCAGGGCACGAGCCTGGAAACGTTTTTTCGCTAAATTCTATTACATCCTAGTTGCAAACCACCAACTGGACCCAACTAGCATGAAATTTCGACCCCAAGTCTTTCGTGGCACCTGTGGTACACTGGTCACGGGTTCCACGGAAATGGCTCAAAATTAGCCAAAATCAGGCTTTATTCGCTTATAACTCGCGATAGAAAACTCGGATCGTCGAAAACTCACTTCCATTGTGTAAAACGTGGTCGAATTGACCTAGAAACATGTTCAAATTGCCGAAAAGTTTTTTTAATGGAACCCATTTAATGGCACATGCCAGTTTTAGGGTCCCTAATACCGTAATTTTCAGTCGTCTGCAGGGCACGAGCCTGGAAACGTTTTTTCGCTAAATTCTATTACATCCTAGTTGCAAACCACCAACTGGACCCAACTAGCATGAAATTTCGACCCCAAGTCTTTCGTGGCACCTGTGGTACACTGGTCACGGGTTCCACGGAAATGGCTCAAAATTAGCCAAAATCAGGCTTTATTCGCTTATAACTCGCGATAGAAAACTCGGATCGTCGAAAACTCACTTCCATCGTGTAGAGCGTGGTCGATTTGACCTAGAAACGTGTTCAAATTGCCGAAAAGTTTTTTTAATGGAACCCATTTAATGGCACATGCCAGTTTTAAAGTCCCAAATACCGTAATTTTCAGTCGTCTGCAGGGCACGAGCCTGGAAACGTTTTTTCGCTAAATTCTATTACATCCTAGTTGCAAACCACCAACTGGACCCAACTAGCATGAATTTTCGACCCCAAGTCTTTCGTGGCACCTGTGGTACACTGGTCACGGGTTCCACGGAAATGGCTCAAAATTAGCCAAAATCAGGCTTTATTCGCTTATAACTCGCGATAGAAAACTCGGATCGTCGAAAACTCACTTCCATCGTGTAGACCGTAGTCGAATTGACCTAGAAACATGTTCAAATTGCCGAAAAGTTTTTTTAATGGAACCCATTTAATGGCACATGCCAGTTTTAGGGTCCCAAATACCGTAATTTTCAGTCGTCTGCAGGGCACGAGCCTGGAAACGGTTTTTCGCTAAATTCTATTACATCCTAGTTGCAAACCACCAACTGGACCCAACTAGCATGAATTTTCGATCCCAAGTCTTTCGTGGCACCTGTGGTACACTGGTCACGGGTTCCACGGAAATGGCTCAAAATTAGCCAAAATCAGGCTTTATTCGCTTATAACTCGCGATAGAAAACTCGGATCGTCGAAAACTCACTTCCATCGTGTAGAGCGTGGTCGAATTGACCTAGAAACATGTTCAAATTGCCGAAACGTTATTTTAATGGAACCCATTTAATGGCACATGCCAGTTTTAGGGTCCCAAATACCGTAATTTTCAGTCGTCTGCAGGGCACGAGCCTGGAAACGTTTTTTCGCTAAATTCTATTACATCCTAGTTGCAAACCACCAACTGGACCCAACTAGCATGAATTTTCGACTCCAAGTCTTTCGTGGCACCTGTGGTACACTGGTCACGGGTTCCACGGAAATGGCTCAAAATTAGCCAAAATCAGGCTTTATTCGCTTATAACTCGCGATAGAAAACTCGGATCGTCGAAAACTCACTTCCATCGTGTAGAGCGTGGTCGAATTGACCTAGAAACACGTTCAAATTGCCGAAAAGTTTTTTTAATGGAACCCATTTAATGGCACATGCCAGTTTTAGGGTCCCAAATACCGTAATTTTCAGTCGTCTGCAGGGCACGAGCCTGGAAACGTTTTTTCGCTAAATTCTGGTACATCCCAGTTGCAAACCACCAACTGGACCCAACTAGCATGAGTTTTCGACCCCAAGTCGTTCGTGGCACCTGTGGTACACTGTTCATGGGTTCCACGGAAATGGCTCAAATTTAGCCAAAAATAGGCTTTATCCGCTTATAACTCACGATAGAAAAGTCGGATTGTCGAAAACTCAATTCCATCGTGTAGAGCGTGGTCGAATTGACCTAGAAACATGTTCAAATTGCCGAAAGTTTTTTTAATGGAACCCATATAATGGCACATGCCAGTTTTCGGGTCCCAAATACCGTAATTTTCAGTCGTCTGCAGGGCACGAGCCTGGAAACGTTTTTTCGCTAAATTCTATTACGTCCTAGTTGCAAACCACCAACTGGACCCAACTAGCATGAATTTTCGACCCCAAGTCTTTCGTGGCACCTGTGGTACACTGGTCACGGGTTCCACGGAAATGGCTCAAAATTAGCCAAAATCAGGCTTCATTCGCTTATAACTCGCGATAGAAAACTCGGATCGTCGAAAACTCACTTCCATCGTGTAGAGCGTGGTCGAATTGACCAAGAAACATGTTCAAATTGCCGAAAAGTTTTTTTAATGGAACCCATTTAATGGCACATGCCAGTTTTAGGGTCCCAAATACCGTAATTTTCAGTCGTCTGCAGGGCACGAGCCTGGAAACGTTTATTCGCTAAATTCTATTACATCCTAGTTGCAAACCACCAACTGGACCCAACTAGCATGAATTTTCGACCCCAAGTCTTTCGTGGCACCAGTGGTACACTGGTCACGGGTTCCACGGAAATGGCTCAAAATTAGCCAAAATCAGGCTTTATTCGCTTATAACTCGCGATAGAAAACTCGGATCGTCGAAAACTCACTTCCATCGTGTAGAGCGTGGTCGAATTGACTTAGAAACATGTTCAAATTGCCGAAAAGTTTTTTTTAATGGAACCTATTTAATGGCACATGCCAGTTTTAGGGTCCCAAATACCGTAATTTTCAGTCGTCTGCAGGGCACGAGCCTGGAAACGTTTTTTCGCTAAATTCTATTACATCCTAGTTGCAAACCACCAACTGGACCCAACTAGCATGAAATTTCAACCCCAAGTCTTTCGTGGCACCTGTGGTACACTGGTCACGGGTTCCACGGAAATGGCTCAAAATTAGCCAAAATCAGGCTTTATTCGCTTATAACTCGCGATAAAAAATTCGGATCGTCGAAAACTCACTTCCATCGTGTAGAGCGTGGTCGATTTGACCTAGAAACGTGTTCAAATTGCCGAAAAGTTTTTTTAATGGAATCCATTTAATGGCACATGCCAGTTTTAGGGTCCCAAATACCGTAATTTTCAGTCGTCTGCAGGGTACGAGCCTGGAAACGTTTTTTCGCTAAATTCTATTACATCCTAGTTGCAAACCACCAACTGGACCCAACTAGCATGAAATTTCGACCCCAAGTCTTTCGTGGCACCTGTGGTACACTGGTCACGGGTTCCACGGAAATGGCTCAAAATTAGCCAAAATCAGGCTTTATTCGCTTATAACTCGCGATAGAAAACTCGGATCGTCGAAAACTCACTTCCATCGTGTAGAGCGTGGTCGATTTGACCTAGAAACGTGTTCAAATTGCCGAAAAGTTTTTTTAATGGAATCCATTTAATGGCACATGCCAGTTTTAGGGTCCCAAATACCGTAATTTTCAGTCGTCTGCAGGGTACGAGCCTGGAAACGTTTTTTCGCTAAATTCTATTACATCCTAGTTGCAAACCACCAACTGGACCCAACTAGCATGAAATTTCGACCCCAAGTCTTTCGTGGCACCTGTGGTACACTGGTCACGGGTTCCACGGAAATGGCTCAAAATTAGCCAAAATCTGGCTTTATTCGCTTATAACTCGCGATAGAAAACTCGGATCGTCGAAAACTCACTTCCATCGTGTAGAGCGTGGTCGATTTGACCTAGAAACGTGTTCAAATTGCCGAAAAGTTTTTTTAATGGAATCCATTTAATGGCACATGCCAGTTTTAGGGTCCCAAATACCGTAATTTTCAGTCGTCTGCAGGGCACGAGCCTGGAAACGTTTTTTCGCTAAATTCTATTACATCCTAGTTGCAAACCAACAACTGGACCCAACTAGCATGAATTTTCGACTCCAAGTCTTTCGTGGCACCTGTGGTACACTGGTCACGGGTTCCACGGAAATGGCTCAAAATTAGCCAAAATCAGGCTTTATTCGCTTATAACTCGCGATAGAAAACTCGGATCGTCGAAAACTCACTTCCATCGTGTAGAGCGTGGTCGAATTGACCTAGAAGCATGTTCAAATTGCCGAAAAGTTTTTTTAATGGAACCCATTTAATGGCACATGCTAGTTTTAGGGTCCCAAATACCGTAATTTTCAGTCGTCTGCAGGGCACGAGCCTGGAAACGTTTTTTCGCTAAATTCTATTACATCCTAGTTGCAAACCACCAACTGGACCCAACTAGCATGAATTTTCGACCCCAAGTCTTTCGTGGCACCTGTGGTACACTGGACACGGGTTCCACGGAAATGGCTCAAAATTAGCCAAAATCAGGCTTTATTCGCTTATAACTCGCGATAGAAAACTCGGATCGTCGAAAACTCACTTCCATCGTGTAGAGCGTGGTCGAATTGACCTAGAAACACGTTCAAATTGCCGAAAAGTTTTTTTAATGGAACCCATTTAATGGCACATGCCAGTTTTAGGGTCCCAAATACCGTAATTTTCAGTCGTCTGCAGGGCACGAGCCTGGAAACGTTTTTTCGCTAAATTCTGGTACATCCCAGTTGCAAACCACCAACTGGACCCAACTAGCATGAGTTTTCGACCCCAAGTCGTTCGTGGCACCTGTGGTACACTGTTCATGGGTTCCACGGAAATGGCTCAAATTTAGCCAAAAATAGGCTTTATCCGCTTATAACTCACGATAGAAAAGTCGGATTGTCGAAAACTCAATTCCATCGTGTAGAGCGTGATCGAATTGACCTAGAAACATGTTCAAATTGCCGAAAGTTTTTTTTAATGGAGCCCATATAATGGCACATGCCAGTTTTCGGGTCCCAAATACCGTAATTTTCAGTCGTCTGCAGGGCATGAGCCTGGAAACGTTTTTTCGCTAAATTCTATTACGTCCTAGTTGCAAACCACCAACTGGACCCAACTAGCATGAATTTTCGACCCCAAGTCTTTCGTGGCACCTGTGGTACACTGGTCACGGGTTCCACGGAAATGGCTCAAAATTAGCCAAAATCAGGCTTCATTCGCTTATAACTCGCGATAGAAAACTCGGAACGTCGAAAACTCACTTCCATCGTGTAGAGCGTGGTCGAATTGACCTAGAAACACGTTCAAATTGCCGAAAAGTTTTTTTAATGGAACCCATTTAATGGCACATGCCAGTTTTAGGGTCCCAAATACCGTAATTTTCAGTCGTCTGCAGGGCACGAGCCTGGAAACGTTTTTTCGCTAAATTCTGGTACATCCCAGTTGCAAACCACCAACTGGACCCAACTAGCATGAGTTTTCGACCCCAAGTCGTTCGTGGCACCTGTGGTACACTGTTCATGGGTTCCACGGAAATGGCTCAAATTTAGCCAAAAATAGGCTTTATCCGCTTATAACTCACGATAGAAAAGTCGGATTGTCGAAAACTCAATTCCATCGTGTAGAGCGTGGTCGAATTGACCTAGAAACATGTTCAAATTGCCGAAAGTTTTTTTTAATGGAGCCCATATAATGGCACATGCCAGTTTTCGGGTCCCAAATACCGTAATTTTCAGTCGTCTGCAGGGCACGAGCCTGGAAACGTTTTTTCGCTAAATTCTATTACGTCCTAGTTGCAAACCACCAACTGGACCCAACTAGCATGAATTTTCGACCCCAAGTCTTTCGTGGCACCTGTGGTACACTGGTCACGGGTTCCACGGAAATGGCTCAAAATTAGCCAAAATCAGGCTTCATTCGCTTATAACTCGCGATAGAAAACTCGGATCGTCGAAAACTCACTTCCATCGTGTAGAGCGTGGTCGAATTGACCAAGAAACATGTTCAAATTGCCGAAAAGTTTTTTTAATGGAACCCATTTAATGGCACATGCCAGTTTTAGGGTCCCAAATACCGTAATTTTCAGTCGTCTGCAGGGCACGAGCCTGGAAACGTTTTTTCGCTAAATTCTATTACATCCTAGTTGCAAACCACCAACTGGACCCAACTAGCATGAATTTTCGACCCCAAGTCTTTCGTGGCACCAGTGGTACACTGGTCACGGGTTCCACGGAAATGGCTCAAAATTAGCCAAAATCAGGCTTTATTCGCTTATAACTCGCGATAGAAAACTCGGATCGTCGAAAACTCACTTCCATCGTGTAGAGCGTGGTCGAATTGACTTAGAAACATGTTCAAATTGCCGAAAAGTTTTTTTTAATGGAACCCATTTAATGGCACATGCCAGTTTTAGGGTCCCAAATACCGTAATTTTCAGTCGTCTGCAGGGCACGAGCCTGGAAACGTTTTTTCGCTAAATTCTATTACATCCTAGTTGCAAACCACCAACTGGACCCAACTAGCATGAAATTTCGACCACAAGTCTTTCGTGGCACCTGTGGTACACTGGTCACGGGTTCCACGGAAATGGCTCAAAATTAGCCAAAATCAGGCTTTATTCGCTTATAACTCGCGATAGAAAACTCGGATCGTCGAAAACTCACTTCCATCGTGTAGAGCGTGGTCGATTTGACCTAGAAACATGTTCAAATTGCCGAAAAGTTTTTTTAATGGAACCCATTTAATGGCACATGCCAGTTTTAGGGTCTCAAATACCGTAATTTTCAGTCGTCTGCAGGGCACGAGCCTGGAAACGTTTTTTCGCTAAATTCTTTTACATCCTAGTTGCAAACCACCAACTGAACCCAACTAGCATGAATTTTCGACCCCAAGTCTTTCGTGGCACCTGTGGTACACTGGTCACGGGTTCCACGGAAATGGCTCAAAATTAGCCAAAATCAGGCTTTATTCGCTTATAACTCGCGATAGAAAACTCGGATCGTCAAAAACTCACTTCCATCGTGTAGAGCGTAGTTGAATTGACCTAGAAACATGTTCAAATTGCCGAAAAGTTTTTTTAATGGAACCCATTTAATGGCACATGCCAGTTTCAGGGTCCCAAATACCGTAATTTTCAGTCGTCTGCAGGGCACGAGCCTGGAAACGTTTTTTCGCTAAATTATATTACATCCTAGTTGCAAACCACCAACTTAACCCAACTAGCATGAATTTTCGACCCCAAGTCTTTCGTGGCACCTGTGGTACACTGGTCACGGGTTCCACGGAAATGGCTCAAAATTAGCCAAAATCAGGCTTTATTCGCTTATAACTCGCGATAGAAAACTCGGATCGTCAAAAACTCACTTCCATCGTGTAGAGCGTGGTCGAATTGACCAAGAAACATGTTCAAATTACCGAAAAGTTTTTTTAATGGAACCCATTTAATGGCACATGCCAGTTTTAGGGTCTCAAATACCGTAATTTTCAGTCGTCTGCAGGGCACGAGCCTGGAAACGTTTTTTCGCTAAATTCTTTTACATCCTAGTTGCAAACCACCAACTGAACCCAACTAGCATGAATTTTCGACCCCAAGTCTTTCGTGGCACCTGTGGTACACTGGTCACGGGTTCCACGGAAATGGCTCAAAATTAGCCAAAATCAGGCTTTATTCGCTTATAACTCGCGATAGAAGACTCGGATCGTCAAAAACTCACTTCCATCGTGTAGAGCGTGGTTGAATTGACCTAGAAACATGTTCAAATTGCCGAAAAGTTTTTTTAATGGAACCCATTTAATGGCACATGCCAGTTTCAGGGTCCCAAATACCGTAATTGTCAGTCGTCTGCAGGGCACGAGCCTGGAAACGTTTTTTCGCTAAATTCTATTACATCCTAGTTGCAAACCACCAACTGAACCCAACTAGCATGAATTTTCGACCCCAAGTCTTTCGTGGCACCTGTGGTACACTGGTCACGGGTTCCACGGAAATGGCTCAAAATTAGCCAAAATCAGGCTTTATTCGCTTATAACTCGCGATAGAAAACTCGGATCGTCAAAAACTCACTTCCATCGTGTAGAGCGTGGTCGAATTGATCTAGAAACATGTTCAAATTGCCGAAAAGTTTTTTTAATGGAACCCATTTAATGGCACATGCCAGTTTTAGGGTCCCAAATACCGTAATTTTTTGTCGTCTGCAGGGCACGAGCCTGGAAACGTTTTTTCGCTAAATTCTATTACATTCTAGTTGCAAACCACCAACTGGACCCAACTAGCATGAATTTTCGACCCCAAGTCTTTCGTGGCACCTGTGGTACACTGGTCACGGGTTCCACGGAAATGGCTCAAAATTAGCCAAAATCAGGCTTTATTCGCTTATAACTCGCGATAGAAAACTCGGATCATCAAAAACTCACTTCCATCGTGTAGAGCGTGGTCGAATTAACCTAGAAACATGTTCAAATTGCCGAAAAGTTTTTTTAATGGAACTCATTTAATGGCACATGCCAGTTTTAGGGTCCCAAATACCGTAATTTTCAGTCGTCTGCAGGGCACGAGCCTGGAAACGTTTTTTCGCTAAATTCTATTACATCCTAGTTGCAAACCACCAACTGGACCCAACTAGCATGAATTTTCGACCCCAAGTCTTTCGTGGCACCTGTGGTACACTGGTCACGGGTTCCACGGAAATGGCTCAAAATTAGCCAAAATCAGGCTTTATTCGCTTATAACTCGCGATAGAAAACTCGGATCGTCAAAAACTCACTTCCATCATGTAGAGCGTGGTCGAATTGACCTAGAAACATGTTCAAATTGCCGAAAAGTTTTTTTTTTAATGGAACCCATTTAATGGCACATGCCAGTTCTAGGGTCCCAAATACCGTAATTTTCAGTCGTCTGCAGGGCACGAGCCTGGAACGTTTTTTCGCTAAATTCTATTACATCCTAGTTGCAAACCACCAACTGAACCCAACCAGCATGAATTTTCGACCCCAAGTCTTTCGTGGCACCTGTGGTACACTGGTCACGGGTTCCACGGAAATGGCTCAAAATTAGCCAAAATCAGGCTTTATTCGCTTATAACTCGCGATAGAAAACTCGTATCGTCGAAAACTCACTTCCATCATATAGAGTGTGATCGAATTGACCTAGAAACATGTTCAAATTGCCGAAAAGTTTTTTTTAATGGAACCCATTTAATGGCACATGCCAGTTTTAGGGTCCCAAATACCGTAATTTTCAGTCGTCTGCAGGGCACGAGCCTGGAAACGTTTTTTCGCTAAATTCTATTACATCCTAGTTGCAAACCACCAACTGAACCCAACTAGCATGAATTTTCGACCCCAAGTCTTTCGTGGCACCTGTGGTACACTGGTCACGGGTTCCACGGAAATGGCTCAAAATTAGCCAAAATCAGGCTTTATTCGCTTATAACTCGCGATAGAAAACTCGGATCGTCAAAAACTCACTTCCATCGTGTAGAGCGTGGTCGAATTGACCTAGGAACATGTTCAAATTACCGAAAAGTTTTTTTAATGGAACCCATTTAATGGCACATGCCAGTTTTAAGGTCCCAAATACCGTAATTTTCAGTCGTCTGCAGGGCACGAGCCTGGAAACGTTTTTTCGCTAAATTCTATTACATCCTAGTTGCAAACCACCAACTGGACCCAACTAGCATGAATTTTCGACCCCAAGTCTTTCGTGGCACCTGTGGTACACTGGTCACGGGTTCCACGGAAATGGCTCAAAATTAGCCAAAATCAGGCTTTATTCGCTTATAACTCGCGATAGAAAACTCGGATCGTCAAAAACTCACTTCCATCGTGTAGAGCGTGGTCGAATTGACCTAGAAACATGTTCAAATTGCCGAAAAGTTTTTTTAATGGAACCCATTTAATGGCACATGCCAGTTTTAGGGTCCCAAATACCGTAATTTTCAGTCGTCTGCAGGGCACGAGCCTGGAAACGTTTTTTCGCTAAATTCTATTACATCCTAGTTGCAAACCACCAACTGGACCCAACTAGCATGAATTTTCGACCCCAAGTCTTTCGTGGCACCTGTGGTACACTGGTCACGGGTTCCACGGAAATGGCTCAAAATTAGCCAAAATCAGGCTTTATTCGCTTATAACTCGCGATAGAAAACTCGGATCGTCGAAAACTCACTTCCATCGTGTAGAGCGTGGTCGAATTGACCTAGAAACATGTTCAAATTGCCGAAAAGTTTTTTTAATGGAACCCATTTAATGGCACATGCCTGTTTTAGGGTCTCAAATACCGTAATTTTCAGTCGTCTGCAGGGCACGAGCCTGGAAACGTTTTTTCGCTAAATTCTTTTACATCCTAGTTGCAAACCACCAACTGAACCCAACTAGCATGAATTTTCGACCCCAAGTCTTTCGTGGCACCTGTGGTACACTGGTCACGGGTTCCACGGAAATGGCTCAAAATTAGCCAAAATCAGGCTTTATTCGCTTATAACTCGCGATAGAAAACTCGGATCGTCAAAAACTCACTTCCATCGTGTAGAGCGTGGTTGAATTGACCTAGAAACATGTTCAAATTGCCGACAAGTTTTTTTAATGGAACCCATTTAATGGCACATGCCAGTTTCAGGGTCCCAAATACCGTAATTTTCAGTCGTCTGCAGGGCACGAGCCTGGAAACGTTTTTTCGCTAAATTCTATTACATCCTAGTTGCAAACCACCAACTGAACCCAACTAGCATGAATTTTCGACCCCAAGTCTTTCGTGGCACCTGTGGTACACTGGTCACGGGTTCCACGGAAATGGCTCAAAATTAGCCAAAATCAGGCTTTATTCGCTTATAACTCGCGATAGAAAACTCGGATCGTCAAAAACTCACTTCCATCGTGTAGAGCGTGGTCGAATTGACCTAGAAACATGTTCAAATTGCCGAAAAGTTTTTTTAATGGAACCCATTTAATGGCACATGCCAGTTTTAGGGTCCCAAATACCGTAATTTTTAGTCGTCTGCAGGGCACGAGCCTGGAAACGTTTTTTCGCTAAATTCTATTACATCCTAGTTGCAAACCACCAACTGGACCCAACTAGCATGAATTTTCGACCCCAAGTCTTTCGTGGCACCTGTGGTACACTGGTCACGGGTTCCACGGAAATGGCTCAAAATTAGCCAAAATCAGGCTTTATTCGCTTATAACTCGCGATAGAAAACTCGGATCGTCAAAAACTCACTTCCATCGTGTAGAGCGTGGTCGAATTGACCTAGAAACATGTTCAAATTGCCGAAAAGTTTTTTAATGGAACTCATTTAATGGCACATGCCAGTTTTAGGGTCCCAAATACCGTAATTTTCAGTCGTCTGCAGGGCACGAGCCTGGAAACGTTTTTTCGCTAAATTCTATTAAATCCTAGTTGCAAACCACCAACTGAACCCAACTAGCATGAATTTTCGACCCCAAGTCTTTCGTGGCACCTGTGGTACACTGGTCACGGGTTCCACGGAAATGGCTCAAAATTAGCCAAAATCAGGCTTTATTCGCTTATAACTCGCGATAGAAAACTCGGATCGTCGAAAACTCACTTCCATCGTGTAGAGCGTGATCGAATTGACCTAGAAACATGTTAAAATTGCCGAAAAGTTTTTTTAATGGAACCCATTTAATGGCACATACCAGTTTTAGGGTCCCAAATACCGTAATTTTCAGTCGTCTGCAGGGCACGAGCCTGGAAACGTTTTTTCGCTAAATTCTATTACATCCTAGTTGCAAACCACCAACTGGACCCAACTAGCATGAATTTTCGACCCCAAGTCTTTCGTGGCACCTGTGGTACACTGGTCACGGGTTCCACGGAAATGGCTCAAAATTAGCCAAAATCAGGCTTTATTCGCTTATAACTCGCGATAGAAAACTCGGATCGTCAAAAACTCACTTCCATCGTGTAGAGCGTGGTCGAATTGACCTAGAAACATGTTCAAATTGCCGAAAAGTTTTTTTAATGGAACCCATATAATGGCACATGCCAGTTTTAGGGTCCCAAATACCGTAATTTTCAGTCGTCTGCAGGGCACGAGCCTGGAAACGTTTTTTCGCTAAATTCTATTACATCCTAGTTGCAAACCACCAACTGAACCCAACTAGCATGAATTTTCGACCCCAAGTCTTTCGTGGCACCTGTGGTACACTGGTCACGGGTTCCACGGAAATGGCTCAAAATTAGCCAAAATCAGGCTTTATTCGCTTATAACTCGCGATAGAAAACTCGGATCGTCAAAAACTCACTTCCATCGTGTAGAGCGTGGTCGAATTGACCTAGAAACATGTTCAAATTGCCGAAAAGTTTTTTTAATGGAACCCATTTAATGGCACATGCCAGTTTTAGGGTCCCAAATACCGTAATTTTCAGTCGTCTGCAGGGCACGAGCCTGGAAACGTTTTTTCGCTAAATTCTATTACATCCTAGTTGCGAACCACCAACTGGACCCAACTAGCATGAATTTTCGACCCCAAGTCTTTCGTGGCACCTGTGGTACACTGGTCACGGGTTCCACGGAAATGGCTCAAAATTAGCCAAAATCAGGCTTTATTCGCTTATAACTCGCGATAGAAAACTCGGATCGTCGAAAACTCACTTCCATCATGTAGAGCGTGGTCGAATTGACCTAGAAACATGTTCAAATTGCCGAAAAGTTTTTTTAATGGAACCCATTTAATGGCACATGCCAGTTTTAGGGTCTCAAATACCGTAATTTTCAGTCGTCTGCAGGGCACGAGCCTGGAAACGTTTTTTCGCTAAATTCTATTACATCCTAGTTGCAAACCATCAACTGAACCCAACTAGCATGAATTTTCGACCCCAAGTCTTTCGTGGCACCTGTGGTACACTGGTCACGGGTTCCACGGAAATGGCTCAAAATTAGCCAAAATCAGGCTTTATTCGCTTATAACTCGCGATAGAAAACTCGGATCGTCAAAAACTCACTTCCATCGTGTAGAGCGTGGTCGAATTGACCTAGAAACATGTTCAAATTGCCGAAAAGTTTTTTTAATGGAACCCATTTAATGGCACATGCCAGTTTTAGGGTCCCAAATACCGTAATTTTCAGTCGTCTGCAGGGCACGAGCCTGGAAACGTTTTTTCGCTAAATTCTATTACATCCTAGTTGCAAACCACCAACTGAACCCAACTAGCATGAATTTTCGACCCCAAGTCTTTCGTGGCACCTGTGGTACACTGGTCACGGGTTCCACGGAAATGGCTCAAAATTAGCCAAAATCAGGCTTTATTCGCTTATAACTCGCGATAGAAAACTCGGATCGTCAAAAACTCACTTCCATCGTGTAGAGCGTGGTCGAATTGACCTAGAAACATGTTCAAATTGCCGAAAAGTTTTTTTAATGGAACCCATTTAATGGCACATGCCAGTTTTAGGGTCCCAAATACCGTAATTTTCAGTCGTCTGCAGGGCACGAGCCTGGAAACGTTTTTTCGCTAAATTCTATTACATCCTAGTTGCGAACCACCAACTGGACCCAACTAGCATGAATTTTCGACCCCAAGTCTTTCGTGGCACCTGTGGTACACTGGTCACGGGTTCCACGGAAATGGCTCAAAATTAGCCAAAATCAGGCTTTATTCGCTTATAACTCGCGATAGAAAACTCGGATCGTCAAAAACTCACTTCCATCGTGTAGAGCGTGGTCGAATTGACCTAGAAACATGTTCAAATTGCCGAAAAGTTTTTTTAATGGAACTCATTTAATGGCACATGCCAGTTTTAGGGTCTCAAATACCGTAATTTTCAGTCGTCTGCAGCGCACGAGCCTGGAAACGTTTTTTCGCTAAATTCTATTACATCCTAGTTGCAAACCACCAACTGAACCCAACCAGCATGAATTTTCGACCCCAAGTCTTTCGTGGCACCTGTGGTACACTGGTCACGGGTTTCACGGAAATGGCTCAAAATTAGCCAAAATCAGGCTTTATTCGCTTATAACTCGCGATAGAAAACTCGGATCGTCGAAAACTCACTTCCATCATGTAGAGCGTGGTCGAATTGACCTAGAAACATGTTCAAATTGCCGAAAAGTTTTTTTAATGGAACCCATTTAATGGCACATGCCAGTTTTAGGGTCCCAAATACCGTAATTTTCAGTCGTCTGCAGGGCACGAGCCTGGAAACGTTTTTTCGCTAAATTCTATTACATCCTAGTTGCAAACCACCAACTGAACCCAACTAGCATGAATTTTCGACCCCAAATCTTTCGTGGCACCTGTGGTACACTGGTCACGGGTTCCACGGAAATGGCTCAAAATTAGCCAAAATCAGGCTTTATTCGCTTATAACTCGCGATAGAAAACTCGGATCGTCGAAAACTCACTTCCATCGTGTAGAGCGTGGTCGAATTGACCTAGAAACATGTTCAAATTGCCGAAAAGTTTTTTTAATGGAACCCATTTAATGGCACATGCCAGTTTTAGGGTCTCAAATACCGTAATTTTCAGTCGTCTGCAGGGCACGAGCCTGGAAACGTTTTTTCGCTAAATTCTTTTACATCCTAGTTGCAAACCACCAACTGAACCCAACTAGCATGAATTTTCGACCCCAAGTCTTTCGTGGCACCTGTGGTACACTGGTCACGGGTTCCACGGAAATGGCTCAAAATTAGCCAAAATCAGGCTTTATTCGCTTATAACTCGCGATAGAAAACTCGGATCGTCAAAAACTCACTTCCATCGTGTAGAGCGTGGTTGAATTGACCTAGAAACATGTTCAAATTGCCGAAAAGTTTTTTTAATGGAACCCATTTAATGGCACATGCCAGTTTCAGGGTCCCAAATACCGTAATTTTCAGTCGTCTGCAGGGCACGAGCCTGGAAACGTTTTTTCGCTAAATTCTATTACATCCTAGTTGCAAACCACCAACTGAACCCAACTAGCATGAATTTTCGACCCCAAGTCTTTCGTGGCACCTGTGGTACACTGGTCACGGGTTCCACGGAAATGGCTCAAAATTAGCCAAAATCAGGCTTTATTCGCTTATAACTCGCGATAGAAAACTCGGATCGTCAAAAACTCACTTCCATCGTGTAGAGCGTGGTCGACTTGACCTAGAAACATGTTCAAATTGCCGAAAAGTTTTTTTAATGGAACCCATTTAATGGCACATGCCAGTTTTAGGGTCCCAAATACCGTAATTTTCAGTCGTCTGCAGGGCACGAGCCTGGAAACGTTTTTTCGCTAAATTCTATTACATCGTAGTTGCAAACCACCAACTGGACCCAACTAGCATGAATTTTCGACCCCAAGTCTTTCGTGGCACCTGTGGTACACTGGTCACGGGTTCCACGGAAATGGCTCAAAATTAGCCAAAATCAGGCTTTATTCGCTTATAACTCGCGATAGAAAACTCGGCTCGTCAAAAACTCACTTCCATCGTGTAGAGCGTGGTCGAATTGACCTAGAAACATGTTCAAATTGCCGAAAAGTTTTTTTAATGGAACCCATTTAATGGCACATGCCAGTTTTAGGGTCCCAAATACCGTAATTTTCAGTCGTCTGCAGGGCACGAGCCTGGAAACGTTTTTTCGCTAAATTCTATTACATCCTAGTTGCAAACCACCAACTGGACCCAACTAGCATGAATTTTCGACCCCAAGTCTTTCGTGGCACCTGTGGTACACTGGTCACGGGTTCCACGGAAATGGCTCAAAATTAGCCAAAATCAGGCTTTATTCGCTTATAACTCGCGATAGAAAACTCGGATCGTCGAAAACTCACTTCCATCATGTAGAGCGTGGTCGAATTGACCTAGAAACATGTTCAAATTGCCGAAAAGTTTTTTTAATGGAACCCATTTAATGGCACATGCCAGTTTTAGGGTCCCAAATACCGTAATTTTCAGTCGTCTGCAGGGCACGAGCCTGGAAACGTTTTTTCGCTAAATTCTATTACATCCTAGTTGCAAACCACCAACTGAACCCAACTAGCATGAATTTTCGACCCCAAGTCTTTCGTGGCACCTGTGGTACACTGGTCACGGGTTCCACGGAAATGGCTCAAAATTAGCCAAAATCAGGCTTTATTCGCTTATAACTCGCGATAGAAAACTCGGATCGTCAAAAACTCACTTCCATCGTGTAGAGCGTGGTCGAATTGACCTAGAAACATGTTCAAATTGCCGAAAAGTTTTTTTAATGGAACCCATTTAATGGCACATGCCAGTTTTAGGGTCCCAAATACCGTAATTTTCAGTCGTCTGCAGGGCACGAGCCTGGAAACGTTTTTTCGCTAAATTCTATTACATCCTAGTTGCAAACCACCAACTGGACCCAACTAGCATGAATTTTCGACCCCAAGTCTTTCGTGGCACCTGTGGTACACTGGTCACGGGTTCCACGGAAATGGCTCAAAATTAGCCAAAATCAGGCTTTATTCGCTTATAACTCGCGATAGAAAACTCGGATCGTCAAAAACTCACTTCCATCGTGTAGAGCGTGGTCGAATTGACCTAGAAACATGTTCAAATTGCCGAAAAGTTTTTTTAATGGAACCCATTTAATGGCACATGCCAGTTTTAGGGTCCCAAATACCGTAATTTTCAGTCGTCTGCAGGGCACGAGCCTGGAAACGTTTTTTCGCTAAATTCTATTACATCCTAGTTGCAAACCACCAACTGGACCCCACTAGCATGAATTTTCGACCCCAAGTCTTTCGTGGCACCTGTGGTACACTGGTCACGGGTTCCACGGAAATGGCTCAAAATTAGCCAAAATCAGGCTTTATTCGCTTATAACTCGCGATAGAAAACTCGGATCGTCAAAAACTCACTTCCATCGTGTAGAGCGTGGTCGAATTGACCTAGAAACATGTTCAAATTGCCGAAAAGTTTTTTTAATGGAACCCATTTAATGGCACATGCCAGTTTTAGGGTCCCAAATACCGTAATTTTCAGTCGTCTGCAGGGCACGAGCCTGGAAACGTTTTTTCGCTAAATTCTATTACATCCTAGTTGCAAACCACCAACTGGACTCAACTAGCATGAATTTTCGACCCCAAGTCTTTCGTGGCACCTGTGGTACACTGGTCACGGGTTCCACGGAAATGGCTCAAAATTAGCCAAAATCAGGCTTTATTCGCTTATAACTCGCGATAGAAAACTCGGATCGTCAAAAACTCACTTCCATCGTGTAGAGCGTGGTCGAATTGACCTAGAAACATGTTCAAATTGCCGAAAAGTTTTTTTAATGGAACCCATTTAATGGCACATGCCAGTTTTAGGGTCCCAAATACCGTAATTTTCAGTCGTCTGCAGGGCACGAGCCTGGAAACGTTTTTTCGCTAAATTCTATTACATCCTAGTTGCAAACCACCAACTGAACCCAACTAGCATGAATTTTCGACCCCAAGTCTTTCGTGGCACCTGTGGTACACTGGTCACGGGTTCCACGGAAATGGCTCAAAATTAGCCAAAATCAGGCTTTATTCGCTTATAACTCGCGATAGAAAACTCGGATCGTCAAAAACTCACTTCCATCGTGTAGAGCGTGGTCGAATTGACCTAGAAACATGTTCAAATTGCCGAAAGGTTTTTTTAATGAAACCCATTTAATGGCACATGCCAGTTTTAGGGTCCCAAATACCGTAATTTGCAGTCGTCTGCAGGGCACGAGCCTGGAAACATTTTTTCGCTAAATTCTATTACATCCTAGTTGCAAACCACCAACTGGACTCAACTAGCATGAATTTTCGACCCCAAGTCTTTCGTGGCACCTGTGGTACACTGGTCACGGGTTCCACGGAAATGGCTCAAAATTAGCCAAAATCAGGCTTTATTCGCTTATAACTCGCGATAGAAAACTCGGATCGTCAAAAACTCACTTCCATCGTGTAGAGCGTGGTCGAATTGACCTAGAAACATGTTCAAATTGCCGAAAGGTTTTTTTTAATGGAACCCATTTAATGGCACATGCCAGTTTTAGGGTCCCAAATACCGTAATTTTCAGTCGTCTGCAGGGCACGAGCCTGGAAACGTTTTTTCGCTAAATTCTATTACATCCTAGTTGCAAACCACCAACTGGACTCAACTAGCATGAATTTTCGACCCCAAGTCTTTCGTGGCACCTGTGGTACACTGGTCACGGGTTCCACGGAAATGGCTCAAAATTAGCCAAAATCAGGCTTTATTCGCTTATAACTCGCGATAGAAAACTCGGATCGTCAAAAACTCACTTCCATCGTGTAGAGCGTGGTCGAATTGACCTAGAAACATGTTCAACTTGCCGAAAAGTTTTTTTAATGGAACCCATTTAATGGCACATGCCAGTTTTAGGGTCCCAAATACCGTAATTTTCAGTCGTCTGCAGGGCACGAGCCTGGAAACGTTTTTTCGCTAAATTCTATTACATCCTAGTTGCAAACCACCAACTGAACCTAACTAGCATGAATTTTCGACCCCAAGTCTTTCGTGGCACCTGTGGTACACTGGTCACGGGTTCCACGGAAATGGCTCAAAATTAGCCAAAATCAGGCTTTATTCGCTTATAACTTGCGATAGAAAACTCGGATCGTCAAAAACTCACTTCCATCGTGTAGAGCGTGGTCGAATTGACCTAGAAACATGTTCAAATTGCCGAAAAGTTTTTTTAATGGAACCCATTTAATGGCACATGCCAGTTTTAGGGTCCCAAATACCGTAATTTTCAGTCGTCTGCAGGGCACGAGCCTGGAAACGTTTTTTCGCTAAATTCTATTACATCCTAGTTGCAAACCACCAACTGAACCCAACTAGCATGAATTTTCGACCCCAAGTCTTTCGTGGCACCTGTGGTACACTGGTCACGGGTTCCACGGAAATGGCTCAAAATTAGCCAAAATCAGGCTTTATTCGCTTATAACTCGCGATAGAAAACTCGGATCGTCAAAAACTCACTTCCATCGTGTAGAGCGTGGTCGAATTGACCTAGAAACATGTTCAAATTGCCGAAAAGTTTTTTTAATGGAACCCATTTAATGGCACATGCCAGTTTTAGGGTCCCAAATACCGTAATTTTCAGTCGTCTGCAGGGCACGAGCCTGGAAACGTTTTTTCGCTAAATTCTAATACATCCTAGTTGCAAACCACCAACTCAACCCAACTAGCATGAATTTTCGACCCCAAGTCTTTCGTGGCACCTGTGGTACACTGGTCACGGGTTCCACGGAAATGGCTCAAAATTAGCCAAAATCAGGCTTTATTCGCTTATAACTCGCGATAGAAAACTCGGATCGTCAAAAACTCACTTCCATCGTGTAGAGCGTGGTCGAATTGACCTAGAAACATCTTCAAATTGCCGAAAAGTTTTTTTAATGGAACCCATTTAATGGCACATGCCAGTTTTAGGGTCCCAAATACCGTAATTTTCAGTCGTCTGCAGGGCACGAGCCTGGAAACGTTTTTTCGCTAAATTCTATTACATCCTAGTTGCAAACCACCAACTGGACCCAACTAGCATGAATTTTCGACTCCAAGTCTTTCGTGGCACCTGTGGTACACTGGTCACGGGTTCCACGGAAATGGCTCAAAATTAGCCAAAATCAGGCTTTATTCGCTTATAACTCGCGATAGAAAACTCGGCTCGTCAAAAACTCACTTCCATCGTGTAGAGCGTGGTCGAATTGACCTAGAAACATGTTCAAATTGCCGAAAAGTTTTTTTAATGGAACCCATTTAATGGCACATGCCAGTTTTAGGGTCCCAAATACCGTAATTTTCAGTCGTCTGCAGGGCACAAGCCTGGAAACGTTTTTTCGCTAAATTCTATTACATCCTAGTTGCAAACCACCAACTGAACCTAACTAGCATGAATTTTCGACCCCAAGTCTTTCGTGGCACCTGTGGTACACTGGTCACGGGTTCCACGGAAATGGCTCAAAATTAGCCAAAATCAGGCTTTATTCGCTTATAACTCGCGATAGAAAACTCGGATCGTCAAAAACTCACTTCCATCGTGTAGAGCGTGGTCGAATTGACCTAGAAACATGTTCAAATTGCCGAAAAGTTTTTTTAATGGAACCCATTTAATGGCACATGCCAGTTTTAGGGTCCCAAATACCGTAATTTTCAGTCGTCTGCAGGGCACGAGCCTGGAAACGTTTTTTCGCTAAATTCTATTACATCCTAGTTGCAAACCACCAACTGGACCCAACTAGCATGAATTTTCGACCCCAAGTCTTTCGTGGCACCTGTGGTACACTGGTCACGGGTTCCACGGAAATGGCTCAAAATTAGCCAAAATCAGGCTTTATTCGCTTATAACTCGCGATAGAAAACTCGGATCGTCGAAAACTCACTTCCATCGTTTAGAGCGTGGTCGAATTGACCTATAAACATGTTCAAATTGCCGAAAAGTTTTTTTAATGGAACCCATTTAATGGCACATGCCAGTTTTAGGGTCCCAAATACCGTAATTTTCAGTCGTCTGCATGGCACGAGCCTGGAAACGTTTTTTCGCTAAATTCTATTACATCCTAGTTGCAAACCACCAACTGGACCCAACTAGCATGAATTTTCGACCCCAAGTCTTTCGTGGCACCTGTGGTACACTGGTCACGGGTTCCACGGAAATGGCTCAAAATTAGCCAAAATCAGGCTTTATTCGCCTATAACTCGCGATAGAAAACTCGGATCGTCGAAAATTCACTTCCATCGTGTAGAGCGTGGTCGAATTGACCTAGAAACATGTTCAAATTGCCGAAAAGTTTTTTTAATGGAACCCATTTAATGGCACATGCCAGTTTTAGGGTACCAAATACCGTAATTTTCAGTCGTCTGCAGGGCACGAGCCTGGAAACGTTTTTTCGCTAAATTCTATTACATCCTAGTTGCAAACCACCAACTGGACCCAACTAGCATGAATTTTCGACCCCAAGTCTTTCGTGGCACCTGTGGTACACTGGTCACGGGTTCCACGGAAATGGCTCAAAATTAGCCAAAATCAGGCTTTATTCGCTTATAACTCGCGATAGAAAACTCGGATCGTTGAAAACTCACTTCCATCGTGTAGAGCGTGGTCGAATTGACCTAGAAACATGTTCAAATTGCCGAAAAGTTTTTTTAATGGAACCCATTTAATGGCACATGCCAGTTTTAGGGTCCCAAATACCGTAATTTTCAGTCGTCTGCATGGCACGAGCCTGGAAACGTTTTTTCGCTAAATTCTATTACATCCTAGTTGCAAACCACCAACTGGACCCAACTAGCATGAATTTTCGACCCCAAGTCTTTCGTGGCACCTGTGGTACACTGGTCACGGGTTCCACGGAAATGGCTCAAAATTAGCCAAAATCAGGCTTTATTCGCTTATAACTCGCGATAGAAAACTCGGATCGTCGAAAACTCACTTCCATCGTGTAGAGCGTGGTCGAATTGACCTAGAAACATGTTCAAATTGCCGAAAAGTTTTTTTAATGGAACCCATTTAATGGCACATGCCAGTTTTAGGGTCCCAAATACCGTAATTTTCAGTCGTCTGCAGGGCACGAGCCTGGAAACGTTTTTTCGCTAAATTCTATTACATCCTAGTTGCAAACCACCAACTGGACCCAACTAGCATGAATTTTCGACCCCAAGTCTTTCGTGGCACCTGTGGTACACTGGTCACGGGTTCCACGGAAATGGCTCAAAATTAGCCAAAATCAGGCTTTATTCGCTTATAACTCGCGATAGAAAACTCGGATCGTCGAAAACTCACTTCCATCGTGTAGAGCGTGGTCGAATTGACCTAGAAACATGTTCAAATTGCCGAAAAGTTTTTTTAATGGAACCCATTTAATGGCACATGCCAGTTTTAGGGTCCCAAATACCGTAATTTTCAGTCGTCAGCATGGCACGAGCCTGGAAACGTTTTTTCGCTAAATTCTATTACATCCTAGTTGCAAACCACCAACTGGACCCAACTAGCATGAATTTTCGACCCCAAGTCTTTCGTGGCACCTGTGGTACACTTGTCACGGGTTCAGCGGAAATGGCTCAAAATTAGCCAAAATCAGGCTTTATTCGCTCATAACTCGCGATAGAAAACTCGGATCGTTGAAAACTCACTTCCATCGTGTAGAGCGTGGTCGAATTGACCTAGAAACATGTTCAAATTGCCAAAAAGTTTTTTTAATGGAACCCATTTAATGGCACATGCCAGTTTTAGGGTCCCAAATACCGTAATTTTCAGTCGTCTGCATGGCACGAGCCTGGAAACGTTTTTTCGCTAAATTCTATTACATCCTAGTTGCAAACCACCAACTGGACCCAACTAGCATGAATTTTCGACCCCAAGTCTTTCGTGGCACCTGTGGTACACTGGTCACGGGTTCCACGGAAATGGCTCAAAATTAGCCAAAATCAGGCTTTATTCGCTTATAACTCGCGATAGAAAACTCGGATCGTCCAAAACTCACTTCCATCGTGTAGAGCGTGGTCGAATTGACCTAGAAAAATGTTCAAATTGCCGAAAAGTTTTTTTAATGGAACCCATTTAATGGCACATGCCAGTTTTAGGGTCCCAAATACCGTAATTTTCAGTCGTCAGCATGGCACGAGCCTGGAAACGTTTTTTCGCTAAATTCTATTACATCCTAGTTGCAAACCACCAACTGGACCCAACTAGCATGAATTTTCGACCCCAAGTCTTTCGTGGCACCAGTGGTACACTGGTCACGGGTTCAGCGGAAATGGCTCAAAATTAGCCAAAATCAGGCTTTATTCGCTCATAACTCGCGATAGAAAACTCGGATCGTCGAAAACTCACTTCCATCGTGTAGAGCGTGGTCGAATTGACCTAGAAACACGTTCAAATTGCCGAAAAGTTTTTTTAATGAAACCCATTTAATGGCACATGCCAGTTTTAGGGTCCCAAATACCGTAATTTTCAGTCGTCTGCATGGCACGAGCCTGGAAACGTTTTTTCGCTAAATTCTATTACATCCTAGTTGCAAACCACCAACTGGACTCAACTAGCATGAATTTTCGACCCCAAGTCTTTTGTGGCACCTGTGGTACATTGGTCACGGGTTCCACGGAAATGGCTCAAAATTAGCCAAAATCAGGCTTTATTCGCTTATAACTCGCGATAGAAAACTCGGATCGTCGAAAACTCACTTCCATCGTGTAGAGCGTGGTCGAATTGACCTAGAAACATGTTCAAATTGCCGAAAAGTTTTTTTAATGGAACCCATTTAATGGCACATGCCAGTTTTAGGGTCCCAAATACCGTAATTTTCAGTCGTCTGCATGGCACGAGCCTGGAAACGTTTTTTCGCTAAATTCTATTACATCCTAGTTGCAAACCACCAACTGGACCCAACTAGCATGAATTTTCGACCCCAAGTCTTTCGTGGCACCTGTGGTACACTGGTCACGGGTTCCACGGAAATGGCTCAAAATTAGCCAAAATCAGGATTTATTCGCTTATAACTCGCGATAGAAAACTCGGATCGTCGAAAACTCACTTCCATCGTGTAGAGCGTGGTCGAATTGACCTAGAAACATGTTCAAATTGCCGAAAAGTTTTTTTAATGGAACCCATTTAATGGCACATGCCAGTTTTAGGGTCCCAAATACCGTAATTTTCAGTCGTCTGCATGGCACGAGCCTGGAAACGTTTTTTCGCTAAATTCTATTACATCCTAGTTGCAAACCACCAACTGGACTCAACTAGCATGAATTTTCGACCCCAAGTCTTTTGTGGCACCTGTGGTACATTGGTCACGGGTTCCACGGAAATGGCTCAAAATTAGCCAAAATCAGGCTTTATTCGCTTATAACTCGCGATAGAAAACTCGGATCGTCGAAAACTCACTTCCATCGTGTAGAGCGTGGTCGAATTGACCTAGAAAAATGTTCAAATTGCCGAAAAGTTTTTTTAATGGAACCCATTTAATGGCACATGCCAGTTTTAGGGTCCCAAATACCGTAATTTTCAGTCGTCTGCATGGCACGAGCCTGGAAACGTTTTTCGCTAAATTCTATTACATCCTAGTTGCAAACCACCAACTGGACCCAACTAGCATGAATTTTCGACCCCAAGTCTTTCGTGGCACCTGTGGTACACTGGTCACGGGTTCCACGAAAATGGCTCAAAATTAGCCAAAATCAGGCTTTATTCGCTTATAACTCGCGATAGAAAACTCGGATCGTCGAAAACTCACTTCCATCGTGTAGAGCGTGGTCGAATTGACCTAGAAACATGTTCAAATTGCCGAAAAGTTTTTTTAATGGAACCCATTTGATGGCACATGCCAGTTTTAGGGTCCCAAATACCGTAATTTTCAGTCGTCTGCATGGCACGAGCCTGGAAACGTTTTTTCGCTAAATTCTATTACATCCTAGTTGCAAACCACCAACTGGACCCAACTAGCATGAATTTTCGACCCCAAGTCTTTCGTGGCACCTGTGGTACACTGGTCACGGGTTCCACGGAAATGGCTCAAAATTAGCCAAAATCAGGCTTTATTCGCTTATAACTCGCGATAGAAAACTCGGATCGTCGAAAACTCACTTCCATCGTGTAGAGCGTGGTCGAATTGACCTAGAAACATGTTCAAATTGCCGAAAAGTTTTTTTAATGGAACCCATTTAATGGCACATGCCAGTTTTAGGGTCCCAAATACCGTAATTTTCAGTCGTCTGCATGGCACGAGCCTGGAAACGTTTTTTCGCTAAATTCTATTACATCCTAGTTGCAAACCACCAACTGGACTCAACTAGCATGAATTTTCGACCCCAAGTCTTTCGTGGCACCTGTGGTACACTGGTCACGGGTTCCACGGAAATGGCTCAAAATTAGCCAAAATCAGGCTTTATTCGCTTATAACTCGCGATAGAAAACTCGGATCGTCGAAAACTCACTTCCATCGTGTAGAGCGTGGTCGAATTGACCTAGAAAAATGTTCAAATTGCCGAAAAGTTTTTTTAATGGAACCCATTTAATGGCACATGCCAGTTTTAGGGTCCCAAATACCGTAATTTTCAGTCGTCAGCATGGCACGAGCCTGGAAACGTTTTTTCGCTAAATTATATTACATCCTAGTTGCAAACCACCAACTGGACCCAACTAGCATGAATTTTCGATCCCAAGTCTTTCGTGGCACCTGTGGTACACTGGTCACGGGTTCAGCGGAAATAGCTCAAAATTAGCCAAAATCAGGCTTTATTCGCTCATAACTCGCGATAGAAAACTCGGATCGTCGAAAACTCACTTCCATCGTGTAGAGCGTGGTCGAATTGACCTAGAAACATGTTCAAATTGCCGAAAAGTTTTTTTAATGAAACCCATTTAATGGCACATGCCAGTTTTAGGGTCCCAAATACCGTAATTTTCAGTCGTCTGCAGGGCACGAGCCTGGAAACGTTTTTTCGCTAAATTCTATTACATACTAGTTGCAAACCACCAACTGGACCCAACTAGCATGAATTTTCGACCCCAAGTCTTTCGTGGCACCTGTGGTACACTGGTCACGGGTTCCACGGAAATATCTCAAAATTAGCCAAAATCAGGCTTTATTCGCTTATAACTCGCGATAGAAAACTCGGATCGTCGAAAACTCACTTCCATCGTGTAGAGCGTGGTCGAATTGACCTAGAAACATGTTCAAATTGCCGAAAAGTTTTTTTAATGGAACCCATTTAATGGCGCATGCCAGTTTTAGGGTCCCAAATACCGTAATTTTCAGTCGTCTGCATGGCACGAGCCTGGAAACGTTTTTTCGCTAAATTCTATTACATCCTAGTTGCAAACCACCAACTGGACCCAACTAGCATGAATTTTCGACCCCAAGTCTTTCGTGGCACCTGTGGTACACTGGTCACTGGTTCCACGGAAATGGCTCAAAATTAGCCAAAATCAGGCTTTATTCGCTTAAACTCGCGATAGAAAACTCGGATCGTCGAAAACTCACTTCCATCGTGTAGAGCGTGGTCGAATTGACCTAGAAACATGTTCAAATTGCCGAAAAGTTTTTTTAATGGAACCCATTTAATGGCATATGCCAGTTTTAGGGTCCCAAATACCGTAATTTTCAGTCGTCTGCATGGCACGAGCCTGGAAACGTTTTTTCGCTAAATTATATTACATCCTAGTTGCAAACCACCAACTGGACCCAACTAGCATGAATTTTCGACCCCAAGTCTTTCGTGGCACCTGTGGTACACTGGTCACGGGTTCCACGGAAATGGCTCAAAATTAGCCAAAATCAGGCTTTATTCGCTTATAACTCGCGATAGAAAACTCGGATCGTCGAAAACTCACTTCCATCGTTTAGAGCGTGGTCGAATTGACCTAGAAACATGTTCAAATTGCCGAAAAGTTTTTTTAATGGAACCCATTTAATGGCACATGCCAGTTTTAGGGTCCCAAATACCGTAATTTTCAGTCGTCTGCATGGCACGAGCCTGGAAACGTTTTTTCGCTAAATTCTATTACATCCTAGTTGCAAACCACCAACTGGACCCAACTAGCATGAATTTTCGACCCCAAGTCTTTCGTGGCACCTGTGGTACACTGGTCACGGGTTCCACGGAAATGGCTCAAAATTAGCCAAAATCAGGCTTTATTCGCCTATAACTCGCGATAGAAAACTCGGATCGTCGAAAACTCACTTCCATCGTGTAGAGCGTGGTCGAATTGACCTAGAAACATGTTCAAATTGCCGAAAAGTTTTTTTAATGGAACCCATTTAATGGCACATGCCAGTTTTAGGGTACCAAATACCGTAATTTTCAGTCGTCTGCAGGGCACGAGCCTGGAAACGTTTTTTCGCTAAATTCTATTACATCCTAGTTGCAAACCACCAACTGGACCCAACTAGCATGAATTTTCGACCCCAAGTCTTTCGTGGCACCTGTGGTACACTGGTCACGGGTTCCACGGAAATGGCTCAAAATTAGCCAAAATCAGGCTTTATTCGCTTATAACTCGCGATAGAAAACTCGGATCGTCGAAAACTCACTTCCATCGTGTAGAGCGTGGTCGAATTGACCTAGAAACATGTTCAAATTGCCGAAAAGTTTTTTTAATGGAACCCATTTAATGGCACATGCCAGTTTTAGGGTCCCAAATACCGTAATTTTCAGTCGTCTGCATGGCACGAGCCTGGAAACGTTTTTTCGCTAAATTATATTACATCCTAGTTGCAAACCACCAACTGGACCCAACTAGCATGAATTTTCGACCCCAAGTCTTTCGTGGCACCTGTGGTACACTGGTCACGGGTTCCACGGAAATGGCTCAAAATTAGCCAAAATCAGGCTTTATTCGCTTATAACTCGCGATAGAAAACTCGGATCGTCGAAAACTCACTTCCATCGTGTAGAGCGTGGTCGAATTGACCTAGAAACATGTTCAAATTGCCGAAAAGTTTTTTTAATGGAACCCATTTAATGGCACATGCCAGTTTTAGGGTCCCAAATACCGTAATTTTCAGTCGTCTGCATGGCACGAGCCTGGAAACGTTTTTTCGCTAAATTATATTACATCCTAGTTGCAAACCACCAACTGGACCCAACTAGCATGAATTTTCGACCCCAAGTCTTTCGTGGCACCTGTGATACACTGGTCACGGGTTCCACGGAAATGGCTCAAAATTAGCCAAAATCAGGCTTTATTCGCTTATAACTCGCGATAGAAAACTCGGATCGTCGAAAACTCACTTCCATCGTTTAGAGCGTGGTCGAATTGACCTATAAACATGTTCAAATTGCCGAAAAGTTTTTTTAATGGAACCCATTTAATGGCACATGCCAGTTTTAGGGTCCCAAATACCGTAATTTTCAGTCGTCTGCATGGCACGAGCCTGGAAACGTTTTTTCGCTAAATTATATTACATCCTAGTTGCAAACCACCAACTGGACCCAACTAGCATGAATTTTCGACCCCAAGTCTTTCGTGGCACCTGTGATACACTGGTCACGGGTTCCACGGAAATGGCTCAAAATTAGCCAAAATCAGGCTTTATTCGCTTATAACTCGCGATAGAAAACTCGGATCGTCGAAAACTCACTTCCATCGTTTAGAGCGTGGTCGAATTGACCTATAAACATGTTCAAATTGCCGAAAAGTTTTTTTAATGGAACCCATTTAATGGCACATGCCAGTTTTAGGGTCCCAAATACCGTAATTTTCAGTCGTCTGCATGGCACGAGCCTGGAAACGTTTTTTCGCTAAATTCTATTACATCCTAGTTGCAAACCACCAACTGGACCCAACTAGCATGAATTTTCGACCCCAAGTCTTTCGTGGCACCTGTGGTACACTGGTCACGGGTTCCACGGAAATGGCTCAAAATTAGCCAAAATCAGGCTTTATTCGCCTATAACTCGCGATAGAAAACTCGGATCGTCGAAAATTCACTTCCATCGTGTAGAGCGTGGTCGAATTGACCTAGAAACATGTTCAAATTGCCGAAAAGTTTTTTTAATGGAACCCATTTAATGGCACATGCCAGTTTTAGGGTACCAAATACCGTAATTTTCAGTCGTCTGCAGGGCACGAGCCTGGAAACGTTTTTTCGCTAAATTCTATTACATCCTAGTTGCAAACCACCAACTGGACCCAACTAGCATGAATTTTCGACCCCAAGTCTTTCGTGGCACCTGTGGTACACTGGTCACGGGTTCCACGGAAATGGCTCAAAATTAGCCAAAATCAGGCTTTATTCGCTTATAACTCGCGATAGAAAACTCGGATCGTCGAAAACTCACTTCCATCGTTTAGAGCGTGGTCGAATTGACCTATAAACATGTTCAAATTGCCGAAAAGTTTTTTTAATGGAACCCATTTAATGGCACATGCCAGTTTTAGGGTCCCAAATACCGTAATTTTCAGTCGTCTGCATGGCACGAGCCTGGAAACGTTTTTTCGCTAAATTCTATTACATCCTAGTTGCAAACCACCAACTGGACCCAACTAGCATGAATTTTCGACCCCAAGTCTTTCGTGGCACCTGTGGTACACTGGTCACGGGTTCCACGGAAATGGCTCAAAATTAGCCAAAATCAGGCTTTATTCGCCTATAACTCGCGATAGAAAACTCGGATCGTCGAAAATTCACTTCCATCGTGTAGAGCGTGGTCGAATTGACCTAGAAACATGTTCAAATTGCCGAAAAGTTTTTTTAATGGAACCCATTTAATGGCACATGCCAGTTTTAGGGTACCAAATACCGTAATTTTCAGTCGTCTGCAGGGCACGAGCCTGGAAACGTTTTTTCGCTAAATTCTATTACATCCTAGTTGCAAACCACCAACTGGACCCAACTAGCATGAATTTTCGACCCCAAGTCTTTCGTGGCACCTGTGGTACACTGGTCACGGGTTCCACGGAAATGGCTCAAAATTAGCCAAAATCAGGCTTTATTCGCTTATAACTCGCGATAGAAAACTCGGATCGTTGAAAACTCACTTCCATCGTGTAGAGCGTGGTCGAATTGACCTAGAAACATGTTCAAATTGCCGAAAAGTTTTTTTAATGGAACCCATTTAATGGCACATGCCAGTTTTAGGGTCCCAAATACCGTAATTTTCAGTCGTCTGCATGGCACGAGCCTGGAAACGTTTTTTCGCTAAATTCTATTACATCCTAGTTGCAAACCACCAACTGGACCCAACTAGCATGAATTTTCGACCCCAAGTCTTTCGTGGCACCTGTGGTACACTGGTCACGGGTTCCACGGAAATGGCTCAAAATTAGCCAAAATCAGGCTTTATTCGCCTATAACTCGCGATAGAAAACTCGGATCGTCGAAAATTCACTTCCATCGTGTAGAGCGTGGTCGAATTGACCTAGAAACATGTTCAAATTGCCGAAAAGTTTTTTTAATGGAACCCATTTAATGGCACATGCCAGTTTTAGGGTACCAAATACCGTAATTTTCAGTCGTCTGCAGGGCACGAGCCTGGAAACGTTTTTTCGCTAAATTCTATTACATCCTAGTTGCAAACCACCAACTGGACCCAACTAGCATGAATTTTCGACCCCAAGTCTTTCGTGGCACCTGTGGTACACTGGTCACGGGTTCCACGGAAATGGCTCAAAATTAGCCAAAATCAGGCTTTATTCGCTTATAACTCGCGATAGAAAACTCGGATCGTCGAAAACTCACTTCCATCGTTTAGAGCGTGGTCGAATTGACCTATAAACATGTTCAAATTGCCGAAAAGTTTTTTTAATGGAACCCATTTAATGGCACATGCCAGTTTTAGGGTCCCAAATACCGTAATTTTCAGTCGTCTGCATGGCACGAGCCTGGAAACGTTTTTTCGCTAAATTCTATTACATCCTAGTTGCAAACCACCAACTGGACCCAACTAGCATGAATTTTCGACCCCAAGTCTTTCGTGGCACCTGTGGTACACTGGTCACGGGTTCCACGGAAATGGCTCAAAATTAGCCAAAATCAGGCTTTATTCGCTTATAACTCGCGATAGAAAACTCGGATCGTCGAAAATTCACTTCCATCGTGTAGAGCGTGGTCGAATTGACCTAGAAACATGTTCAAATTGCCGAAAAGTTTTTTTAATGGAACCCATTTAATGGCACATGCCAGTTTTAGGGTACCAAATACCGTAATTTTCAGTCGTCTGCAGGGCACGAGCCTGGAAACGTTTTTTCGCTAAATTCTATTACATCCTAGTTGCAAACCACCAACTGGACCCAACTAGCATGAATTTTCGACCCCAAGTCTTTCGTGGCACCTGTGGTACACTGGTCACGGGTTCCACGGAAATGGCTCAAAATTAGCCAAAATCAGGCTTTATTCGCTTATAACTCGCGATAGAAAACTCGGATCGTTGAAAACTCACTTCCATCGTGTAGAGCGTGGTCGAATTGACCTAGAAACATGTTCAAATTGCCGAAAAGTTTTTTTAATGGAACCCATTTAATGGCACATGCCAGTTTTAGGGTCCCAAATACCGTAATTTTCAGTCGTCTGCATGGCACGAGCCTGGAAACGTTTTTTCGCTAAATTCTATTACATCCTAGTTGCAAACCACCAACTGGACCCAACTAGCATGAATTTTCGACCCCAAGTCTTTCGTGGCACCTGTGGTACACTGGTCACGGGTTCCACGGAAATGGCTCAAAATTAGCCAAAATCAGGCTTTATTCGCTTATAACTCGCGATAGAAAACTCGGATCGTCGAAAACTCACTTCCATCGTGTAGAGCGTGGTCGAATTGACCTAGAAACATGTTCAAATTGCCGAAAAGTTTTTTTAATGGAACCCATTTAATGGCACATGCCAGTTTTAGGGTCCCAAATACCGTAATTTTCAGTCGTCTGCATGGCACGAGCCTGGAAACGTTTTTTCGCTAAATTATATTACATCCTAGTTGCAAACCACCAACTGGACCCAACTAGCATGAATTTTCGACCCCAAGTCTTTCGTGGCACCTGTGGTACACTGGTCACGGGTTCCACGGAAATGGCTCAAAATTAGCCAAAATCAGGCTTTATTCGCTTATAACTCGCGATAGAAAACTCGGATCGTCGAAAACTCACTTCCATCGTGTAGAGCGTGGTCGAATTGACCTAGAAACATGTTCAAATTGCCGAAAAGTTTTTTTAATGAAACCCATTTAATGGCACATGCCAGTTTTAGGGTACCAAATACCGTAATTTTCAGTCGTCTGCAGGGCACGAGCCTGGAAACGTTTTTTCGCTAAATTCTATTACATACTAGTTGCAAACCACCAACTTGACCCAACTAGCATGAATTTTCGACTCCAAGTCTTTCGTGGCACCTGTGGTACACTGGTCACGGGTTCCACGGAAATGGCTCAAAATTAGCCAGAATCAGGCTTTATTCGCTTATAACTCGCGATAGAAAACTCGGATCGTCGAAAACTCACTTCCATCGTGTAGAGCGTGGTCGAATTGACCTAGAAACATGTTCAAATTGCCGAAAAGTTTTTTTAATGGAACCCATTTAATGGCACATGCCAGTTTTAGGGTCCCAAATACCGTAATTTTCAGTCGTCTGCATGGCACGAGCCTGGAAACGTTTTTTTCGCTAAATTCTATTACATCCTAGTTGCAAACCACCAACTGGACCCAACTAGCATGAATTTTCGACCCCAAATCTTTCGTGGCACCTGTGGTACACTGGTCACGGGTTCCACGGAAATGGCTCAAAATTAGCCAAAATCAGGCTTTATTCGCTTATAACTCGCGATAGAAAACTCGGATCGTCGAAAACTCACTTCCATCGTGTAGAGCGTGGTCGAATTGACCTAGAAACATGTTCAAATTGCCGAAAAGTTTTTTTAATGGAACCCATTTAATGGCACATGCCAGTTTTTGGGTCCCAAATACCGTAATTTTCAGTCGTCTGCATGGCACGAACCTGGAAACGTTTTTTCGCTAAATTCTATTACATCCTAGTTGCAAACCACCAACTGGACCCAACTAGCATGAATTTTCGACCCCAAGTCTTTCGTGGCACCTGTGGTACACTGGTCACGGGTTCCACGGAAATGGCTCAAAATTAGCCAAAATCAGGCTTTATTCGCTTATAACTCGCGATAGAAAACTCGGATCGTCGAAAACTCACTTCCATCGTGTAGAGCGTGGTCGAATTGACCTAGAAACATGTTCAAATTGCCGAAAAGTTTTTTTAATGGAACCCATTTAATGGCACATGCCAGTTTTAGGGTCCCAAATACCGTAATTTTCAGTCGTCTGCATGGCACGAGCCTTGAAACGTTTTTTCGCTAAATTCTATTACATCCTAGTTGCAAACCACCAACTGGACCCAACTAGCATGAATTTTCGACCCCAAATCTTTCGTGGCACCTGTGGTACACTGGTCACGGGTTCCACGGAAATGGCTCAAAATTAGCCAAAATCAGGCTTTATTCGCTTATAACTCGCGATAGAAAACTCGGATCGTCGAAAACTCACTTCCATCGTGTAGAGCGTGGTCGAATTGACCTAGAAACATGTTCAAATTGCCGAAAAGTTTTTTTAATGGAACCCATTTAATGGCACATGCCAGTTTTTGGGTCCCAAATACCGTAATTTTCAGTCGTCTGCATGGCACGAACCTGGAAACGTTTTTTCGCTAAATTCTATTACATCCTAGTTGCAAACCACCAACTGGACCCAACTAGCATGAATTTTCGACCCCAAGTCTTTCGTGGCACCTGTGGTACACTGGTCACGGGTTCCACGGAAATGGCTCAAAATTAGCCAAAATCAGGCTTTATTCGCTTATAACTCGCGATAGAAAACTCGGATCGTCGAAAACTCACTTCCATCGTGTAGAGCGTGGTCGAATTGACCTAGAAACATGTTCAAATTGCCGAAAAGTTTTTTAATGGAACCCATTTAATGGCACATGCCAGTTTTAGGGTCCCAAATACCGTAATTTTCAGTCGTCTGCATGGCACGAGCCTGGAAACGTTTTTTCGCTAAATTCTATTACATCCTAGTTGCAAACCACCAACTGGACCCAACTAGCATGAATTTTCGACCCCAAGTCTTTCGTGGCACCTGTGGTACACTGGTCACGGGTTCCACGGAAATGGCTCAAAATTAGCCAAAATCAGGCTTTATTCGCTTATAACTCGCGATAGAAAACTCGGATCGTCGAAAACTCACTTCCATCGTGTAGAGCGTGGTCGAATTGACCTAGAAACATGTTCAAATTGCCGAAAAGTTTTTTTAATGGAACCCATTTAATGGCACATGCCAGTTTTAGGGTCCCAAATACCGTAATTTTCAGTCGTCTGCATGGCACGAGCCTGGAAACGTTTTTTCGCTAAATTATATTACATCCTAGTTGCAAACCACCAACTGGACCCAACTAGCATGAATTTTCGACCCCAAGTCTTTCGTGGCACCTGTGGTACACTGGTCACGGGTTCCACGGAAATGGCTCAAAATTAGCCAAAATCAGGCTTTATTCGCTTATAACTCGCGATAGAAAACTCGGATCGTCGAAAACTCACTTCCATCGTGTAGAGCGTGGTCGAATTGACCTAGAAACATGTTCAAATTGCCGAAAAGTTTTTTAATGGAACCCATTTAATGGCACATGCCAGTTTTAGGGTCCCAAATACCGTAATTTTCAGTCGTCTGCAGGGCACGAGCCTGGAAACGTTTTTTCGCTAAATTCTAGTTGCAAACCACCAACTGGACCCAACTAGCATGAATTTTTGACCCCAAGTCTTTCGTGGCACCTGTGGTACACTGGTCACGGGTTCCACGGAAATGGCTCAAAATTAGCCAAAATCAGGCTTTATTCGCTTATAACTCGCGATAGAAAACTCGGATCGTCGAAAACTCACTTCCATCGTGTAGAGCGTGGTCGAATTGACCTAGAAACATGTTCAAATTGCCGAAAAGTTTTTTAATGGAACCCATTTAATGGCACATGCCAGTTTTAGGGTCCCAAATACCGTAATTTTCAGTCGTCTGCAGGGCACGAGCCTGGAAACGTTTTTTCGCTAAATTCTAGTTGCAAACCACCAACTGAACCCAACTAGCATGAATTTTCGACCCCAAGTCTTTCGTGGCACCTGTGGTACACTGGTCACGGGTTCCACGGAAATGGCTCAAAATTAGCCAAAATCAGGCTTTATTCGCTTATAACTCGCGATAGAAAACTCGGATCGTCGAAAACTCACTTCCATCGTGTAGAGCGTGGTCGAATTGACCTAGAAACATGTTCAAATTGCCGAAAAGTTTTTTAATGGAACCCATTTAATGGCACATGCCAGTTTTAGGGTCCCAAATACCGTAATTTTCAGTCGTCTGCAGGGCACGAGCCTGGAAACGTTTTTTCGCTAAATTCTATAACATCCTAGTTGCAAACCACCAACTGGACCCAACTAGCATGAATTTTCGACCCCAAGTCTTTCGTGGCACCTGTGGTACACTGGTCACGGGTTCCACGGAAATGGCTCAAAATTAGCCAAAATCAGGCTTTATTCGCTTATAACTCGCGATAGAAAACTCGGATCGTCGAAAACTCACTTCCATCGTGTAGAGCGTGGTCGAATTGACCTAGAAACATGTTCAAATTGCCGAAAAGTTTTTTTTAATGGAACCCATTTAATGGCACATGCCAGTTTTAGGGTCCCAAATACCGTAATTTTCAGTCGTCTGCATGGCACGAGCCTGGAAACGTTTTTTCGCTAAATTCTATTACATCCTAGTTGCAAACCACCAACTGGACCCAACTAGCATGAATTTTCGACCCCAAGTCTTTCGTGGCACCTGTGGTACACTGGTCACGGGTTCCACGGAAATGGCTCAAAATTAGCCAAAATCAGGCTTTATTCGCTTATAACTCGCGATAGAAAACTCGGATCGTCGAAAACTCACTTCCATCGTGTAGAGCATGGTCGAATTGACCTAGAAACATGTTCAAATTGCCGAAAAGTTTTTTAATGGAACCCATTTAATGGCACATGCCAGTTTTAGGGTCCCAAATACCGTAATTTTCAGTCGTCTGCAGGGCACGAGCCTGGAAACGTTTTTTCGCTAAATTCTATTACATCCTAGTTGCAAACCACCAACTGGACCCAACTAGCATGAATTTTCGACCCCAAGTCTTTCGTGGCGCCTGTGGTACACTGGTCACGGGTTCCACGGAAATGGCTCAAAATTAGCCAAAATCAGGCTTCATTCGCTTATAACTCGCGATAGAAAACTCGGATCGTCGAAAACTCACTTCCATCGTGTAGAGCTTAGTCGAATTGACCTAGAAACATGTTCAAATTGCCGAAAAGTTTTTTTAATGGAACCCATTTAATGGCACATGCCAGTTTTAGGGTCCCAAATACCGTAATTTTCAGTCGTCTGCAGGGCACGAGCCTGGAAACGTTTTTTCGCTAAATTCTATTACATCCTAGTTGCAAACCACCAACTGGACCCAACTAGCATGAATTTTCGACCCCAAGTCTTTCGTGGCACCTGTGGTACACTGGTCACGGGTTCCACGGAAATGGCTCAAAATTAGCCAAAATCAGGCTTTATTCGCTTATAACTCGCGATAGAAAACTCGGATCGTCGAAAACTCACTTCCATCGTGTAGAGCGTGGTCGAATTGACCTAGAAACATGTTCAAATTGCCGAAAAGTTTTTTTAATGGAACCCATTTAATGGCACATGCCAGTTTTAGGGTCCCAAATACCGTAATTTTCAGTCGTCTGCATGGCACGAGCCTGGAAACGTTTTTTCGCTAAATTCTATTACATCCTAGTTGCAAACCACCAACTGGACCCAACTAGCATGAATTTTCGACCCCAAGTCTTTCGTGGCACCTGTGGTACACTGGTCACGGGTTCCACGGAAATGGCTCAAAATTAGCCAAAATCAGGCTTTATTCGCTTATAACTCGCGATAGAAAACTCGGATCGTCGAAAACTCACTTCCATCGTGTAGAGCGTGGTCGAATTGACCTAGAAACGTGTTCAAATTGCCGAAAAGTTTTTTTAATGGAACCCATTTAATGGCACATGCCAGTTTTAGGGTCCCAAATATCGTAATTTTCAGTCGTCTGCATGGCACGAGCCTGGAAACGTTTTTTCGCTAAATTCTATTACATCCTAGTTGCAAACCATCAACTGGACCCAACTAGCATGAATTTTCGACCCCAAGTCTTTCGTGGCACCTGTGGTACACTGGTCACGGGTTCCACGGAAATGGCTCAAAATTAGCCAAAATCAGGCTTTATTCGCTTATAACTCGCGATAGAAAACTCGGATCGTCGAAAACTCACTTCCATCGTGTAGAGCGTGGTCGAATTGACCTAGAAACATGTTCAAATTGCCGAAAAGTTTTTTTAATGGAACCCATTTAATGGCACATGCCAGTTTTAGGGTCCCAAATACCGTAATTTTCAGTCGTCTGCAGGGCACGAGCCTGGAAACGTTTTTTCGCTAAATTCTATTACATCCTAGTTGCAAACCACCAACTGGACCCAACTAGCATGAAGTTTCGACCCCAAGTCTTTCGTGGCACCTGTGGTACACTGGTCACGGGTTCCACGGAAATGGCTCAAAATTAGCCAAAATCAGGCTTTATTCGCTTATAACTCGCGATAGAAAACTCGGATCGTCGAAAACTCACCTCCATCGTGTAGAGCGTGGTCGAATTAACCTAGTAACATGTTCAAATTGCCGAAAAGTTTTTTTAATGGAACCCATTTAATGGCACATGCCAGTTTTAGGGTCCCAAATACCGTAATTTTCAGTCGTCTGCATGGCACGAGCCTGGAAACGTTTTTTTCGCTAAATTCTCTTACATCCTAGTTGCAAACCACCAACTGGACCCAACTAGCATGAATTTTCGACCCCAAGTCTTTCGTGGCACCTGTGGTACACTGGTCACGGGTTCCACGGAAATGGCTCAAAATTAGCCAAAATCAGGCTTTATTCGCTTATAACTCGCGATAGAAAACTCGGATCGTCGAAAACTCACTTCCATCGTGTAGAGCATGGTCGAATTGACCTAGAAACATGTTCAAATGGCCGAAAAGTTTTTTTAATGGAACCCATTTAATGGCACATGCCAGTTTTAGGGTCCCAAATACCGTAATTTTCAGTCGTCTGCAGGGCACGAGCCTGGAAACGTTTCTTCGCTAAATTCTATTACATCCTAGTTGCAAACCACCAACTGGACCCAACTAGCATGAATTTTCGACCCCAAGTCTTTCGTGGCACCTGTGGTACACTGGTCACGGGTTCCACAGAAATGGCTCAAAATTAGCCTAAATCAGGCTTTATTCGCTTATAACTCGCGATAGAAAACTCGGAGCGTCGAAAACTCACTTCCATCGTGTAGAGCGTGGTCGAATTGACCTAGAAACATGTTCAAATTGCCGAAAAGTTTTTTTAATGGAACCCATTTAATGGCACATGCCAGTTTTAGGGTCCCAAATACCGTAATTTTCAGTCGTCTGCATGGCACGAGCCTGGAAACGTTTTTTTCGCTAAATTCTCTTACATCCTAGTTGCAAACCACCAACTGGACCCAACTAGCATGAATTTTCGACCCCAAGTCTTTCGTGGCACCTGTGGTACACTGGTCACGGGTTCCACGGAAATGGCTCAAAATTAGCCAAAATCAGGCTTTATTCGCTTATAACTCGCGATAGAAAACTCGGATCGTCGAAAACTCACTTCCATCGTGTAGAGCATGGTCGAATTGACCTAGAAGCATGTTCAAATGGCCGAAAAGTTTTTTTAATGGAACCCATTTAATGGCACATGCCAGTTTTAGGGTCCCAAATACCGTAATTTTCAGTCGTCTGCAGGGCACGAGCCTGGAAACGTTTCTTCGCTAAATTCTATTACATCCTAGTTGCAAACCACCAACTGGACCCAACTAGCATGAATTTTCGACCCCAAGTCTTTCGTGGCACCTGTGGTACACTGGTCACGGGTTCCACAGAAATGGCTCAAAATTAGCCTAAATCAGGCTTTATTCGCTTATAACTCGCGATAGAAAACTCGGAGCGTCGAAAACTCACTTCCATCGTGTAGAGCGTGGTCGAATTGACCTAGAAACATGTTCAAATTGCCGAAAAGTTTTTTTAATGGAACCCATTTAATGGCACATGCCAGTTTTAGGGTCCCAAATACCGTAATTTTCAGTCGTCTGCAGGGCACGAGCCTGGAAACGTTTTTTCGCTAAATTCTATTACATCCTAGTTGCAAACCACCAACTGGACCCAACTAGCATGAATTTTCGACCCCAAGTCTTTCGTGGCACCTGTGGTACACTGGTCACGGGTTCCACGGAAATGGCTCAAAATTAGCCAAAATCAGGCTTTATTCGCTTATAACTCGCGATAGAAAACTCGGATCGTCGAAAACTCACTTCCATCGTGTAGAGCGTGGTCGAATTGACCTAGAAACATGTTCAAATTGCCGAAAAGTTTTTTTAATGGAACCCATTTAATGGCACATGCCAGTTTTAGGGTCCCAAATACCGTGATTTTCAGTCGTCTGCAGGGCACGAGCCTGGAAACGTTTTTTCGCTAAATTCTATTACATCCTAGTTGCAAACCACCAACTGGACCAAACTAGCATGAATTTTCGACCCCAAGTCTTTCGTGGCGCCTGTGGTACACTGGTCACGGGTTCCACGGAAATGGCTCAAAATTAGCCAAAATCAGGCTTTATTCGCTTATAACTCGCGATAGAAAACTCGGATCGTCGAAAACTCACTTCCATCGTGTAGAGCGTGGTCGAATTGACCTAGAAACATGTTCAAATTGCCGAAAAGTTTTTTTAATGGAACCCATTTAATGGCACATGCCAGTTTTAGGGTCCCAAATACCGTAATTTTCAGTCGTCTGCAGGGCACGAGCCTGGAAACGTTTTTTCGCTAAATTCTATAACATCCTAGTTGCAAACCACCAACTGGACCCAACTAGCATGAATTTTCGACCCCAAGTCTTTCGTGGCACCTGTGGTACACTGGTCACGGGTTCCACGGAAATGGCTCAAAATTAGCCAAAATCAGGCTTTATTCGCTTATAACTCGCGATAGAAAACTCGGATCGTCGAAAACTCACTTCCATCGTGTAGAGCGTGGTCGAATTGACCTAGAAACATGTTCAAATTGCCGAAAAGTTTTCTTAATGGAACCCATTTAATGGCACATGCCAGTTTTAGGGTCCCAAATACCGTAATTTTCAGTCGTCTGCATGGCACGAGCCTGGAAACGTTTTTTCGCTAAATTATATTACATCCTAGTTGCAAACCACCAACTGAACCCAACTAGCATGAATTTTCGACCCCAAGTCTTTCGTGGCACCTGTGGTACACTGGTCACGGGTTCCACGGAAATGGCTCAAAATTAGCCAAAATCAGGCTTTATTCGCTTATAACTCGCGATAGAAAACTCGGATCGTCGAAAACTCACTCCCATCGTGTAGAGCGTGGTCGAATTGACCTAGAAACATGTTCAAATTGCCGAAAAGTTTTTTAATGGAACCCATTTAATGGCACATGCCAGTTTTAGGGTCCCAAATACCGTAATTTTCAGTCGTCTGCAGGGCACGAGCCTGGAAACGTTTTTTCGCTAAATTCTATAACATCCTAGTTGCAAACCACCAACTGGACCCAACTAGCATGAATTTTCGACCCCAAGTCTTTCGTGGCACCTGTGGTACACTGGTCACGGGTTCCACGGAAATGGCTCAAAATTAGCCAAAATCAGGCTTTATTCGCTTATAACTCGCGATAGAAAACTCGGATCGTCGAAAACTCACTTCCATCGTGTAGAGCGTGGTCGAATTGACCTAGAAACATGTTCAAATGGCCGAAAAGTTTTTTTAATGGAACCCATTTAATGGCACATGCCAGTTTTAGGGTCCCAAATACCGTAATTTTCAGTCGTCTGCAGGGCACGAGCCTGGAAACGTTTCTTCGCTAAATTCTATTACATCCTAGTTGCAAACCACCAACTGGACCCAACTAGCATGAATTTTCGACCCCAAGTCTTTCGTGGCACCTGTGGTACACTGGTCACGGGTTCCACGGAAATGGCTCAAAATTAGCCTAAATCAGGCTTTATTCGCTTATAACTCGCGATAGAAAACTCGGAGCGTCGAAAACTCACTTCCATCGTGTATAGCGTGGTCGAATTGACCTAGAAACATGTTCAAATTGCCGAAAAGTTTTTTTAATGGAACCCATTTAATGGCACATGCCAGTTTTAGGGTCCCAAATACCGTAATTTTCAGTCGTCTGCAGGGCACGAGCCTGGAAACGTTTTTTCGCTAAATTCTATTACATCCTAGTTGCAAACCACCAACTGGACCCAACTAGCATGAATTTTCGACCCCAAGTCTTTCGTGGCACCTGTGGTACACTGGTCACGGGTTCCACGGAAATGGCTCAAAATTAGCCAAAATCAGGCTTTATTCGCTTATAACTCGCGATAGAAAACTCGGATCGTCGAAAACTCACTTCCATCGTGTAGAGCGTGGTCGAATTGACCTAGAAACATGTTCAAATTGCCGAAAAGTTTTTTTAATGGAACCCATTTAATGGCACATGCCAGTTTTAGGGTCCCAAATACCGTAATTTTCAGTCGTCTGCAGGGCACGAGCCTGGAAACGTTTTTTCGCTAAATTCTATTACATCCTAGTTGCAAACCACCAACTGGACCCAACTAGCATGAATTTTCGACCCCAAGTCTTTCGTGGCACCTGTGGTACACTGGTCACGGGTTCCACGGAAATGGCTCAAAATTAGCCAAAATCAGGCTTTATTCGCTTATAACTCGCGATAGAAAACTCGGATCGTCGAAAACTCACTTCCATCGTGTAGAGCGTGGTCGAATTGACCTAGAAACATGTTCAAATTGCCGAAAAGTTTTTTTAATGGAACCCATTTAATGGCACATGCCAGTTTTAGGGTCCCAAATACCGTAATTTTCAGTCGTCTGCATGGCACGAGCCTGGAAACGTTTTTTCGCTAAATTCTATTACATCCTAGTTGCAAACCACCAACTGGACCCAACTAGCATGAATTTTCGACCCCAAGTCTTTCGTGGCACCTGTGGTACACTGGTCACGGGTTCCACGGAAATGGCTCAAAATTAGCCAAAATCAGGCTTTATCCGCTTATAACTCGCGATAGAAAACTCGGATCGTCGAAAACTCACTTCCATCGTGTAGAGCGTGGTCGAATTGACCTAGAAACATGTTCAAATTGCCGAAAAGTTTTTTTAATGGAACTCATTTAATGGCACATGCCAGTTTTAGGGTCCCAAATACCGTAATTTTCAGTCGTCTGCAGGGCACGAGCCTGGAAACGTTTTTTCGCTAAATTCTATTACATCCTAGTTGCAAACCACCAACTGGACCCAACTAGCATTAATTTTCGACCCCAAGTCTTTCGTGGCACCTGTGGTACACTGGTCACGGGTTCCACGGAAATGGCTCAAAATTAGCCAAAATCAGGCTTTATTCGCTTATAACTCGCGATAGAAAACTCGGATCGTCGAAAACTCACTTCCATCGTGTAGAGCGTGGTCGAATTGACCTAGAAATATGTTCAAATTGCCGAAAAGTTTTTTTAATGGGACCCATTTAATGGCACATGCCAGTTTTAGGGTCCCAAATACCGTAATTTTCAGTCGTCTGCAGGGCACGAGCCTGGAAACGTTTTTTCGCTAAATTCTATTACATCCTAGTTTCAAACCACCAACTGGACCCAACTAGCATTAATTTTCGACCCCAAGTCTTGTCTTTCGTGGCACTCGTGGTACACTGGTCACGGGTTCCACGGAAATGGCTCAAAATTAGCCAAAATCAGGCTTTATTCGCTTATAACTCGCGATAGAAAACTCGGATCGTCGAAAACTCACTTCCATCGTGTAGAGCGTGGTCGAATTGACCTAGAAACATGTTCAAATTGCCGAAAAGTGTTTTAATGGAACCCATTTAATGGCACATGCCAGTTTTAGGGTCCCAAATACCGTAATTTTCAGTCGTCTGCATGGCACGAGCCTGGAAACGTTTTTTCGCTAAATTCTATTACATCCTAGTTGCAAACCACCAACTGGACCCAACTAGCATGAATTTTCGACCCCAAGTCTTTCGTGGCACCTGTGGTACACTGGTCACGGGTTCCCCGGAAATGGCTCAAAATTAGCCAAAATCAGGCTTTATTCGCTTATAACTCGCGATAGAAAACTCGGATCGTCGAAAACTCACTTCCATCGTGTAGAGCGTGGTCGAATTGACCTAGAAACATGTTCAAATTGCCGAAAAGTTTTTTTATGGAACCCATTTAATGGCACATGCCAGTTTTAAGGTCATAAATACCGTAATTTTCAGTCGTCTGCATGGCACGAGCCTGGAAACGTTTTTTCGCTAAATTCTATTACATCCTAGTTGAAAACCACCAACTGGACCCAACTAGCATGAATTTTCGACCCCAAGTCTTTCGTGGCACCTGTGGTACACTGGTCACGGGTTCCACGGAAATGGCTCAAAATTAGCCAAAATCAGGCTTTATTCGCTTATAACTCGCGATAGAAAACTCGGATCGTCGAAAACTCACTTCCATCGTGTAGAGCGTGGTCGAATTGACCTAGAAACATGTTCAAATTGCCGAAAAGTTTTTTTAATGGAACTCATTTAATGGCACATGCCAGTTTTAGAATCCCAAATACCGTAATTTTCAGTCGTCTGCAGGGCACGAGCCTGGAAACGTTTTTTCGCTAAATTCTATTACATCCTAGTTGCAAACCACCAACTGGACCCAACTAGCATGAATTTTCGACCCCAAGTCTTTCGTGGCACCTGTGGTACACTGGTCACGGGTTCCACGGAAATGGCTCAAAATTAGCCAAAATCAGGCTTTATTCGCTTATAACTCGCGATAGAAAACTCGGATCGTCGAAAACTCACTTCCATCGTGTAGAGCGTGGTCGAATTGACCTAGAAACATGTTCAAATTGCCGAAAAGTTTTTTAATGGAACCCATTTAATGGCACATGCCAGTTTTAGGGTCCCAAATACCGTAATTTTCAGTCGTCTGCATGGCACGAGCCTGGAAACGTTTTTTCGCTAAATTCTATTACATCCTAGTTGCAAACCACCAACTGGACCCAACTAGCATGAATTTTCGACCCCAAGTCTTTCGTGGCACCTGTGGTACACTGGTCACGGGTTCCACGGAAATGGCTCAAAATTAGCCAAAATCAGGCTTTATTCGCTTATAACTCGCGATAGAAAACTCGGATCGTCGAAAACTCACTTCCATCGTGTAGAGCGTGGTCGAATTGACCTAGAAACATGTTCAAATTGCCGAAAAGTTTTTTTAATGGAACTCATTTAATGGCACATGCCAGTTTTAGGGTCCCAAATACCGTAATTTTTAGTCGTCTGCAGGGCACGAGCCTGGAAACGTTTTTTCGCTAAATTCTATTACATCCTAGTTGCAAACCACCAACTGGACCCAACTAGCATGAATTTTCGACCCCAAGTCTTTCGTGGCACCTGTGGTACACTGGTCACGGGTTCCACGGAAATGGCTCAAAATTAGCCAAAATCAGGCTTTATTCGCTTATAACTCGCGATAGAAAACTCGGATCGTCGAAAACTCACTTCCATCGTGTAGAGCGTGGTCGAATTGACCTAGAAACATGTTCAAATTGCCGAAAAGTTTTTTTAATGGAACCCATTTAATGGCACATGCCAGTTTTAGGGTCCCAAATACCGTAATTTTCAGTCGTCTGCATGGCACGAGCCTGGAAACGTTTTTTCGCTAAATTCTATTACATCCTAGTTGCAAACCACCAACTGAACCCAACTAGCATGAATTTTCGACCCCAAGTCTTTCGTGGCACCTGTGGTACACTGGTCACGGGTTCCACGGAAATGGCTCAAAATTAGCCAAAATCAGGCTTTATTCGCTTATAACTCGCGATAGAAAACTCGGATCGTCGAAAACTCACTTCCATCGTGTAGAGCGTGATCGAGTTGACCTAGAAACATGTTCAAATTGCCGAAAAGTTTTTTTAATGGAACCCATTTAATGGCACATGCCAGTTTTAGAGTCCCAAATACCGTAATTTTCAGTCGTCTGCATGGCACGAGCCTGGAAACGTTTTTTCGCTAAATTCTATTACATCCTAGTTGCAAACCAACAACTGGACCCAACTAGCATGAATTTTCGACCCCAAGTCTTTCGTGGCACCTGTGGTACACTGGTCACGGGTTCCACGGAAATGGCTCAAAATTAGCCAAAATCAGGCTTTATTCGCTCATAACTCGCGATAGAAAACTCGGATCGTCGAAAACTCACTTCCATCGTGTAGAGCGTGGTCGAATTGACCTAGAAACAAGTTCAAATTGCCGAAAAGTTTTTTTAATGGAACCCATTTAATGGCACATGCCCGTTTTAGGGTCCCAAATACCGTAATTTTCAGTCGTCTGCAGGGCACGAGCCTGGAAACGTTTTTTCGCTAAATTCTATTACATACTAGTTGCAAACCACCAACTGGACCCAACTAGCATGAATTTTCGACCCCAAGTCTTTCGTGGCACCTGTGGTACACTGGTCACGGGTTCCACGGAAATGGCTCAAAATTAGCCAAAATCAGGCTTTATTCGCTTATAACTCGCGATAGAAAACTCGGATCGTCGAAAACTCACTTCCATCGTGTAGAGCGTGGTCGAATTGACCTAGAAACATGTTCAAATTGCCGAAAAGTTTTTTTAATGGAACCCATTTAATGGCACATGCCAGTTTTAGGGTCCCAAATACCGTAATTTTCAGTCGTCTGCATGGCACGAACCTGGAAACGTTTTTTCGCTAAATTCTATTACATCCTAGTTGCAAACCACCAACTGGACCCAACTAGCATGAATTTTCGACCCCAAGTCTTTCGTGGCACCTGTGGTACACTGGTCACGGGTTCCACGGAAATGGCTCAAAATTAGCCAAAATCAGGCTTTATTCGCTTCTAACTCGCGATAGAAAACTCGGATCGTCGAAAACTCACTTCCATCGTGTAGAGCGTGGTCGAATTGACCTAGACACATGTTCAAATTGCCGAAAAGTTTTTTTAATGGAACCCATTTAATGGCACATGCCAGTTTTAGGGTCCCAAATACCGTAATTTTCAGTCGTCTGCATGGCACGAGCCTGGAAACGTTTTTTCGCTAAATTCTATTACATCCTAGTTGCAAACCACCAACTGGACCCAACTAGCATGAATTTTCGACCCCAAGTCTTTCGTGGCACCTGTGGTACACTGGTCACGGGTTCCACGGAAATGGCTCAAAATTAGCCAAAATCAGGCTTTATTCGCTTATAACTCGCGATAGAAAACTCGGATCGTCGAAAACTCACTTCCATCGTGTAGAGCGTGGTCGAATTGACCTAGAAACATGTTCAAATTGCCGAAAAGTTTTTTTAATGGAACCCATTTAATGGCACATGCCAGTTTTAGGGTCCCAAATACCGTAATTTTCAGTCGTCTGCATGGCACGAACCTGGAAACGTTTTTTCGCTAAATTCTATTACATCCTAGTTGCAAACCACCAACTGGACCCAACTAGCATGAATTTTCGACCCCAAGTCTTTCGTGGCACCTGTGGTACACTGGTCACGGGTTCCACGGAAATGGCTCAAAATTAGCCAAAATCAGGCTTTATTCGCTTATAACTCGCGATAGAAAACTCGGATCGTCGAAAACTCACTTCCATCGTGTAGAGCGTGGTCGAATTGACCTAGAAACATGTTCAAATTGCCGAAAAGTTTTTTTAATGGAACTCATTTAATGGCACATGCCAGTTTTAGGGTCCCAAATACCGTAATTTTTAGTCGTCTGCAGGGCACGAGCCTGGAAACGTTTTTTCGCTAAATTCTATTACATCCTAGTTGAAAACCACCAACTGGACCCAACTAGCATGAATTTTCGACCCCAAGTCTTTCGTGGCACCTGTGGTACACTGGTCACGGGTTCCACGGAAATGGCTCAAAATTAGCCAAAATCAGGCTTTATTCGCTTATAACGCGCGATAGAAAACTCGGATCGTCGAAAACTCACTTCCATCGTGTAGAGCGTGGTCGAATTGACCTAGAAACATGTTCAGATTGCCGAAAAGTTTTTTTAATGCAACCCATTTAATGGCACATGCCAGTTTTAGGGTCCCAAATACCGTAATTTTCAGTCGTCTGCATGGCACGAGCCTGGAAACGTTTTTTCGCTAAATTATATTACATCCTAGTTGCAAACCACCAACTGGACCCAACTAGCATGAATTTTCGACCCCAAGTCTTTCGTGGCACCTGTGGTACACTGGTCACGGGTTCCACGGAAATGGCTCAAAATTAGCCAAAATCAGGCTTTATTCGCTTATAACTCGCGATAGAAAACTCGGATCGTCGAAAACTCACTTCCATCGTGTAGAGCGTGGTCGAATTGACCTAGAAACATGTTCAAATTGCCGAAAAGTTTTTTTAATGGAACCCATTTAATGGCACATGCCAGTTTTAGGGTCCCAAATACCGTAATTTTCAGTCGTCTGCAGGGCACGAGCCTGGAAAAGTTTTTTTCGCTAAATTTTATTACATCCTAGTTGCAAACCACCAACTGGACCCAACTAGCATGAATTTTCGACCCCAAGTCTTTCGTGGCACCTGTGGTACACTGGTCACGGGTTCCACGGAAATGGCTCAAAATTAGCCAAAATCAGGCTTTATTCGCTTATAACTCGCGATAGAAAACTCGGATCGTCGAAAACTCACTTCCATCGTGTAGAGCGTGGTCGAATTGACCTAGAAACATGTTCAAATTGCCGAAAAGTTTTTTTAATGGAACCCATTTAATGGCACATGCCAGTTTTAGGGTCCCAAATACCGTAATTTTCAGTCGTCTGCATGGCACGAGCCTGGAAACGTTTTTTTCGCTAAATTCTATTACATCCTAGTTGCAAACCACCAACTGGACCCAACTAGCATGAATTTTCGACCCCAAGTCTTTCGTGGCACCTGTGGTACACTGGTCACGGGTTCCACGGAAATGGCTCAAAATTAGTCAAAAGCAGGCTTTATTCGCTTATAACTCGCGATAGAAAACTCGGATCGTCGAAAACTCACTTCCATCGTGTAGAGCGTGGTCGAATTGACCTAGAAACATGTTCAAATTGCTGAAAAGTTTTTTTAATGGAACCCATTTAATGGCACATGCCAGTTTTAGGGTCCCAAATACCGTAATTTTCAGTCGTCTGCAGGGCACGAGCCTGGAAACGTTTTTTCGCTAAATTCTATTACATCCTAGTTGCAAACCACCAACTGGACCCAACTAGCATGAATTTTCGACCCCAAGTCTTTCGTGGCACCTGTGGTACACTGGTCACGGGTTCCACGGAAAAGGCTCAAAATTAGCCAAAATCATGCTTTATTCGCTTATAACTCGCGATAGAAAACTCGGATCGTCGAAAACTCACTTCCATCGTGTAGAGCGTGGTCGAATTGACCTAGAAACATGTTTAAATTGCCGAACTGGACCAAACTAGCATGAATTTTCGACCCCAAGTCTTTCGTGGCACCTGTGGTACTCTGGTCACGGGTTCCACGGAAATGGCTCAAAATTAGCCAAAATCAGGATTTATTCGCTTATAACTCGCGATAGAAAACTCGGATCGTCGAAAACTCACTTCCATCGTGTAGAGCGTGGTCGAATTGACCTAGTAACATGTTCAAATTGCCGAAAAGTTTTTTTAATGGAACCCATTTAATGGCACATGCCAGTTTTAGGGTCCCAAATACCGTAATTTTCAGTCGTCTGCATGGCACGAGCCTGGAAACGTTTTTTCGCTAAATTCTATTACATCCTAGTTGCAAACCACCAACTGGACCCAACTAGCATGAATTTTCGACCCCAAGTCTTTCGTGGCACCTGTGGTACACTGGTCACGGGTTCCACGGAAATGGCTCAAAATTAGCCAAAATCAGGCTTTATTCGCTTATAACTCGCGATAGAAAACTCGGATCGTCGAAACCTCACTTCCATCGTGTAGAGCGTGGTCGAATTGACCTAGAAACATGTTCAAATTGCCGAAAAGTTTTTTTAATGGAACCCATTTAATGGCACATGCCAGTTTTAGGGTCCCAAACACCGTAATTTTCAGTCGTCTGCAGGGCACGAGCCTGGAAACGTTTTTTCGCTAAATTCTATTACATCCTAGTTGCAAACCACCAACTGGACCCAACTAGCACGAATTTTCGACCCCAAGTCTTTCGTGGCACCTGTGGTACACTGGTCACGGGTTCCACGGAAATGGCTCAAAATTAGCCAAAATCAGGCTTTATTCGCTTATAACTCGCGATAGAAAACTCGGATCGTCGAAAACTCACTTCCATCGTGTAGAGCGTGGTCGAATTGACCTAGAAACATGTTCAAATTGCCGAAAATTTTTTTAATGGAACCCATTTAATGGCACATGCCAGTTTTAGGGTCCCAAATACCGTAATTTTCAGTCGTCTGCAGGGCACGAGCCTGGAAACGTTTTTTCGCTAAATTCTATTACATCCTAGTTGCAAACCACCAACTGGACCCAACTAGCATGAATTTTCGACCCCAAGTCTTTCGTGGCACCTGTGGTACACTGGTCACGGGTTCCACGGAAATGGCTCAAAATTAGCCAAAATCAGGCTTTATTCGCTAATAACTCGCGATAGAAAACTCGGATCGTCGAAAACTCACTTCCATCGTGTAGAGCGTGGTCGAATTGACCTAGAAACATGTTCAGATTGCTGAAAAGTTTTTTTAATGGAACCCATTTAATGGCACATGCCAGTTTTAGGGTCCCAAATACCGTAATTTTCAGTCGTCTGCATGGCACGAGCCTGGAAACGTTTTTTCGCTAAATTCTATTACATCCTAGTTGCAAACCACCAACTGGACCCAACTAGCATGAATTTTCGACCCCAAGTCTTTCGTGGCACCTGTGGTACACTGGTCACGGGTTCCACGGAAATGGCTCAAAATTAGCCAAAATCAGGCTTTATTCGCTTATAACTCGCGATAGAAAACTCGGATCGTCGAAAACTCACTTCCATCGTGTAGAGCGTGGTCGAATTGACCTAGAAACATGTTCAAATTGCCGAAAAGTTTTTTTAATGGAACCCATTTAATGGCACATGCCAGTTTTAGGGTCCCAAATACCGTAATTTTCAGTCGTCTGCAGGGCGCGAGCCTGGAAACGTTTTTTCGCTAAATTCTATTACATCCTAGTTGCAAACCACCAACTGGACCCAACTAGCATGAATTTTCGACCCCAAATCTTTCATGGCACCTGTGGTACACTGGTCACGGGTTCCACGGAAATGGCTCAAAATTAGCCAAAATCAGGCTTTATTCGCTTATAACTCGCGATAGAAAACTCGGATCGTCGAAAACTCACTTCCATCGTGTAGAGCGTGGTCGAATTGACCTAGAAACATGTTCAAATTGCCGAAAAGTTTTTTTAATGGAACCCATTTAATGGCACATGCCAGTTTTAGGGTCCCAAATACCGTAATTTTCAGTCGTCTGCATGGCACGAGCCTGGAAACGTTTTTTCGCTAAATTCTATTACATCCTAGTTGCAAACCACCAACTGGACCCAACTAGCATGAATTTTCGACCCCAAGTCTTTCGTGGAACCTGTGGTACACTGGTCACGGGTTCCACGGAAACGGCTCAAAATTAGCCAAAATCAGGCTTTATTCGCTTATAACTCGCGATAGAGAACTCGGATCGTCGAAAACTCACTTCCATCGTGTAGAGCGTGGTCGAATTGACCTAGAATGATGTTCAAATTGCCGAAAAGTTTTTTAATGGAACCCATTTAATGGCACATGCCAGTTTTAGGGTCCCAAATACCGTAATTTTCAGTCGTCTGCATGGCACGAACCTGGAAACGTTTTTTCGCTAAATTCTATTACATCCTAGTTGCAAACCACCAACTGGACCCAACTAGCATAAATTTTCGACCCCAAGTCTTTCGTGGCACCTGTGGTACACTGGTCACGGGTTCCACGGAAATGGCTCAAAATTAGCCAAAATCAGGCTTTATTCGCTTATAACTCGCGATAGAAAACTCGGATCGTCGAAAACTCACTTCCATCGTGTAGAGCGTGGTCGAATTGACCTAGAAACATGTTCAAATTGCCGAAAAGTTTTTTAATGGAACCCATTTAATGGCACATGCCAGTTTTAGGGTCCCAAATACCGTAATTTTCAGTCGTCTGCATGGCACGAGCCTGGAAACGTTTTTTTCGCTAAATTCTATTACATCCTAGTTGCAAACCACCAACTGGACCCAACTAGCATGAATTTTCGACCCCAAGTCTTTCGTGGCACCTGTGGTACACTGGTCACGGGTTCCACGGAAATGGCTCAAAATTAGCCAAAATCAGGCTTTATTCGCTTATAACTCGCGATAAAAAACTCGGATCGTCGAAAACTCACTTCCATCGTGTAGAGCATGGTCGAATTGACCTAGAAACATGTTCAAATTGCCGAAAAGTTTTTTAATGGAACCCATTTAATGGCACATGCCAGTTTTAGGGTCCCAAATACCGTAATTTTCAGTCGTCTGCATGGCACGAGCCTGGAAACGTTTTTTTCGCTAAATTCTATTACATCCTAGTTGCAAACCACCAACTGGACCCAACTAGCATGAATTTTCGACCCCAAGTCTTTCGTGGCACCTGTGGTACACTGGTCACGGGTTCCACGGAAATGGCTCAAAATTAGCCAAAATCAGGCTTTATTCGCTTATAACTCGCGATAGAAAACTCGGATCGTCGAAAACTCACTTCCATCGTGTAGAGCGTGGTCGAATTGACCTAGAAACATGTTCAGATTGCTGAAAAGTTTTTTTAATGGAACCCATTTAATGGCACATGCCAGTTTTAGGGTCCCAAATACCGTAATTTTCAGTCGTCTGCATGGCACGAGCCTGGAAACGTTTTTTCGCTAAATTCTATTACATCCTAGTTGCAAACCACCAACTGGACCCAACTAGCATGAATTTTCGACCCCAAGTCTTTCGTGGCACCTGTGGTACACTGGTCACGGGTTCCACGGAAATGGCTCAAAATTAGCCAAAATCAGGCTTTATTCGCTTATAACTCGCGATAGAAAACTCGGATCGTCGAAAACTCACTTCCATCGTGTAGAGCGTGGTCGAATTGACCTAGAAACATGTTCAAATTGCCGAAAAGTTTTTTTAATGGAACCCATTTAATGGCACATGCCAGTTTTAGGGTCCCAAATACCGTAATTTTCAGTCGTCTGCAGGGCGCGAGCCTGGAAACGTTTTTTCGCTAAATTCTATTACATCCTAGTTGCAAACCACCAACTGGACCCAACTAGCATGAATTTTCGACCCCAAGTCTTTCATGGCACCTGTGGTACACTGGTCACGGGTTCCACGGAAATGGCTCAAAATTAGCCAAAATCAGGCTTTATTCGCTTATAACTCGCGATAGAAAACTCGGATCGTCGAAAACTCACTTCCATCGTGTAGAGCGTGGTCGAATTGACCTAGAAACATGTTCAAATTGCCGAAAAGTTTTTTTAATGGAACCCATTTAATGGCACATGCCAGTTTTAGGGTCCCAAATACCGTAATTTTCAGTCGTCTGCATGGCACGAGCCTGGAAACGTTTTTTCGCTAAATTCTATTACATCCTAGTTGCAAACCACCAACTGGACCCAACTAGCATGAATTTTCGACCCCAAGTCTTTCGTGGAACCTGTGGTACACTGGTCACGGGTTCCACGGAAATGGCTCAAAATTAGCCAAAATCAGGCTTTATTCGCTTATAACTCGCGATAGAGAACTCGGATCGTCGAAAACTCACTTCCATCGTGTAGAGCGTGGTCGAATTGACCTAGTAACATGTTCAAATTGCCGAAAAGTTTTTTTAATGGAACCCATTTAATGGCACATGCCAGTTTTAGGGTCCCAAATACCGTAATTTTCAGTCGTCTGCATGGCACGAGCCTGGAAACGTTTTTTCGCTAAATTCTATTACATCCTAGTTGCAAACCACCAACTGGACCCAACTAGCATGAATTTTCGACCCCAAGTCTTTCGTGGCACCTGTGGTACACTGGTCACGGGTTCCACGGAAATGGCTCAAAATTAGCCAAAATCAGGCTTTATTCGCTTATAACTCGCGATAGAAAACTCGGATCGTCGAAACCTCACTTCCATCGTGTAGAGCGTGGTCGAATTGACCTAGAAACATGTTCAAATTGCCGAAAAGTTTTTTTAATGGAACCCATTTAATGGCACATGCCAGTTTTAGGGTCCCAAATACCGTAATTTTCAGTCGTCTGCAGGGCACGAGCCTGGAAACGTTTTTTCGCTAAATTCTATTACATCCTAGTTGCAAACCACCAACTGGACCCAACTAGCACGAATTTTCGACCCCAAGTCTTTCGTGGCACCTGTGGTACACTGGTCACGGGTTCCACGGAAATGGCTCAAAATTAGCCAAAATCAGGCTTTATTCGCTTATAACTCGCGATAGAAAACTCGGATCGTCGAAAACTCACTTCCATCGTGTAGAGCGTGGTCGAATTGACCTAGAAACATGTTCAAATTGCCGAAAATTTTTTTAATGGAACCCATTTAATGGCACATGCCAGTTTTAGGGTCCCAAATACCGTAATTTTCAGTCGTCTGCAGGGCACGAGCCTGGAAACGTTTTTTCGCTAAATTCTATTACATCCTAGTTGCAAACCACCAACTGGACCCAACTAGCATGAATTTTCGACCCCAAGTCTTTCGTGGCACCTGTGGTACACTGGTCACGGGTTCCACGGAAATGGCTCAAAATTAGCCAAAATCAGGCTTTATTCGCTAATAACTCGCGATAGAAAACTCGGATCGTCGAAAACTCACTTCCATCGTGTAGAGCGTGGTCGAATTGACCTAGAAACATGTTCAGATTGCTGAAAAGTTTTTTTAATGGAACCCATTTAATGGCACATGCCAGTTTTAGGGTCCCAAATACCGTAATTTTCAGTCGTCTGCATGGCACGAGCCTGGAAACGTTTTTTCGCTAAATTCTATTACATCCTAGTTGCAAACCACCAACTGGACCCAACTAGCATGAATTTTCGACCCCAAGTCTTTCGTGGCACCTGTGGTACACTGGTCACGGGTTCCACGGAAATGGCTCAAAATTAGCCAAAATCAGGCTTTATTCGCTTATAACTCGCGATAGAAAACTCGGATCGTCGAAAACTCACTTCCATCGTGTAGAGCGTGGTCGAATTGACCTAGAAACATGTTCAAATTGCCGAAAAGTTTTTTTAATGGAACCCATTTAATGGCACATGCCAGTTTTAGGGTCCCAAATACCGTAATTTTCAGTCGTCTGCAGGGCGCGAGCCTGGAAACGTTTTTTCGCTAAATTCTATTACATCCTAGTTGCAAACCACCAACTGGACCCAACTAGCATGAATTTTCGACCCCAAGTCTTTCATGGCACCTGTGGTACACTGGTCACGGGTTCCACGGAAATGGCTCAAAATTAGCCAAAATCAGGCTTTATTCGCTTATAACTCGCGATAGAAAACTCGGATCGTCGAAAACTCACTTCCATCGTGTAGAGCGTGGTCGAATTGACCTAGAAACATGTTCAAATTGCCGAAAAGTTTTTTTAATGGAACCCATTTAATGGCACATGCCAGTTTTAGGGTCCCAAATACCGTAATTTTCAGTCGTCTGCATGGCACGAGCCTGGAAACGTTTTTTCGCTAAATTCTATTACATCCTAGTTGCAAACCACCAACTGGACCCAACTAGCATGAATTTTCGACCCCAAGTCTTTCGTGGAACCTGTGGTACACTGGTCACGGGTTCCACGGAAATGGCTCAAAATTAGCCAAAATCAGGCTTTATTCGCTTATAACTCGCGATAGAGAACTCGGATCGTCGAAAACTCACTTCCATCGTGTAGAGCGTGGTCGAATTGACCTAGAATGATGTTCAAATTGCCGAAAAGTTTTTTAATGGAACCCATTTAATGGCACATGCCAGTTTTAGGGTCCCAAATACCGTAATTTTCAGTCGTCTGCATGGCACGAGCCTGGAAACGTTTTTTCGCTAAATTCTATTACATCCTAGTTGCAAACCACCAACTGGACCCAACTAGCATGAATTTTCTACCCCAAGTCTTTCGTGGCACCTGTGGTACACTGGTCACGGGTTCCACGGAAATAACTCAAAATTAGCCAAAATCAGGCTTTATTCGCGTATAACTCGCGATAGAAAACTCGGATCGTCGAAAACTCACTTCCATCGTGTAGAGCGTGGTCGAATTGACCTAGAAACATGTTCAAAATGCCGAAAAGTTTTTTTAATGGAACCCATTTAATGGCACATGCCAGTTTTAGGGTCCCAAATACCGTAATTTTCAGTCGTCTGCATGGCACGAACCTGGAAACGTTTTTTCGCTAAATTCTATTACATCCTAGTTGCAAACCACCAACTGGACCCAACTAGCATAAATTTTCGACCCCAAGTCTTTCGTGGCACCTGTGGTACACTGGTCACGGGTTCCACGGAAATGGCTCAAAATTAGCCAAAATCAGGCTTTATTCGCTTATAACTCGCGATAGAAAACTCGGATCGTCGAAAACTCACTTCCATCGTGTAGAGCGTGGTCGAATTGACCTAGAAACATGTTCAAATTGCCGAAAAGTTTTTTTAATGGAACCCATTTAATGGCACATGCCAGTTTTAGGGTCCCAAATACCGTAATTTTCAGTCGTCTGCAGGGCACGAGCCTGGAAACGTTTTTTCGCTAAATTCTATTACATCCTAGTTGCAAACCACCAACTGGACCCAACTAGCATGGATTTTCGACCCCAAGTCTTTCGTGGCACCTGTGGTACACTGGTCACGGGTTCCACGGAAATGGCTCAAAATTAGCCAAAATCCGGCTTTATTCGCTTATAACTCGCGATAGAAAACTCGGATCGTCGAAAACTCACTTCCATCGTGTAGAGCGTGGTCGAATTGACCTAGAAACATGTTCAAATTGCCGAAAAGTTTTTTAATGGAACCCATTTAATGGCACATGCCAGTTTTAGGGTCGTCCCAAATACCGTAATTTTCAGTCGTCTGCATGGCACGAGCCTGGAAACGTTTTTTTCGCTAAATTCTATTACATCCTAGTTGCAAACCACCAACTGGACCCAACTAGCATGAATTTTCGACCCCAAGTCTTTCGTGGCACCTGTGGTACACTGGTCACGGGTTCCACGGAAATGGCTCAAAATTAGCCAAAATCAGGCTTTATTCGCTTATAACTCGCGATAAAAAACTCGGATCGTCGAAAACTCACTTCCATCGTGTAGAGCATGGTCGAATTGACCTAGAAACATGTTCAAATTGCCGAAAAGTTTTTTAATGGAACCCATTTAATGGCACATGCCAGTTTTAGGGTCCCAAATACCGTAATTTTCAGTCGTCTGCATGGCACGAGCCTGGAAACGTTTTTTTCGCTAAATTCTATTACATCCTAGTTGCAAACCACCAACTGGACCCAACTAGCATGAATTTTCGACCCCAAGTCTTTCGTGGCACCTGTGGTACACTGGTCACGGGTTCCACGGAAATGGCTCAAAATTAGCCAAAATCAGGCTTTATTCGCTTATAACTCGCGATAGAAAACTCGGATCGTCGAAAACTCACTTCCATCGTGTAGAGCGTGGTCGAATTGACCTAGAAACATGTTCAGATTGCTGAAAAGTTTTTTTAATGGAACCCATTTAATGGCACATGCCAGTTTTAGGGTCCCAAATACCGTAATTTTCAGTCGTCTGCAGGGCACGAGCCTGGAAACGTTTTTTCGCTAAATTCTATTACATCCTAGTTGCAAACCACCAACTGGACCCAACTAGCATGAATTTTCGACCCCAAGTCTTTCGTGGCACCTGTGGTACACTGGTCACGGGTTCCACGGAAATGGCTCAAAATTAGCCAAAATCAGGCTTTATTCGCTTATAACTCACGATAGAAAACTCGGATCGTCGAAAACTCACTTCCATCGTGTAGAGCATGGTCGAATTGACCTAGAAACATGTTCAAATTGCCGAAAAGTTTTTTTAATGGAACCCATTTAATGGCACATGCCAGTTTTAGGGTCCCAAATACCGTAATTTTCAGTCGTCTGCATGGCACGAGCCTGGAAACGTTTTTTCGCTAAATTCTATTACATACTAGTTGCAAACCACCAACTGGACCCAACTAGCATGAATTTTCGACCCCAAGTCTTTCGTGGCACCTGTGGTACACTGGTCACGGGTTCCACGGAAATGGCTCAAAATTAGCCAAAATCAGGCTTTATTCGCTTATAACTCGCGATAGAAAACTCGGATCGTCGAAAACTCACTTCCATCGTGTAGAGCGTGGTCGAATTGACCTAGAAACATGTTCAAATTGCCGAAAAGTTTTTTTAATGGAACCCATTTAATGGCACATGCCAGTTTTAGGGTCCCAAATACCGTAATTTTCAGTCGTCTACAGGGCACGAGCCTGGAAACGTTTTTTTCGCTAAATTCTATTACATCCTAGTTGCAAACCACCAACTGGACCCAACTAGCATGAATTTTCGACCCCAAGTCTTTCGTGGCACCTGTGGTACACTGGTCACGGGTTCCACGGAAATGGCTCAAAATTAGCCAAAATCAGGCTTTATCCGCTTATAACTCGCGATAGAAAACTCGGATCGTCGAAAACTCACTTCCATCGTGTAGAGCGTGGTCGAATTGACCTAGAAACATGTTCAGATTGCTGAAAAGTTTTTTTAATGGAACCCATTTAATGGCACATGCCAGTTTTAGGGTCCCAAATACCGTAATTTTCAGTCGTCTGCAGGGCACGAGCCTGGAAACGTTTTTTCGCTAAATTCTATTACATCCTAGTTGCAAACCACCAACTGGACCCAACTAGCATGAATTTTCGACCCCAAGTCTTTCGTGGCACCTGTGGTACAATGGTCACGGGTTCCACGGAAATGGCTCAAAATTAGCCAAAATCAGGCTTTATTCGCTTATAACTCGCGATAGAAAACTCGGATCGTCGAAAACTCACTTCCATCGTGTAGAGCGTGGTCGAATTGACCTAGAAACATGTTCAAATTGCTGAAAAGTTTTTTTAATGGAACCCATTTAATGGCACATGCCAGTTTTAGGGTCCCAAATACCGTAATTTTCAGTCGTCTGCAGGGCACGAGCCTGGAAACGTTTTTTCGCTAAATTCTATTACATCCTAGTTGCAAACCACCAACTGGACCCAACTAGCATGAATTTTCGACCCCAAGTCTTTCGTGGCACCTGTGGTACACTGGTCACGGGTTCCACGGAAATGGCTCAAAATTAGCCAAAATCAGGCTTTATTCGCTTATAACTCGCGATAGAAAACTCGGATCGTCGAAAACTCACTTCCATCGTGTAGAGCGTGGTCGAATTGACCTAGAAACATGTTCAAATTGCCGAAAAGTTTTTTTAATGGAACCCATTTAATGGCACATGCCAGTTTTAGGGTCCCAAATACCGTAATTTTCAGTCGTCTGCATGGCACGAGCCTGGAAACGTTTTTTTCGCTAAATTCTATTACATCCTAGTTGCAAACCACCAACTGGACCCAACTAGCATGAATTTTCGACCCCAAGTCTTTCGTGGCACCTGTGGTACACTGGTCACGAGTTCCACGGAAATGGCTCAAAATTAGCCAAAATCAGGCTTTATTCGCTTATAACTCGCGATAGAAAACTCGGATCGTCGAAAACTCACTTCCATCGTGTAGAGCGTGGTCGAATTGACCTAGAAACATGTTCAAATTGCCGAAAAGTTTTTTTAATGGAACTCATTTAATGGCACATGCCAGTTTTAGGGTCCCAAATACCGTAATTTTTAGTCGTCTGCAGGGCACGAGCCTGGAAACGTTTTTTCGCTAAATTCTATTACATCCTAGTTGCAAACCACCAACTGGACCCAACTAGCATGAATTTTCGACCCCAAGTCTTTCGTGGCACCTGTGGTACACTGGTCACGGGTTCCACGGAAATGGCTCAAAATTAGCCCAAATCAGGCTTTATTCGCTTATAACTCGCGATAGAAAACTCGGATCGTCGAAAACTCACTTCCATCGTGTAGAGCGTGGTCGAATTGACCTAGAAACATGTTCAAATTGCCGAAAAGTTTTTTTAATGGAACCCATTTAATGGCACATGCCAGTTTTAGGGTCCCAAATACCGTAATTTTCAGTCGTCTGCATGGCACGAGCCTGGAAACGTTTTTTCGCTAAATTCTATTACATCCTAGTTGCAAACCACCAACTGGACCCAACTAGCATGAATTTTCGACCCCAAGTCTTTCGTGGCACCTGTGGTACACTGGTCACGGGTTCCACGGAAATGGCTCAAAATTAGCCAAAATCAGGCTTTATTCGCTTATAACTCGCGATAGAAAACTCGGATCGTCGAAAACTCACTTCCATCGTGTAGAGCGTGGTCGAATTGACCTAGAAACATGTTCAAATTGCCGAAAAGTTTTTTTAATGGAACTCATTTAATGGCACATGCCAGTTTTAGGGTCCCAAATACCGTAATTTTCAGTCGTCTGCAGGGCACGAGCCTGGAAACGTTTTTTCGCTAAATTCTATTACATCCTAGTTGCAAACCACCAACTGGACCCAACTAGCATTAATTTTCGACCCCAAGTCTTTCGTGGCACCTGTGGTACACTGGTCACGGGTTCCACGGAAATGGCTCAAAATTAGCCAAAATCAGGCTTTATTCGCTTATAACTCGCGATAGAAAACTCGGATCGTCGAAAACTCACTTCCATCGTGTAGAGCGTGGTCGAATTGACCTAGAAACATGTTCAAATTGCCGAAAAGTTTTTTTAATGGAACCCATTTAATGGCACATGCCAGTTTTAGGGTCCCAAATACCGTAATTTTCAGTCGTCTGCAGGGCACGAGCCTGGAAACGTTTTTTCGCTAAATTCTATTACATCCTAGTTGCAAACCACCAACTGGACCCAACTAGCATGAATTTTCGACCCCAAGTCTTTCGTGGCACCTGTGGTACACTGGTCACGGGTTCCACGGAAATGGCTCAAAATTAGCCAAAATCAGGCTTTATTCGCTTATAACTCGCGATAGAAAACTCGGATCGTCGAAAACTCACTTCCATCGTGTAGAGCGTGGTCGAATTGACCTAGAAACATGTTCAAATTGCCGAAAAGTTTTTTTAATGGAACCCATTTAATGGCACATGCCAGTTTTAGGGTCCCAAATACCGTAATATTCAGTCGTCTGCAGGGCACGAGCCTGGAAACGTTTTTTCGCTAAATTCTATTACACCCTAGTTGCAAACCACCAACTGGACCCAACTAGCATGAATTTTCGACCCCAAGTCTTTCGTGGCACCTGTGGTACACTGGTCACGGGTTCCACGGAAATGGCTCAAAATTAGCCAAAATCCGGCTTTATTCGCTTATAACTCGCGATAGAAAACTCGGATCGTCGAAAACTCACTTCCATCGTGTAGAGCGTGGTCGAATTGACCTAGAAACGTGTTCAAATTGCCGAAAAGTTTTTTTAATGGAACTCATTTAATGGCACATGCCAGTTTTAGGGTCCCAAATACCGTAATTTTTAGTCGTCTGCAGGGCACGAGCCTGGAAACGTTTTTTCGCTAAATTCTATTACATCCTAGTTGCAAACCACCAACTGGACCCAACTAGCATGAATTTTCGACCCCAAGTCTTTCGTGGCACCTGTGGTACACTGGTCACGGGTTCCACGGAAATGGCTCAAAATTAGCCAAAATCAGGCTTTATTCGCTTATAACTCGCGATAGAAAACTCGGATCGTCGAAAACTCACTTCCATCGTGTAGAGCGTGGTCGAATTGACCTAGAAACATGTTCAAATTGCCGAAAAGTTTTTTTAATGGAACCCATTTAATGGCACATGCCAGTTTTAGGGTCCCAAATACCGTAATTTTCAGTCGTCTGCAGGGCACGAGCCTGGAAACGTTTTTTCGCTAAATTCTATTACATCCTAGTTGCAAACCACCAACTGGACCCAACTAGCATGAATTTTCGACCCCAAGTCTTTCGTGGCACCTGTGGTACACTGGTCACGGGTTCCACGGAAATGGCTCAAAATTAGCCAAAATCAGGCTTTATTCGCTTATAACTCGCGATAGAAAACTCGGATCGTCGAAAACTCACTTCCATCGTGTAGAGCGTGGTCGAATTGACCTAGAAACATGTTTAAATTGCCGAACTGGACCAAACTAGCATGAATTTTCGACCCCAAGTCTTTCGTGGCACCTGTGGTACTCTGGTCACGGGTTCCACGGAAATGGCTCGAAATTAGCCAAAATCAGTCTTTATTCGCTTATAACTCGCGATAGAAAACTCGGATCGTCGAAAACTCACTTCCATCGTGTAGAGCGTGGTCGAATTGACCTAGTAACATGTTCAAATTGCCGAAAAGTTTTTTTAATGGAACTCATTTAATGGCACATGCCAGTTTTAGGGTCCCAAATACCGTAATTTTTAGTCGTCTGCAGGGCACGAGCCTGGAAACGTTTTTTCGCTAAATTCTATTACATCCTAGTTGCAAACCACCAACTGGACCCAACTAGCATGAATTTTCGACCCCAAGTCTTTCGTGGCACCTGTGGTACACTGGTCACGGGTTCCACGGAAATGGCTCAAAATTAGCCAAAATCAGGCTTTATTCGCTTATAACTCGCGATAGAAAACTCGGATCGTCGAAAACTCACTTCCATCGTGTAGAGCGTGGTCGAATTGACCTACAAACATGTTCAAATTCCCGAAAAGTTTTTTTAATGGAACCCATTTAATGGCACATGCCAGTTTTAGGGTCCCAAATACCGTAATTTTCAGTCGTCTGCAGGGCACGAGCCTGGAAACGTTTTTTCGCTAAATTCTATTACATCCTAGTTGCAAACCACCAACTGGACCCAACTAGCATGAATTTTCGACCCCAAGTCTTTCGTGGCACCTGTGGTACACTGGTCACGGGTTCCACGGAAATGGCTCAAAATTAGCCAAAATCAGGCTTTATTCGCATTCGCTTATAACTCGCGATAGAAAACTCGGATCGTCGAAAACTCACTTCCATCGTGTAGAGCGTGGTCGAATTGACCTAGAAACATGTTTAAATTGCCGAACTGGACCAAACTAGCATGAATTTTCGACCCCAAGTCTTTCGTGGCACCTGTGGTACTCTGGTCACGGGTTCCACGGAAATGGCTCAAAATTAGCCAAAATCAGGCTTTATTCGCTTATAACTCGCGATAGAAAACTCGGATCGTCGAAAACTCACTTCCATCGTGTAGAGCGTGGTCGAATTGACCTAGTAACATGTTCAAATTGCCGAAAAGTTTTTTTAATGGAACCCATTTAATGGCACATGCCAGTTTTAGGGTCCCAAATACCGTAATTTTCAGTCGTCTGCATGGCACGAGCCTGGAAACGTTTTTTCGCTAAATTCTATTACATCCTAGTTGCAAACCACCAACTGGACCCAACTAGCATGAATTTTCGACCCCAAGTCTTTCGTGGCACCTGTGGTACACTGGTCACGGGTTCCACGGAAATGGCTCAAAATTAGCCAAAATCAGGCTTTATTCGCTTATAACTCGCGATAGAAAACTCGGATCGTCGAAAACTCACTTCCATCGTGTAGAGCGTGGTCGAATTTACCTAGAAACATGTTCAAATTGCCGAAAAGTTTTTTTAATGGAACCCATTTAATGGCACATGCCAGTTTTAGGGTCCCAAATACCGTAATTTTCAGTTGTCTGCAGGGCACGAGCCTGGAAACGTTTTTTCGCTAAATTATATTACATCCTAGTTGCAAACCACCAACTGATCGCAACTAGCATGAATTTTCGACCCCAAGTCTTTCGTGGCACCTGTGGTACACTGGTCACGGGTTCCACGGAAATGGCTCAAAATTAGCCAAAATCAGGCTTTATTCGCTAATAACTCGCGATAGAAAACTCGGATCGTCGAAAACTCACTTCCATCGTGTAGAGCGTGGTCGAATTGACCTAGAAACAAGTTCAGATTGCTGAAAAGTTTTTTTAATGGAACCCATTTAATGGCACATGCCAGTTTTAGGGTCCCAAATACCGTAATTTTCAGTCGTCTGCATGGCACGAGCCTGGAAACGTTTTTTCGCTAAATTCTATTACATCCTAGTTGCAAACCACCAACTGGACCCAACTAGCATGAATTTTCGACCCCAAGTCTTTCGTGGCACCTGTGGTACACTGGTCACGGGTTCCACGGAAATGGCTCAAAATTAGCCAAAATCAGGCTTTATTCGCTTATAACTCGCGATAGAAAACTCGGATCGTCGAAAACTCACTTCCATCGTGTAGAGCGTGGTCGAATTGACCTAGAAACATGTTCAAATTGCCGAAAAGTTTTTTTAATGGAACCCATTTAATGGCACATGCCAGTTTTAGGGTCCCAAATACCGTAATTTTCAGTCGTCTGCAGGGCGCGAGCCTGGAAACGTTTTTTCGCTAAATTCTATTACATCCTAGTTGCAAACCACCAACTGGACCCAACTAGCATGAATTTTCGACCCCAAGTCTTTCATGGCACCTGTGGTACACTGGTCACGGGTTCCACGGAAATGGCTCAAAATTAGCCAAAATCAGGCTTTATTCGCTTATAACTCGCGATAGAAAACTCGGATCGTCGAAAACTCACTTCTATCGTGTAGAGCGTGGTCGAATTGACCTAGAAACATGTTCAAATTGCCGAAAAGTTTTTTTAATGGAACCCATTTAATGGCACATGCCAGTTTTAGGGTCCCAAATACCGTAATTTTCAGTCGTCTGCATGGCACGAGCCTGGAAACGTTTTTTCGCTAAATTCTATTACATCCTAGTTGCAAACCACCAACTGGACCCAACTAGCATGAATTTTCGACCCCAAGTCTTTCGTGGCACCTGTGGTACACTGGTCACGGGTTCCACGGAAATGGCTCAAAATTAGCCAAAATCAGGCTTTATTCGCTTATAACTCGCGATAGAAAACTCGGATCGTCGAAAACTCACTTCCATCGTGTAGAGCGTGGTCGAATTGACCTAGAAAAATGTTCAAATTGCCGAAAAGTTTTTTTAATGGAACCCATTTAATGGCACATGCCAGTTTTAGGGTCCCAAATACCGTAATTTTCAGTCGTCTGCATGGCACGAGCCTGGAAACGTTTTTTCGCTAAATTCTATTACATCCTAGTTGCAAACCACCAACTGGACCCAACTAGCATGAATTTTCTACCCCAAGTCTTTCGTGGCACCTGTGGTACACTGGTCACGGGTTCCACGGAAATAACTCAAAATTAGCCAAAATCAGGCTTTATTCGCGTATAACTCGCGATAGAAAACTCGGATCGTCGAAAACTCACTTCCATCGTGTAGAGCGTGGTCGAATTGACCTAGAAACATGTTCAAAATGCCGAAAGTTTTTTTTAATGGAACCCATTTAATGGCACATGCCAGTTTTAGGGTCCCAAATACCGTAATTTTCAGTCGTCTGCATGGCACGAACCTGGAAACGTTTTTTCGCTAAATTCTATTACATCCTAGTTGCAAACCACCAACTGGACCCAACTAGCATGAATTTTCGACCCCAAGTCTTTCATGGCACCTGTGGTACACTGGTCACGGGTTCCACGGAAATGGCTCAAAATTAGCCAAAATCAGGCTTTATTCGCTTATAACTCGCGATAGAAAACTCGGATCGTCGAAAACTCACTTCTATCGTGTAGAGCGTGGTCGAATTGACCTAGAAACATGTTCAAATTGCCGAAAAGTTTTTTTAATGGAACCCATTTAATGGCACATGCCAGTTTTAGGGTCCCAAATACCGTAATTTTCAGTCGTCTGCATGGCACGAGCCTGGAAACGTTTTTTCGCTAAATTCTATTACATCCTAGTTGCAAACCACCAACTGGACCCAACTAGCATGAATTTTCGACCCCAAGTCTTTCGTGGCACCTGTGGTACACTGGTCACGGGTTCCACGGAAATGGCTCAAAATTAGCCAAAATCAGGCTTTATTCGCTTATAACTCGCGATAGAAAACTCGGATCGTCGAAAACTCACTTCCATCGTGTAGAGCGTGGTCGAATTGACCTAGAAAAATGTTCAAATTGCCGAAAAGTTTTTTTAATGGAACCCATTTAATGGCACATGCCAGTTTTAGGGTCCCAAATACCGTAATTTTCAGTCGTCTGCATGGCACGAGCCTGGAAACGTTTTTTCGCTAAATTCTATTACATCCTAGTTGCAAACCACCAACTGGACCCAACTAGCATGAATTTTCTACCCCAAGTCTTTCGTGGCACCTGTGGTACACTGGTCACGGGTTCCACGGAAATAACTCAAAATTAGCCAAAATCAGGCTTTATTCGCGTATAACTCGCGATAGAAAACTCGGATCGTCGAAAACTCACTTCCATCGTGTAGAGCGTGGTCGAATTGACCTAGAAACATGTTCAAAATGCCGAAAGTTTTTTTTAATGGAACCCATTTAATGGCACATGCCAGTTTTAGGGTCCCAAATACCGTAATTTTCAGTCGTCTGCATGGCACGAACCTGGAAACGTTTTTTCGCTAAATTCTATTACATCCTAGTTGCAAACCACCAACTGGACCCAACTAGCATAAATTTTCGACCCCAAGTCTTTCGTGGCACCTGTGGTACACTGGTCACGGGTTCCACGGAAATGGCTCAAAATTAGCCAAAATCAGGCTTTATTCACTTATAACTCGCGATAGAAAACTCGGATCGTCGAAAACTCACTTCCATCGTGTAGAGCGTGGTCGAATTGACCTAGAAACATGTTCAAATTGCCGAAAAGTTTTTTTAATGGAACCCATTTAATGGCACATGCCAGTTTTAGGGTCCCAAATACCGTAATTTTCAGTCGTCTGCATGGCACGAGCCTGGAAACGTTTTTTCGCTAAATTCTATTACATCCTAGTTGCAAACCACCAACTGGACCCAACTAGCATGAATTTTCGACCCCAAGTCTTTCATGGCACCTGTGGTACACTGGTCACGGGTTCCACGGAAATGGCTCAAAATTAGCCAAAATCAGGCTTTATTCGCTTATAACTCGCGATAGAAAACTCGGATCGTCGAAAACTCACTTCTATCGTGTAGAGCGTGGTCGAATTGACCTAGAAACATGTTCAAATTGCCGAAAAGTTTTTTTAATGGAACCCATTTAATGGCACATGCCAGTTTTAGGGTCCCAAATACCGTAATTTTCAGTCGTCTGCATGGCACGAGCCTGGAAACGTTTTTTCGCTAAATTCTATTACATCCTAGTTGCAAACCACCAACTGGACCCAACTAGCATGAATTTTCGACCCCAAGTCTTTCGTGGCACCTGTGGTACACTGGTCACGGGTTCCACGGAAATGGCTCAAAATTAGCCAAAATCAGGCTTTATTCGCTTATAACTCGCGATAGAAAACTCGGATCGTCGAAAACTCACTTCCATCGTGTAGAGCGTGGTCGAATTGACCTAGAAAAATGTTCAAATTGCCGAAAAGTTTTTTTAATGGAACCCATTTAATGGCACATGCCAGTTTTAGGGTCCCAAATACCGTAATTTTCAGTCGTCTGCATGGCACGAGCCTGGAAACGTTTTTTCGCTAAATTCTATTACATCCTAGTTGCAAACCACCAACTGGACCCAACTAGCATGAATTTTCTACCCCAAGTCTTTCGTGGCACCTGTGGTACACTGGTCACGGGTTCCACGGAAATAACTCAAAATTAGCCAAAATCAGGCTTTATTCGCGTATAACTCGCGATAGAAAACTCGGATCGTCGAAAACTCACTTCCATCGTGTAGAGCGTGGTCGAATTGACCTAGAAACATGTTCAAAATGCCGAAAGTTTTTTTTAATGGAACCCATTTAATGGCACATGCCAGTTTTAGGGTCCCAAATACCGTAATTTTCAGTCGTCTGCATGGCACGAACCTGGAAACGTTTTTTCGCTAAATTCTATTACATCCTAGTTGCAAACCACCAACTGGACCCAACTAGCATAAATTTTCGACCCCAAGTCTTTCGTGGCACCTGTGGTACACTGGTCACGGGTTCCACGGAAATGGCTCAAAATTAGCCAAAATCAGGCTTTATTCACTTATAACTCGCGATAGAAAACTCGGATCGTCGAAAACTCACTTCCATCGTGTAGAGCGTGGTCGAATTGACCTAGAAACATGTTCAAATTGCCGAAAAGTTTTTTTAATGGAACCCATTTAATGGCACATGCCAGTTTTAGGGTCCCAAATACCGTAATTTTCAGTCGTCTGCATGGCACGAGCCTGGAAACGTTTTTTCGCTAAATTCTATTACATCCTAGTTGCAAACCACCAACTGGACCCAACTAGCATGAATTTTCGACCCCAAGTCTTTCGTGGCACCTGTGGTACACTGGTCACGGGTTCCACGGAAATGGCTCAAAATTAGCCAAAATCAGGCTTTATTCGCTTATAACTCGCGATAGAAAACTCGGATCGTCGAAAACTCACTTCCATCGTGTAGAGCGTGGTCGAATTGACCTAGAAAAATGTTCAAATTGCCGAAAAGTTTTTTTAATGGAACCCATTTAATGGCACATGCCAGTTTTAGGGTCCCAAATACCGTAATTTTCAGTCGTCTGCATGGCACGAGCCTGGAAACGTTTTTTCGCTAAATTCTATTACATCCTAGTTGCAAACCACCAACTGGACCCAACTAGCATGAATTTTCTACCCCAAGTCTTTCGTGGCACCTGTGGTACACTGGTCACGGGTTCCACGGAAATAACTCAAAATTAGCCAAAATCAGGCTTTATTCGCGTATAACTCGCGATAGAAAACTCGGATCGTCGAAAACTCACTTCCATCGTGTAGAGCGTGGTCGAATTGACCTAGAAACATGTTCAAAATGCCGAAAGTTTTTTTTAATGGAACCCATTTAATGGCACATGCCAGTTTTAGGGTCCCAAATACCGTAATTTTCAGTCGTCTGCATGGCACGAACCTGGAAACGTTTTTTCGCTAAATTCTATTACATCCTAGTTGCAAACCACCAACTGGACCCAACTAGCATGAATTTTCGACCCCAAGTCTTTCGTGGCACCTGTGGTACACTGGTCACGGGTTCCACGGAAATGGCTCAAAATTAGCCAAAATCAGGCTTTATTCACTTATAACTCGCGATAGAAAACTAGGATCGTCGAAAACTCACTTCCATCGTGTAGAGCGTGGTCGAATTGACCTAGAAACATGTTCAAATTGCCGAAAAGTTTTTTTAATGGAACCCATTTAATGGCACATGCCAGTTTTAGGGTCCCAAATACCGTAATTTTCAGTCGTCTGCAGGGCACGAGCCTGGAAACGTTTTTTCGCTAAATTCTATTACATCCTAGTTGCAAACCACCAACTGGACCCAACTAGCATGAATTTTCGACCCCAAGTCTTTCGTGGCACCTGTGGTACACTGGTCACGGGTTCCACGGAAATGGCTCAAAATTAGCCAAAATCCGGCTTTATTCGCTTATAACTCGCGATAGAAAACTCGGATCGTCGAAAACTCACTTCCATCGTGTAGAGCGTGGTCGAATTGACCTAGAAACATGTTCAAATTGCCGAAAAGTTTTTTAATGGAACCCATTTAATGGCACATGCCAGTTTTAGGGTCCCAAATACCGTAATTTTCAGTCGTCTGCATGGCACGAGCCTGGAAACGTTTTTTTCGCTAAATTCTATTACATCCTAGTTGCAAACCACCAACTGGACCCAACTAGCATGAATTTTCGACCCCAAGTCTTTCGTGGCACCTGTGGTACACTGGTCACGGGTTCCACGGAAATGGCTCAAAATTAGCCAAAATCAGGCTTTATTCGCTTATAACTCGCGATAGAAAACTCGGATCGTCGAAAACTCACTTCCATCGTGTAGAGCGTGGTCGAATTGACTTAGAAACATGTTCAAATTGCCGAAAAGTGTTTTAATGGAACCCATTTAATGGCACATGCCAGTTTTAGGGTCCCAAATACCGTAATTTTCAGTTGTCTGCAGGGCACGAGCCTGGAAACGTTTTTTCGCTAAATTATATTACATCCTAGTTGCAAACCACCAACTGATCGCAACTAGCATGAATTTTCGACCCCAAGTCTTTCGTGGCACCTGTGGTACACTGGTCACGGGTTCCACGGAAATGGCTCAAAATTAGCCAAAATCAGGCTTTATTCGCTAATAACTCGCGATAGAAAACTCGGATCGTCGAAAACTCACTTCCATCGTGTAGAGCGTGGTCGAATTGACCTAGAAACAAGTTCAGATTGCTGAAAAGTTTTTTTAATGGAACCCATTTAATGGCACATGCCAGTTTTAGGGTCCCAAATACCGTAATTTTCAGTCGTCTGCATGGCACGAACCTGGAAACGTTTTTTCGCTAAATTCTATTACATCCTAGTTGCAAACCACCAACTGGACCCAACTAGCATGAATTTTCGACCCCAAGTCTTTCGTGGCACCTGTGGTACACTGGTCACGGGTTCCACGGAAATGGCTCAAAATTAGCCAAAATCAGGCTTTATTCACTTATAACTCGCGATAGAAAACTAGGATCGTCGAAAACTCACTTCCATCGTGTAGAGCGTGGTCGAATTGACCTAGAAACATGTTCAAATTGCCGAAAAGTTTTTTTAATGGAACCCATTTAATGGCACATGCCAGTTTTAGGGTCCCAAATACCGTAATTTTCAGTCGTCTGCAGGGCACGAGCCTGGAAACGTTTTTTCGCTAAATTCTATTACATCCTAGTTGCAAACCACCAACTGGACCCAACTAGCATGAATTTTCGACCCCAAGTCTTTCGTGGCACCTGTGGTACACTGGTCACGGGTTCCACGGAAATGGCTCAAAATTAGCCAAAATCCGGCTTTATTCGCTTATAACTCGCGATAAAAAACTCGGATCGTCGAAAACTCACTTCCATCGTGTAGAGCGTGGTCGAATTGACCTAGAAACATGTTCAAATTGCCGAAAAGTTTTTTAATGGAACCCATTTAATGGCACATGCCAGTTTTAGGGTCCCAAATACCGTAATTTTCAGTCGTCTGCATGGCACGAGCCTGGAAACGTTTTTTTCGCTAAATTCTATTACATCCTAGTTGCAAACCACCAACTGGACCCAACTAGCATGAATTTTCGACCCCAAGTCTTTCGTGGCACCTGTGGTACACTGGTCACGGGTTCCACGGAAATGGCTCAAAATTAGCCAAAATCAGGCTTTATTCGCTTATAACTCGCGATAGAAAACTCGGATCGTCGAAAACTCACTTCCATCGTGTAGAGCATGGTCGAATTGACCTAGAAACATGTTCAAATTGCCGAATAGTTTTTTTAATGGAACCCATTTAATGGCACATGCCAGTTTTAGGGTCCCAAATACCGTAATTTTCAGTCGTCTGCATGGCACGAGCCTGGAAACGTTTTTTTCGCTAAATTCTATTACATCCTAGTTGCAAACCACCAACTGGACCCAACTAGCATGAATTTTCGACCCCAAGTCTTTCGTGGCACCTGTGGTACACTGGTCACGGGTTCCACGGAAATGGCTCAAAATTAGCCAAAATCAGGCTTTATTCGCTTATAACTCGCGATAGAAAACTCGGATCGTCGAAAACTCACTTCCATCGTGTAGAGCATGGTCGAATTGACCTAGAAACATGTTCAAATTGCCGAATAGTTTTTTTAATGGAACCCATTTAATGGCACATGCCAGTTTTAGGGTCCCAAATACCGTAATTTTCAGTCGTCTGCATGGCACGAGCCTGGAAACGTTTTTTCGCTAAATTATATTACATCCTAGTTGCAAACCACCAACTGGACCCAACTAGCATGAATTTTCGACCCCAAGTCTTTCGTGGCACCTGTGGTACACTGGTCACGGGTTCCACGGAAATGGCTCAAAATTAGCCAAAATCAGGCTTTATTCGCTTATAACTCACGATAGAAAACTCGGATCGTCGAAAACTCACTTCCATCGTGTAGAGCATGGTCGAATTGACCTAGAAACATAGTTCAAATTGCCGAAAAGTTTTTTAAATGGAACCCATTTAATGGCACATGCCAGTTTTAGGGTCCCAAATACCGTAATTTTCAGTCGTCTGCATGGCACGAGCCTGGAAACGTTTTTTCGCTAAATTCTATTACATACTAGTTGCAAACCACCAACTGGACCCAACTAGCATGAATTTTCGACCCCAAGTCTTTCGTGGCACCTGTGGTACACTGGTCACGGGTTCCACGGAAATGGCTCAAAATTAGCCAAAATCAGGCTTTATTCGCTTATAACTCGCGATAGAAAACTCGGATCGTCGAAAACTCACTTCCATCGTGTAGAGCGTGGTCGAATTGACCTAGAAACATGTTCAAATTGCCGAAAAGTTTTTTTAATGGAACCCATTTAATGGCACATGCCAGTTTTAGGGTCCCAAATACCGTAATTTTCAGTCGTCTGCAGGGCACGAGCCTGGAAACGTTTTTTTCGCTAAATTCTATTACATCCTAGTTGCAAACCACCAACTGGACCCAACTAGCATGAATTTTCGACCCCAAGTCTTTCGTGGCACCTGTGGTACACTGGTCACGGGTTCCACGGAAATGGCTCAAAATTAGCCAAAATCAGGCTTTATCCGCTTATAACTCGCGATAGAAAACTCGGATCGTCGAAAACTCACTTCCATCGTGTAGAGCGTGGTCGAATTGACCTAGAAACATGTTCAAATTGCCGAAAAGTTTTTTTAATGGGACCCATTTAATGGCACATGCCAGTTTTAGGGTCCCAAATGCATATTTCCAAAACCCAAAAAATTTTCTAGAATTTTTCCCAAACGCGAAATTTTATGTCCGCATACTAAGGTGGATAACCACTGAAATACCACCGCTGCGCGGGCCTAACGCGCTTGTCCTCGCTACCGCTCGGACAAGCCAGCCTCACGATAGGTAATCGGGGGTTAACGGACAGTAAAACTTTGTATGGAATTTATTTTCGGGGACAGAAAATTTTTGTGTTTAGACAAAATTCTAGGAAAATTTTTGGGGTTTGGCATTTCGCGTCCCAAATACCGTAATTTTCAGTCGTCTGCATGGCACGAGCCTTGAAACGTTTTTTTCGCTAAATTCTATTACATCCTAGTTGCAAACCACCAACTGGACCCAACTAGCATGAATTTTCGACCCCAAGTCTTTCGTGGCACCTGTGGTACACTGGTCACGGGTTCCACGGAAATGGCTCAAAATTAGCCAAAATCAGGCTTTATTCGCTTATAACTCGCGATAGAAAACTCGGATCGTCGAAAACTCACTTCCATCGTGTAGAGCGTGGTCGAATTGACCTAGAAACATGTTCAAATTGCCGAAAAGTTTTTTTAATGGAACCCATTTAATGGCACATGCCAGTTTTAGGGTCCCAAATACCGTAATTTTCAGTCGTCTGCATGGCACGAGCCTGGAAACGTTTTTTCGCTAAATTCTATTACATCCTAGTTGCAAACCACCAACTGGACCCAACTAGCATGAATTTTCTACCCCAAGTCTTTCGTGGCACCTGTGGTACACTGGTCACGGGTTCCACGGAAATAACTCAAAATTAGCCAAAATCAGGCTTTATTCGCGTATAACTCGCGATAGAAAACTCGGATCGTCGAAAACTCACTTCCATCGTGTAGAGCGTGGTCGAATTGACCTAGAAACATGTTCAAAATGCCGAAAGTTTTTTTTAATGGAACCCATTTAATGGCACATGCCAGTTTTAGGGTCCCAAATACCGTAATTTTCAGTCGTCTGCATGGCACGAACCTGGAAACGTTTTTTCGCTAAATTCTATTACATCCTAGTTGCAAACCACCAACTGGACCCAACTAGCATGAATTTTCGACCCCAAGTCTTTCGTGGCACCTGTGGTACACTGGTCACGGGTTCCACGGAAATGGCTCAAAATTAGCCAAAATCAGGCTTTATTCACTTATAACTCGCGATAGAAAACTAGGATCGTCGAAAACTCACTTCCATCGTGTAGAGCGTGGTCGAATTGACCTAGAAACATGTTCAAATTGCCGAAAAGTTTTTTTAATGGAACCCATTTAATGGCACATGCCAGTTTTAGGGTCCCAAATACCGTAATTTTCAGTCGTCTGCAGGGCACGAGCCTGGAAACGTTTTTTCGCTAAATTCTATTACATCCTAGTTGCAAACCACCAACTGGACCCAACTAGCATGAATTTTCGACCCCAAGTCTTTCGTGGCACCTGTGGTACACTGGTCACGGGTTCCACGGAAATGGCTCAAAATTAGCCAAAATCCGGCTTTATTCGCTTATAACTCGCGATAGAAAACTCGGATCGTCGAAAACTCACTTCCATCGTGTAGAGCGTGGTCGAATTGACCTAGAAACATGTTCAAATTGCCGAAAAGTTTTTTAATGGAACCCATTTAATGGCACATGCCAGTTTTAGGGTCCCAAATACCGTAATTTTCAGTCGTCTGCATGGCACGAGCCTGGAAACGTTTTTTTTCGCTAAATTCTATTACATCCTAGTTGCAAACCACCAACTGGACCCAACTAGCATGAATTTTCGACCCCAAGTCTTTCGTGGCACCTGTGGTACACTGGTCACGGGTTCCACGGAAATGGCTCAAAATTAGCCAAAATCAGGCTTTATTCGCTTATAACTCGCGATAGAAAACTCGGATCGTCGAAAACTCACTTCCATCGTGTAGAGCGTGGTCGAATTGACTTAGAAACATGTTCAAATTGCCGAAAAGTGTTTTAATGGAACCCATTTAATGGCACATGCCAGTTTTAGGGTCCCAAATACCGTAATTTTCAGTTGTCTGCAGGGCACGAGCCTGGAAACGTTTTTTCGCTAAATTATATTACATCCTAGTTGCAAACCACCAACTGATCGCAACTAGCATGAATTTTCGACCCCAAGTCTTTCGTGGCACCTGTGGTACACTGGTCACGGGTTCCACGGAAATGGCTCAAAATTAGCCAAAATCAGGCTTTATTCGCTAATAACTCGCGATAGAAAACTCGGATCGTCGAAAACTCACTTCCATCGTGTAGAGCGTGGTCGAATTGACCTAGAAACAAGTTCAGATTGCTGAAAAGTTTTTTTAATGGAACCCATTTAATGGCACATGCCAGTTTTAGGGTCCCAAATACCGTAATTTTCAGTCGTCTGCATGGCACGAACCTGGAAACGTTTTTTCGCTAAATTCTATTACATCCTAGTTGCAAACCACCAACTGGACCCAACTAGCATGAATTTTCGACCCCAAGTCTTTCGTGGCACCTGTGGTACACTGGTCACGGGTTCCACGGAAATGGCTCAAAATTAGCCAAAATCAGGCTTTATTCACTTATAACTCGCGATAGAAAACTAGGATCGTCGAAAACTCACTTCCATCGTGTAGAGCGTGGTCGAATTGACCTAGAAACATGTTCAAATTGCCGAAAAGTTTTTTTAATGGAACCCATTTAATGGCACATGCCAGTTTTAGGGTCCCAAATACCGTAATTTTCAGTCGTCTGCAGGGCACGAGCCTGGAAACGTTTTTTCGCTAAATTCTATTACATCCTAGTTGCAAACCACCAACTGGACCCAACTAGCATGAATTTTCGACCCCAAGTCTTTCGTGGCACCTGTGGTACACTGGTCACGGGTTCCACGGAAATGGCTCAAAATTAGCCAAAATCCGGCTTTATTCGCTTATAACTCGCGATAGAAAACTCGGATCGTCGAAAACTCACTTCCATCGTGTAGAGCGTGGTCGAATTGACCTAGAAACATGTTCAAATTGCCGAAAAGTTTTTTAATGGAACCCATTTAATGGCACATGCCAGTTTTAGGGTCCCAAATACCGTAATTTTCAGTCGTCTGCATGGCACGAGCCTGGAAACGTTTTTTTCGCTAAATTCTATTACATCCTAGTTGCAAACCACCAACTGGACCCAACTAGCATGAATTTTCGACCCCAAGTCTTTCGTGGCACCTGTGGTACACTGGTCACGGGTTCCACGGAAATGGCTCAAAATTAGCCAAAATCAGGCTTTATTCGCTTATAACTCGCGATAGAAAACTCGGATCGTCGAAAACTCACTTCCATCGTGTAGAGCATGGTCGAATTGACCTAGAAACATGTTCAAATTGCCGAATAGTTTTTTTAATGGAACCCATTTAATGGCACATGCCAGTTTTAGGGTCCCAAATACCGTAATTTTCAGTCGTCTGCATGGCACGAGCCTGGAAACGTTTTTTTCGCTAAATTCTATTACATCCTAGTTGCAAACCACCAACTGGACCCAACTAGCATGAATTTTCGACCCCAAGTCTTTCGTGGCACCTGTGGTACACTGGTCACGGGTTCCACGGAAATGGCTCAAAATTAGCCAAAATCAGGCTTTATTCGCTTATAACTCGCGATAGAAAACTCGGATCGTCGAAAACTCACTTCCATCGTGTAGAGCATGGTCGAATTGACCTAGAAACATGTTCAAATTGCCGAATAGTTTTTTTAATGGAACCCATTTAATGGCACATGCCAGTTTTAGGGTCCCAAATACCGTAATTTTCAGTCGTCTGCATGGCACGAGCCTGGAAACGTTTTTTCGCTAAATTATATTACATCCTAGTTGCAAACCACCAACTGGACCCAACTAGCATGAATTTTCGACCCCAAGTCTTTCGTGGCACCTGTGGTACACTGGTCACGGGTTCCACGGAAATGGCTCAAAATTAGCCAAAATCAGGCTTTATTCGCTTATAACTCACGATAGAAAACTCGGATCGTCGAAAACTCACTTCCATCGTGTAGAGCATGGTCGAATTGACCTAGAAACATAGTTCAAATTGCCGAAAAGTTTTTTAAATGGAACCCATTTAATGGCACATGCCAGTTTTAGGGTCCCAAATACCGTAATTTTCAGTCGTCTGCATGGCACGAGCCTGGAAACGTTTTTTCGCTAAATTCTATTACATACTAGTTGCAAACCACCAACTGGACCCAACTAGCATGAATTTTCGACCCCAAGTCTTTCGTGGCACCTGTGGTACACTGGTCACGGGTTCCACGGAAATGGCTCAAAATTAGCCAAAATCAGGCTTTATTCGCTTATAACTCGCGATAGAAAACTCGGATCGTCGAAAACTCACTTCCATCGTGTAGAGCGTGGTCGAATTGACCTAGAAACATGTTCAAATTGCCGAAAAGTTTTTTTAATGGAACCCATTTAATGGCACATGCCAGTTTTAGGGTCCCAAATACCGTAATTTTCAGTCGTCTGCAGGGCACGAGCCTGGAAACGTTTTTTTCGCTAAATTCTATTACATCCTAGTTGCAAACCACCAACTGGACCCAACTAGCATGAATTTTCGACCCCAAGTCTTTCGTGGCACCTGTGGTACACTGGTCACGGGTTCCACGGAAATGGCTCAAAATTAGCCAAAATCAGGCTTTATCCGCTTATAACTCGCGATAGAAAACTCGGATCGTCGAAAACTCACTTCCATCGTGTAGAGCGTGGTCGAATTGACCTAGAAACATGTTCAAATTGCCGAAAAGTTTTTTTAATGGGACCCATTTAATGGCACATGCCAGTTTTAGGGTCCCAAATGCATATTTCCAAAACCCAAAAAATTTTCTAGAATTTTTCCCAAACGCGAAATTTTATGTCCGCATACTAAGGTGGATAACCACTGAAATACCACCGCTGCGCGGGCCTAACGCGCTTGTCCTCGCTACCGCTCGGACAAGCCAGCCTCACGATAGGTAATCGGGGGTTAACGGACAGTAAAACTTTGTATGGAATTTATTTTCGGGGACAGAAAATTTTTGTGTTTAGACAAAATTCTAGGAAAATTTTTGGGGTTTGGCATTTCGCGTCCCAAATACCGTAATTTTCAGTCGTCTGCATGGCACGAGCCTTGAAACGTTTTTTTCGCTAAATTCTATTACATCCTAGTTGCAAACCACCAACTGGACCCAACTAGCATGAATTTTCGACCCCAAGTCTTTCGTGGCACCTGTGGTACACTGGTCACGGGTTCCACGGAAATGGCTCAAAATTAGCCAAAATCAGGCTTTATTCGCTTATAACTCGCGATAGAAAACTCGGATCGTCGAAAACTCACTTCCATCGTGTAGAGCGTGGTCGAATTGACCTAGAAACATGTTCAAATTGCCGAAAAGTTTTTTTAATGGAACCCATTTAATGGCACATGCCAGTTTTAGGGTCCCAAATACCGTAATTTTCAGTCGTCTGCATGGCACGAGCCTTGAAACGTTTTTTTCGCTAAATTCTATTACATCCTAGTTGCAAACCACCAACTGGACCCAACTAGCATGAATTTTCGACCCCAAGTCTTTCGTGGCACCTGTGGTACACTGGTCACGGGTTCCACGGAAATGGCTCAAAATTAGCCAAAATCAGGCTTTATTCGCTTATAACTCGCGATAGAAAACTCGGATCGTCGAAAACTCACTTCCATCGTGTAGAGCGTGGTCGAATTGACCTAGAAACATGTTCAAATTGCCGAAAAGTTTTTTTAATGGAACCCATTTAATGGCACATGCCAGTTTTAGGGTCCCAAATACCGTAATTTTCAGTCGTCTGCATGGCACGAGCCTTGAAACGTTTTTTTCGCTAAATTCTATTACATCCTAGTTTCAAACCACCAACTGGACCCAACTAGTATGAATTTTCGACCCCAAGTCTTTCGTGGCACCTGTGGTACACTGGTCACGGGTTCCACGGAAATGGCTCAAAATTAGCCAAAATCAGGCTTTATTCGCTTATAACTCGCGATAGAAAACTCGGATCGTCGAAAACTCACTTCCATCTGTAGAGCGTGGTCGAATTGACCTAGAAACATGTTCAAATTGCCGAAAAGTTTTTTTAATGGAACCCATTTAATGGCACATGCCAGTTTTAGGGTCCCAAATACCGTAATTTTCAGTCGTCTGCAGGGCACGAGCCTGGAAACGTTTTTTCGCTAAATTCTATTACATCCTAGTTGCAAACCACCAACTGGACCCAACTAGCATGAATTTTCGACCCCAAGTCTTTCGTGGCACCTGTGGTACACTGGTCACGGGTTCCACGGAAATGGCTCAAAATTAGCCAAAATCCGGCTTTATTCGCTTATAACTCGCGATAGAAAACTCGGATCGTCGAAAACTCACTTCCATCGTGTAGAGCGTGGTCGAATTGACCTAGAAACATGTTCAAATTGCCGAAAAGTTTTTTTAATGGATCCCATTTAATGGCACATGCCAGTTTTAGGGTCCCAAGTACCGTAATTTTCAGTCGTCTGCAGGGCACGAGCCTGGAAACGTTTTTTCGCTAAATTCTATTACATCCTAGTTGCAAACCACCAACTGGACCCAACTAGCATTAATTTTCGACCCCAAGTCTTTCGTGGCACCTGTGGTACACTGGTCACGGGTTCCGCGGAAATGGCTCAAAATTAGCCAAAATCAGGCTTTATTCGCTTATAACTCGCGATAGAAAACTCGGATCGTCGAAAACTCACTTCCATCGTGTAGAGCGTGGTCGAATTGACCTAGAAACATGTTCAAATTGCCGAAAAGTTTTTTAATGGAACCCATTTAATGGCACATGCCAGTTTTAGGGTCCCAAATACCGTAATTTTCAGTCGTCTGCATGGCACGAGCCTGGAAACGTTTTTTCGCTAAATTCTATTACATCCTAGTTGCAAACCACCAACTGGACCCAACTAGCATGAATTTTCGACCCCAAGTCTTTCGTGGCACCTGTGGTACACTGGTCACGGGTTCCACGGAAATGGCTCAAAATTAGCCAAAATCAGGCTTTATTCGCTTATAACTCGCGATAGAAAACTCGGATCGTCGAAAACTCACTTCCATCGTGTAGAGCGTGGTCGAATTGACCTAGAAACATGTTCAAATTGCCGAAAAGTTTTTTAATGGAACCCATTTAATGGCACATGCCAGTTTTAGGGTCCCAAATACCGTAATTTTCAGTCGTCTGCATGGCACGAGCCTGGAAACGTTTTTTCGCTAAATTCTATTACATCCTAGTTGCAAACCACCAACTGGACCCAACTAGCATGAATTTTCGACCCCAAGTCTTTCGTGGCACCTGTGGTACACTGGTCACGGGTTCCACGGAAATGGCTCAAAATTAGCCAAAATCAGGCTTTATTCGCTTATAACTCGCGATAGAAAACTCGGATCGTCGAAAACTCACTTCCATCGTGTAGAGCGTGGTCGAATTGACCTAGAAACATGTTTAAATTGCCGAACTGGACCAAACTAGCATGAATTTTCGACCCCAAGTCTTTCGTGGCACCTGTGGTACTCTGGTCACGGGTTCCACGGAAATAGCTCAAAATTAGCCAAAATCAGGCTTTATTCGCTTATAACTCGCGATAGAAAACTCGGACCGTCGAAAACTCACTTCCATCGTGTAGAGCGTGGTCGAATTGACCTAGAAACATGTTCAAATTGCCGAAAAGTTTTTTTAATGGAACCCATTTAATGGCACATGCCAGTTTTAGGGTCCCAAATACCGTAATTTTCAGTCGTCTGCAGGGCGCGAGCCTGGAAACGTTTTTTCGCTAAATTCTATTACATCCTAGTTGCAAACCACCAACTGGACCCAACTAGCATGAATTTTCGACCCCAAGTCTTTCGTGGCACCTGTGGTACACTGGTCACGGGTTCCACGGAAATGGCTCAAAATTAGCCAAAATCAGGCTTTATTCGCTTATAACTCGCGATAGAAAACTCGGACCGTCGAAAACTCACTTCCATCGTGTAGAGCGTGGTCAAATTGACCTAGTAACATGTTCAAATTGCCGAAAAGTTTTTTTAATGGAACCCATTTAATGGCACATGCCAGTTTTAGGGTCCCAAATACCGTAATTTTCAGTCGTCTGCAGGGCGCGAGCCTGGAAACGTTTTTTCGCTAAATTCTATTACATCCTAGTTGCAAACCACCAACTGGACCCAACTAGCATGAATTTTCGACCCCAAGTCTTTCGTGGCACCTGTGGTACACTGGTCACGGGTTCCACGGAAATGGCTCAAAATTAGCCAAAATCAGGCTTTATTCGCTTATAACTCGCGATAGAAAACTCGGATCGTCGAAAACTCACTTCCATCGTGTAGAGCGTGGTCAAATTGACCTAGTAACATGTTCAAATTGCCGAAAAGTTTTTTTAATGGAACCCATTTAATGGCACATGCCAGTTTTAGGGTCCCAAATACCGTAATTTTCAGTCGTCTGCATGGCACGAGCCTGGAAACGTTTTTTCGCTAAATTCTATTACATCCTAGTTGCAAACCACCAACTGGACCCAACTAGCATGAATTTTCGACCCCAAGTCTTTCGTGGCACCTGTGGTACACTGGTCACGGGTTCCACGGAAATGGCTCAAAATTAGCCAAAATCAGGCTTTATTCGCTTATAACTCGCGATAGAAAACTCGGATCGTCGAAAACTCACTTCCATCGTGTAGAGCGTGGTCGAATTGACCTAGAAACATGTTTAAATTGCCGAACTGGACCAAACTAGCATGAATTTTCGACCCCAAGTCTTTCGTGGCACCTGTGGTACTCTGGTCACGGGTTCCACGGAAATAGCTCAAAATTAGCCAAAATCAGGCTTTATTCGCTTATAACTCGCGATAGAAAACTCGGACCGTCGAAAACTCACTTCCATCGTGTAGAGCGTGGTCGAATTGACCTAGAAACATGTTCAAATTGCCGAAAAGTTTTTTTAATGGAACCCATTTAATGGCACATGCCAGTTTTAGGGTCCCAAATACCGTAATTTTCAGTCGTCTGCAGGGCGCGAGCCTGGAAACGTTTTTTCGCTAAATTCTATTACATCCTAGTTGCAAACCACCAACTGGACCCAACTAGCATGAATTTTCGACCCCAAGTCTTTCGTGGCACCTGTGGTACACTGGTCACGGGTTCCACGGAAATGGCTCAAAATTAGCCAAAATCAGGCTTTATTCGCTTATAACTCGCGATAGAAAACTCGGACCGTCGAAAACTCACTTCCATCGTGTAGAGCGTGGTCAAATTGATCTAGTAACATGTTCAAATTGCCGAAAAGTTTTTTTAATGGAACCCATTTAATGGCACATGCCAGTTTTAGGGTCCCAAATACCGTAATTTTCAGTCGTCTGCAGGGCGCGAGCCTGGAAACGTTTTTTCGCTAAATTCTATTACATCCTAGTTGCAAACCACCAACTGGACCCAACTAGCATGAATTTTCGACCCCAAGTCTTTCGTGGCACCTGTGGTACACTGGTCACGGGTTCCACGGAAATGGCTCAAAATTAGCCAAAATCAGGCTTTATTCGCTTATAACTCGCGATAGAAAACTCGGATCGTCGAAAACTCACTTCCATCGTGTAGAGCGTGGTCAAATTGACCTAGTAACATGTTCAAATTGCCGAAAAGTTTTTTTAATGGAACCCATTTAATGGCACATGCCAGTTTTAGGGTCCCAAATACCGTAATTTTCAGTCGTCTGCATGGCACGAGCCTGGAAACGTTTTTTCGCTAAATTCTATTACATCCTAGTTGCAAACCACCAACTGGACCCAACTAGCATGAATTTTCGACCCCAAGTCTTTCGTGGCACCTGTGGTACACTGGTCACGGGTTCCACGGAAATGGCTCAAAATTAGCCAAAATCAGGCTTTAATCGCTTATAACTCGCGATAGAAAACTCGGATCGTCGAAAACTCACTTCCATCGTGTAGAGCGTGGTCGAATTGACCTAGAAACATGTTCAAATTGCCGAAAAGTTTTTTTAATGGAACCCATTTAATGGCACATGCCAGTTTTAGGGTCCCAAATACCGTAATTTTCAGTCGTCTGCAGGGCACGAGCCTGGAAACGTTTTTTCGCTAAATTCTATTACATCCTAGTTGCAAACCACCAACTGGACCCAACTAGCATGAATTTTCGACCCCAAGTCTTTCGTGGCACCTGTGGTACACTGGTCACGGGTTCCACGGAAATGGCTCAAAATTAGCCAAAATCAGGCTTTATTCGCTTATAACTCGCGATAGAAAACTCGGATCGTCGAAAACTCACTTCCATCGTGTAGAGCGTGGTCGAATTGACCTAGAAACATGTTCAGATTGCTGAAAAGTTTTTTTAATGAAACCCATTTAATGGCACATGCCAGTTTTAGGGTCCCAAATACCGTAATTTTCAGTCGTCTGCAGGGCACGAGCCTGGAAACGTTTTTTCGCTAAATTCTATTACATCCTAGTTGCAAACCACCAACTGGACCCAACTAGCATGAATTTTCGACCCCAAGTCTTTCGTGGCACCTGTGGTACAATGGTCACGGGTTCCACGGAAATGGCTCAAAATTAGCCAAAATCAGGCTTTATTCGCTTATAACTCGCGATAGAAAACTCGGATCGTCGAAAACTCACTTCCATCGTGTAGAGCGTGGTCGAATTGACCTAGAAACTTGTTCAAATTGCCGAAAAGTTTTTTTAATGGAACCCATTTAATGGCACATGCCAGTTTTAGGGTCACAAATACCGTAATTTTCAGTCGTCTGCAGGGCGCGAGCCTGGAAACGTTTTTTCGCTAAATTCTATTACATCCTAGTTGCAAACCACCAACTGGACCCAACTAGCATGAATTTTCGACCCCAAGTCTTTCATGGCACCTGTGGTACACTGGTCACGGGTTCCACGGAAATGTCTCAAAATTAGCCAAAATCAGGCTTTATTCGCTTATAACTCGCGATAGAAAACTCGGATCGTCGAAAACTCACTTCCATCGTGTAGAGCGTGGTCGAATTGACCTAGAAACATGTTCAGATTGCTGAAAAGTTTTTTTAATGGAACCCATTTAATGGCACATGCCAGTTTTAGGGTCCCAAATACCGTAATTTTCAGTCGTCTGCAGGGCACGAGCCTGGAAACGTTTTTTCGCTAAATTCTATTACATCCTAGTTGCAAACCACCAACTGGACCCAACTAGCATGAATTTTCGACCCCAAGTCTTTCGTGGCACCTGTGGTACAATGGTCACGGGTTCCACGGAAATGGCTCAAAATTAGCCAAAATCAGGCTTTATTCGCTTATAACTCGCGATAGAAAACTCGGATCGTCGAAAACTCACTTCCATCGTGTAGAGCGTGGTCGAATTGACCTAGAAACTTGTTCAAATTGCCGAAAAGTTTTTTTAATGGAACCCATTTAATGGCACATGCCAGTTTTAGGGTCACAAATACCGTAATTTTCAGTCGTCTGCAGGGCGCGAGCCTGGAAACGTTTTTTCGCTAAATTCTATTACATCCTAGTTGCAAACCACCAACTGGACCCAACTAGCATGAATTTTCGACCCCAAGTCTTTCATGGCACCTGTGGTACACTGGTCACGGGTTCCACGGAAATGGCTCAAAATTAGCCAAAATCAGGCTTTATTCGCTTATAACTCGCGATAGAAAACTCGGATCGTCGAAAACTCACTTCCATCGTGTAGAGCGTGGTCGAATTGACCTAGAAACATGTTCAAATTGCCGAAAAGTTTTTTTAATGGAACCCATTTAATGGCACATGCCAGTTTTAGGGTCCCAAATACCGTAATTTTCAGTCGTCTGCATGGCACGAGCCTGGAAACGTTTTTTCGCTAAATTCTATTACATCCTAGTTGCAAACCACCAACTGGACCCAACTAGCATGAATTTTCGACCCCAAGTCTTTCGTGGCACCTGTGGTACACTGGTCACGGGTTCCACGGAAATGGCTCAAAATTAGCCAAAATCAGGCTTTATTCGCTTATAACTCGCGATAGAAAACTCGGATCGTCGAAAACTCACTTCCATCGTGTAGAGCGTGGTCGAATTGACCTAGAAAAATGTTCAAATTGCCGAAAAGTTTTTTTAATGGAACCCATTTAATGGCACATGCCAGTTTTAGGGTCCCAAATACCGTAATTTTCAGTCGTCTGCATGGCACGAGCCTGGAAACGTTTTTTCGCTAAATTCTATTACATCCTAGTTGCAAACCACCAACTGGACCCAACTAGCATGAATTTTCGACCCCAAGTCTTTCGTGGCACCTGTGGTACACTGGTCACGGGTTCCACGGAAATGGCTCAAAATTAGCCAAAATCAGGCTTTATTCGCTTATAACTCGCGATAGAAAACTCGGATCGTCGAAAACTCACTTCCATCGTGTAGAGCGTGGTCGAATTGACCTATAAACATGTTCAAATTGCCGAAAAGTTTTTTTAATGGAACCCATTTAATGGCACATGCCAGTTTTAGGGTCCCAAATACCGTAATTTTCAGTCGTCTGCAGGGCACGAGCCTGGAAACGTTTTTTCGCTAAATTCTATTACATCCTAGTTGCAAACCACCAACTGGACCCAACTAGCATGAATTTTCGACCCCAAGTCTTTCGTGGCACCTGTGGTACACTGGTCACGGGTTCCACGGAAATGGCTCAAAATTAGCCAAAATCAGGCTTTATTCGCTTTTAACTCGCGATAGAAAACTCGGATCGTCGAAAACTCACTTCCATCGTGTAGAGCGTGGTCAAATTGACCTAGTAACATGTTCAAATTGCCGAAAAGTTTTTTTAATGGAACCCATTTAATGGCACATGCCAGTTTTAGGGTCCCAAATACCGTAATTTTCAGTCGTCTGCATGGCACGAGCCTGGAAACGTTTTTTCGCTAAATTCTATTACATCCTAGTTGCAAACCACCAACTGGACCCAACTAGCATGAATTTTCGACCCCAAGTCTTTCGTGGCACCTGTGGTACACTGGTCACGGGTTCCACGGAAATGGCTCAAAATTAGCCAAAATCAGGCTTTATTCGCTTATAACTCGCGATAGAAAACTCGGATCGTCGAAAACTCACTTCCATCGTGTAGAGCGTGGTCGAATTGACCTAGAAACATGTTCAAATTGCCGAAAAGTTTTTTTAATGGAACCCATTTAATGGCACATGCCAGTTTTAGGGTCCCAAATACCGTAATTTTCAGTCGTCTGCAGGGCACGAGCCTGGAAACGTTTTTTCGCTAAATTCTATTACATCCTAGTTGCAAACCACCAACTGGACCCAACTAGCATGAATTTTCGACCCCAAGTCTTCGTGGCACCTGTGGTACACTGGTCACGGGTTCCACGGAAATGGCTCAAAATTAGTCAAAATCAGGCTTTATTCGCTTATAACTCGCGATAGAAAACTCGGATCGTCGAAAACTCACTTCCATCGTGTAGAGCGTGGTCGAATTGACCTAGAAACATGTTCAAATTGCCGAAAAGTTTTTTTAATGGAACCCATTTAATGGCACATGCCAGTTTTAGGGTCCCAAATACCGTAATTTTCAGTCGTCTGCATGGCACGAGCCTGGAAACGTTTTTCGCTAAATTCTATTACATCCTAGTTGCAAACCACCAACTGGACCCAACTAGCATGAATTTTCGACCCCAAGTCTTTCGTGGCACCTGTGGTACACTGGTCACGGGTTCCACGGAAATGGCTCAAAATTAGCCAAAATCAGGCTTTATTCGCTTATAACTCGCGATAGAAAACTCGGATCGTCGAAAACTCACTTCCATCGTGTAGAGCGTGGTCGAATTGACCTAGAAACATGTTCAGATTGCTGAAAAGTTTTTTTAATGGAACCCATTTAATGGCACATGCCAGTTTTAGGGTCCCAAATACCGTAATTTTCAGTCGTCTGCAGGGCACGAGCCTGGAAACGTTTTTTCGCTAAATTCTATTACATCCTAGTTGCAAACCACCAACTGGACCCAACTAGCATGAATTTTCGACCCCAAGTCTTTCGTGGCACCTGTGGTACAATGGTCACGGGTTCCACGGAAATGGCTCAAAATTAGCCAAAATCAGGCTTTATTCGCTTATAACTCGCGATAGAAAACTCGGATCGTCGAAAACTCACTTCCATCGTGTAGAGCGTGGTCGAATTGACCTAGAAACATGTTCAAATTGCCGAAAAGTTTTTTTAATGGAACCCATTTAATGGCACATGCCAGTTTTAGGGTCCCAAATACCGTAATTTTCAGTCGTCTGCAGGGCGCGAGCCTGGAAACGTTTTTTCGCTAAATTCTATTACATCCTAGTTGCAAACCACCAACTGGACCCAACTAGCATGAATTTTCGACCCCAAGTCTTTCATGGCACCTGTGGTACACTGGTCACGGGTTCCACGGAAATGGCTCAAAATTAGCCAAAATCAGGCTTTATTCGCTTATAACTCGCGATAGAAAACTCGGATCGTCGAAAACTCACTTCCATCGTGTAGAGCGTGGTCGAATTGACCTAGAAACATGTTCAAATTGCCGAAAAGGTTTTTTAATGGAACCCATTTAATGGCACATGCCAGTTTTAGGGTCCCAAATACCGTAATTTTCAGTCGTCTGCATGGCACGAGCCTGGAAACGTTTTTTCGCTAAATTCTATTACATCCTAGTTGCAAACCACCAACTGGACCCAACTAGCATAAATTTTCGACCCCAAGTCTTTCGTGGCACCTGTGGTACACTGGTCACGGGTTCCACGGAAATGGCTCAAAATTAGACAAAATCAGGCTTTATTCGCTTATAACTCGCGATAGAAAACTCGGATCGTCGAAAACTCACTTCCATCGTGTAGAGCGTGGTCGAATTGACCTAGAAAAATGTTCAAATTGCCGAAAAGTTTTTTTAATGGAACCCATTTAATGGCACATGCCAGTTTTAGGGTCCCAAATACCGTAATTTTCAGTCGTCTGCATGGCACGAGCCTGGAAACGTTTTTTCGCTAAATTCTATTACATCCTAGTTGCAAACCACCAACTGGACCCAACTAGCATAAATTTTCGACCCCAAGTCTTTCGTGGCACCTGTGGTACACTGGTCACGGGTTCCACGGAAATGGCTCAAAATTAGCCAAAATCAGGCTTTATTCGCTTATAACTCGCGATAGAAAACTCGGATCGTCGAAAACTCACTTCCATCGTGTAGAGCGTGGTCGAATTGACCTAGAAACATGTTCAAATTGCCGAAAAGTTTTTTTAATGGAACTCATTTAATGGCACATGCCAGTTTTAGGGTCCCAAATACCGTAATTTTCAGTCGTCTGCAGGGCACGAGCCTGGAAACGTTTTTTCGCTAAATTCTATTACATCCTAGTTGCAAACCACCAACTGGACCCAACTAGCATGAATTTTCGACCCCAAGTCTTTCGTGGCACCTGTGGTACACTGGTCACGGGTTCCACGGAAATGGCTCAAAATTAGCCAAAATCAGGCTTTATTCGCTTATAACTCGCGATAGAAAACTCGGATCGTCGAAAACTCACTTCCATCGTGTAGAGCGTGGTCGAATTGACCTAGAAACATGTTCAAATTGCCGAAAAGTTTTTTTAATGGAACCCATTTAATGGCACATGCCAGTTTTAGGGTCCCAAATACCGTAATTTTCAGTCGTCTGCAGGGCACGAGCCTGGAAACGTTTTTTCGCTAAATTCTATTACATCCTAGTTGCAAACCACCAACTGGACCCAACTAGCATGAATTTTCGACCCCAAGTCTTTCGTGGCACCTGTGGTACACTGGTCACGGGTTCCACGGAAATGGCTCAAAATTAGCCAAAATCAGGCTTTATTCGCTTATAACTCGCGATAGAAAACTCGGATCGTCGAAAACTCACTTCCATCGTGTAGAGCGTGGTCGAATTGACCTAGAAACATGTTCAAATTGCCGAAAAGTTTTTTTAATGGAACCCATTTAATGGCACAAGCCAGTTTTAGGGTCCCAAATACCGTAATTTTCAGTCGTCTGCAGGGCACGAGCCTGGAAACGTTTTTTCGCTAAAATCTATTACGTCCTAGTTGCAAACCACCAACTGGACCCAACTAGCATGAATTTTCGACCCCAAGTCTTTCGTGGCACCTGTGGTACACTGGTCACGGGTTCCACGGAAATGGCTCAAAATTAGCCAAAATCGGGCTTTATTCGCTTATAACTCGCGATAGAAAACTCGGATCGTCGAAAACTCACTTCCATCGTGTAGAGCGTGGTCGAATTGACCTAGTAACATGTTCAAATTGCCGAAAAGGTTTTTTAATGGAACCCATTTAATGGCACATGCCAGTTTTAGGGTCCCAAATACCGTAATTTTCAGTCGTCTGCATGGCACGAGCCTGGAAACGTTTTTTCGCTAAATTCTATTACATCCTAGTTGCAAACCACCAACTGGACCCAACTAGCATGAATTTTCGACCCCAAGTCTTTCGTGGCACCTGTGGTACACTGGTCACGGGTTCCACGGAAATGGCTCAAAATTAGCCAAAATCAGGCTTTATTCGCTTATAACTCGCGATAGAAAACTCGGATCGTCGAAAACTCACTTCCATCGTGTAGAGCGTGGTCGAATTGACCTAGAAAAATGTTCAAATTGCCGAAAAGTTTTTTTAATGGAACCCATTTAATGGCACATGCCAGTTTTAGGGTCCCAAATACCGTAATTTTCAGTCGTCTGCATGGCACGAGCCTGGAAACGTTTTTTCGCTAAATTCTATTACATCCTAGTTGCAAACCACCAACTGGACCCAACTAGCATAAATTTTCGACCCCAAGTCTTTCGTGGCACCTGTGGTACACTGGTCACGGGTTCCACGGAAATGGCTCAAAATTAGCCAAAATCAGGCTTTATTCGCTTATAACTCGCGATAGAAAACTCGGATCGTCGAAAACTCACTTCCATCGTGTAGAGCGTGGTCGAATTGACCTAGAAACATGTTCAAATTGCCGAAAAGTTTTTTTAATGGAACTCATTTAATGGCACATGCCAGTTTTAGGGTCCCAAATACCGTAATTTTCAGTCGTCTGCAGGGCACGAGCCTGGAAACGTTTTTTCGCTAAATTCTATTACATCCTAGTTGCAAACCACCAACTGGACCCAACTAGCATGAATTTTCGACCCCAAGTCTTTCGTGGCACCTGTGGTACACTGGTCACGGGTTCCACGGAAATGGCTCAAAATTAGCCAAAATCAGGCTTTATTCGCTTATAACTCGCGATAGAAAACTCGGATCGTCGAAAACTCACTTCCATCGTGTAGAGCGTGGTCGAATTGACCTAGAAACATGTTCAAATTGCCGAAAAGTTTTTTTAATGGAACCCATTTAATGGCACATGCCAGTTTTAGGGTCCCAAATACCGTAATTTTCAGTCGTCTGCAGGGCACGAGCCTGGAAACGTTTTTTCGCTAAATTCTATTACATCCTAGTTGCAAACCACCAACTGGACCCAACTAGCATGAATTTTCGACCCCAAGTCTTTCGTGGCACCTGTGGTACACTGGTCACGGGTTCCACGGAAATGGCTCAAAATTAGCCAAAATCAGGCTTTATTCGCTTATAACTCGCGATAGAAAACTCGGATCGTCGAAAACTCACTTCCATCGTGTAGAGCGTGGTCGAATTGACCTAGAAACATGTTCAAATTGCCGAAAAGTTTTTTTAATGGAACCCATTTAATGGCACAAGCCAGTTTTAGGGTCCCAAATACCGTAATTTTCAGTCGTCTGCAGGGCACGAGCCTGGAAACGTTTTTTCGCTAAAATCTATTACGTCCTAGTTGCAAACCACCAACTGGACCCAACTAGCATGAATTTTCGACCCCAAGTCTTTCGTGGCACCTGTGGTACACTGGTCACGGGTTCCACGGAAATGGCTCAAAATTAGCCAAAATCGGGCTTTATTCGCTTATAACTCGCGATAGAAAACTCGGATCGTCGAAAACTCACTTCCATCGTGTAGAGCGTGGTCGAATTGACCTAGTAACATGTTCAAATTGCCGAAAAGTTTTTTTAATGGAACCCATTTAATGGCACATGCCAGTTTTAGGGTCCCAAATACCGTAATTTTCAGTCGTCTGCAGGGCACGAGCCTGGAAACGTTTTTTCGCTAAATTCTATTACATCCTAGTTGCAAACCACCAACTGGACCCAACTAGCATGAATTTTCGACCCCAAGTCTTTCGTGGCACCTGTGGTACACTGGTCACGGGTTCCACGGAAATGGCTCAAAATTAGCCAAAATCAGGCTTTATTCGCTTATAACTCGCGATAGAAAACTCGGATCGTCGAAAACTCACTTCCATCGTGTAGAGCGTGGTCGAATTGACCTAGAAACATGTTCAAATTGCCGAAAAGTTTTTTTAATGGAACCCATTTAATGGCACAAGCCAGTTTTAGGGTCCCAAATACCGTAATTTTCAGTCGTCTGCAGGGCACGAGCCTGGAAACGTTTTTTCGCTAAAATCTATTACATCCTAGTTGCAAACCACCAACTGGACCCAACTAGCATGAATTTTCGACCCCAAGTCTTTCGTGGCACCTGTGGTACACTGGTCACGGGTTCCACGGAAATGGCTCAAAATTAGCCAAAATCAGGCTTTATTCGCTTATAACTCGCGATAGAAAACTCGGATCGTCGAAAACTCACTTCCATCGTGTAGAGCGTGGTCGAATTGACCTAGAAACATGTTCAAATTGCCGAAAAGTTTTTTTAATGGAACCCATTTAATGGCACATGCCAGTTTTAGGGTCCCAAATACCGTAATTTTCAGTCGTCTGCAGGGCACGAGCCTGGAAACGTTTTTTCGCTAAATTCTATTACATCCTAGTTGCAAACCACCAACTGGACCCAACTAGCATGAATTTTCGACCCCAAGTCTTTCGTGGCACCTGTGGTACACTGGTCACGGGTTCCACGGAAATGGCTCAAAATTAGCCAAAATCAGGCTTTATTCGCTTATAACTCGCGATAGAAAACTCGGATCGTCGAAAACTCACTTCCATCGTGTAGAGCGTGGTCGAATTGACCTAGAAACATGTTCAAATTGCCGAAAAGTTTTTTTAATGGAACCCATTTAATGGCACAAGCCAGTTTTAGGGTCCCAAATACCGTAATTTTCAGTCGTCTGCAGGGCACGAGCCTGGAAACGTTTTTTCGCTAAAATCTATTACATCCTAGTTGCAAACCACCAACTGGACCCAACTAGCATGAATTTTCGACCCCAAGTCTTTCGTGGCACCTGTGGTACACTGGTCACGGGTTCCACGGAAATGGCTCAAAATTAGCCAAAATCGGGCTTTATTCGCTTATAACTCGCGATAGAAAACTCGGATCGTCGAAAACTCACTTCCATCGTGTAGAGCGTGGTCGAATTGACCTAGAAACATGTTCAAATTGCCGAAAAGTTTTTTTAATGGAACCCATTTAATGGCACATGCCAGTTTTAGGGTCCCAAATACGGTAATTTTCAGTCGTCTGCATGGCACGAGCCTGGAAACGTTTTTTTCGCTAAATTCTATTACATCCTAGTTGCAAACCACCAACTGGACCCAACTAGCATGAATTTTCGACCCCAAGTCTTTCGTGGCACCTGTGGTACACTGGTCACGGGTTCCACGGAAATGGCTCAAAATTAGCCAAAATCAGGCTTTATTCGCTTATAACTCGCGATAGAAAACTCGGATCGTCGAAAACTCACTTCCATCGTGTAGAGCGTGGTCGAATTGACCTAGAAACATGTTCAAATTGCTGAAAAGTTTTTTTAATGGAACCCATTTAATGGCACATGCCAGTTTTAGGGTCCCAAATACCGTAATTTTCAGTCGTCTGCAGGGCACGAGCCTGGAAACGTTTTTTCGCTAAATTCTATTACATCCTAGTTGCAAACCACCAACTGGACCCAACTAGCATGAATTTTCGACCCCAAGTCTTTCGTGGCACCTGTGGTACACTGGTCACGGGTTCCACGGAAATGGCTCAAAATTAGCCAAAATCAGGCTTTATTCGCTTATAACTCGCGATAGAAAACTCGGATCGTCGAAAACTCACTTCCATCGTGTAGAGCGTGGTCGAATTGACCTAGAAACATGTTCAAATTGCCGAAAAGTTTTTTTAATGGAACCCATTTAATGGCACATGCCAGTTTTAGGGTCCCAAATACCGTAATTTTCAGTCGTCTGCATGGCACGAGCCTGGAAACGTTTTTTTCGCTAAATTCTATTACATCCTAGTTGCAAACCACCAACTGGACCCAACTAGCATGAATTTTCGACCCCAAGTCTTTCGTGGCACCTGTGGTACACTGGTCACGAGTTCCACGGAAATGGCTCAAAATTAGCCAAAATCAGGCTTTATTCGCTTATAACTCGCGATAGAAAACTCGGATCGTCGAAAACTCACTTCCATCGTGTAGAGCGTGGTCGAATTGACCTAGAAACATGTTCAAATTGCCGAAAAGTTTTTTTAATGGAACTCATTTAATGGCACATGCCAGTTTTAGGGTCCCAAATACCGTAATTTTTAGTCGTCTGCAGGGCACGAGCCTGGAAACGTTTTTTCGCTAAATTCTATTACATCCTAGTTGCAAACCACCAACTGGACCCAACTAGCATGAATTTTCGACCCCAAGTCTTTCGTGGCACCTGTGGTACACTGGTCACGGGTTCCACGGAAATGGCTCAAAATTAGCCCAAATCAGGCTTTATTCGCTTATAACTCGCGATAGAAAACTCGGATCGTCGAAAACTCACTTCCATCGTGTAGAGCGTGGTCGAATTGACCTAGAAACATGTTCAAATTGCCGAAAAGTTTTTTTAATGGAACCCATTTAATGGCACATGCCAGTTTTAGGGTCCCAAATACCGTAATTTTCAGTCGTCTGCATGGCACGAGCCTGGAAACGTTTTTTCGCTAAATTCTATTACATCCTAGTTGCAAACCACCAACTGGACCCAACTAGCATGAATTTTCGACCCCAAGTCTTTCGTGGCACCTGTGGTACACTGGTCACGGGTTCCACGGAAATGGCTCAAAATTAGCCAAAATCAGGCTTTATTCGCTTATAACTCGCGATAGAAAACTCGGATCGTCGAAAACTCACTTCCATCGTGTAGAGCGTGGTCGAATTGACCTAGAAACATGTTCAAATTGCCGAAAAGTTTTTTTAATGGAACTCATTTAATGGCACATGCCAGTTTTAGGGTCCCAAATACCGTAATTTTCAGTCGTCTGCAGGGCACGAGCCTGGAAACGTTTTTTCGCTAAATTCTATTACATCCTAGTTGCAAACCACCAACTGGACCCAACTAGCATTAATTTTCGACCCCAAGTCTTTCGTGGCACCTGTGGTACACTGGTCACGGGTTCCACGGAAATGGCTCAAAATTAGCCAAAATCAGGCTTTATTCGCTTATAACTCGCGATAGAAAACTCGGATCGTCGAAAACTCACTTCCATCGTGTAGAGCGTGGTCGAATTGACCTAGAAACATGTTCAAATTGCCGAAAAGTTTTTTTAATGGAACCCATTTAATGGCACATGCCAGTTTTAGGGTCCCAAATACCGTAATTTTCAGTCGTCTGCAGGGCACGAGCCTGGAAACGTTTTTTCGCTAAATTCTATTACATCCTAGTTGCAAACCACCAACTGGACCCAACTAGCATGAATTTTCGACCCCAAGTCTTTCGTGGCACCTGTGGTACACTGGTCACGGGTTCCACGGAAATGGCTCAAAATTAGCCAAAATCAGGCTTTATTCGCTTATAACTCGCGATAGAAAACTCGGATCGTCGAAAACTCACTTCCATCGTGTAGAGCGTGGTCGAATTGACCTAGTAACATGTTCAAATTGCCGAAAAGTTTTTTTAATGGAACCCATTTAATGGCACATGCCAGTTTTAGGGTCCCAAATACCGTAATTTTCAGTCGTCTGCATGGCACGAGCCTGGAAACGTTTTTTCGCTAAATTCTATTACATCCTAGTTGCAAACCACCAACTGGACCCAACTAGCATGAATTTTCGACCCCAAGTCTTTCGTGGCACCTGTGGTACACTGGTCACGGGTTCCACGGAAATGGCTCAAAATTAGCCAAAATCAGGCTTTATTCGCTTATAACTCGCGATAGAAAACTCGGATAGTCGAAAACTCACTTCCATCGTGTAGAGCGTGGTCGAATTGACCTAGAAACATGTTCAAATTGCCGAAAAGTTTTTTTAATGGATCCCATTTAATGGCACATGCCAGTTTTAGGGTCCCAAATACCGTAATTTTCAGTCGTCTGCAGGGCACGAGCCTGGAAACGTTTTTTCGCTAAATTCTATTACATCCTAGTTGCAAACCACCAACTGGACCCAACTAGCATGAATTTTCGACCCCAAGTCTTTTGTGGCACCTGTGGTACACTGGTCACGGGTTCCACGGAAATGGCTCAAAATTAGCCAAAATCAGGCTTCATTCGCTTATAACTCGCGATAGAAAACTCGGATCGTCGAAAACTCACTTCCATCGTGTAGAGCGTGGTCGAATTGACCTAGAAACATGTTCAAATTGCCGAAAAGTTTTTTTAATGGAACCCATTTAATGGCACATGCCAGTTTTAGGGTCCCAAGTACCGTAATTTTCAGTCGTCTGCAGGGCACGAGCCTGGAAACGTTTTTTCGCTAAATTCTATTACATCCTAGTTGCAAACCACCAACTGGACCCAACTAGCATGAATTTTCGACCTCAAGTCTTTCGTGGCACCTGTGGTACACTGGTCACGGGTTCCACGGAAATGGCTCAAAATTAGCCAAAATCAGGCTTTATTCGCTAATAACTCGCGATAGAAAACTCGGATCGTCGAAAACTCACTTCCATCGTTTAGAGCGTGGTCGAATTGACCTAGAAACATGTTCAGATTGCTGAAAGTTTTTTTAATGGAACCCATTTAATGGCACATGCCAGTTTTAGGGTCCCAAATACCGTAATTTTCAGTCGTCTGCATGGCACGAGCCTGGAAACGTTTTTTCGCTAAATTCTATTACATCCTAGTTGCAAACCACCAACTGGACCCAACTAGCATGAATTTTCGACCCCAAGTCTTTCGTGGCACCTGTGGTACACTGGTCACGGGTTCCACGGAAATGGCTCAAAATTAGCCAAAATCAGGCTTTATTCGCTTATAACTCGCGATAGAAAACTCGGATCGTCGAAAACTCACTTCCATCGTGTAGAGCGTGGTCGAATTGACCTAGAAACATGTTCAAATTGCCGAAAAGTTTTTTTAATGGAACCCATTTAATGGCACATGCCAGTTTTAGGGTCCCAAATACCGTAATTTTCAGTCGTCTGCAGGGCGCGAGCCTGGAAACGTTTTTTCGCTAAATTCTATTACATCCTAGTTGCAAACCACCAACTGGACCCAACTAGCATGAATTTTCGACCCCAAGTCTTTCGTGGCACCTGTGGTACTCTGGTCACGGGTTCCACGGAAATGGCTCAAAATTAGCCAAAATCAGGCTTTATTCGCTTATAACTCGCGATAGAAAACTCGGACCGTCGAAAACTCACTTCCATCGTGTAGAGCGTGGTCGAATTGACCTAGAAACATGTTCAAATTGCCGAAAAGTTTTTTTAATGGAACCCATTTAATGGCACATGCCAGTTTTAGGGTCCCAAATACCGTAATTTTCAGTCGTCTGCAGGGCGCGAGCCTGGAAACGTTTTTTCGCTAAATTCTATTACATCCTAGTTGCAAACCACCAACTGGACCCAACTAGCATGAATTTTCGACCCCAAGTCTTTCGTGGCACCTGTGGTACACTGGTCACGGGTTCCACGGAAATGGCTCAAATTTAGCCAAAATCAGGCTTTATTCGCTTATAACTCGCGATAGAAAACTCGGATCGTCGAAAACTCACTTCCATCGTGTAGAGCGTGGTCGAATTGACCTAGTAACATGTTCAAATTGCCGAAAAGTTTTTTTAATGGAACCCATTTAATGGCACATGCCAGTTTTAGGGTCCCAAATACCGTAATTTTCAGTCGTCTGCATGGCACGAGCCTGGAAACGTTTTTTCGCTAAATTCTATTACATCCTAGTTGCAAACCACCAACTGGACCCAACTAGCATGAATTTTCGACCCCAAGTCTTTCGTGGCACCTGTGGTACACTGGTCACGGGTTCCACGGAAATGGCTCAAAATTAGCCAAAATCAGGCTTCATTCGCTTATAACTCGCGATAGAAAACTCGGATCGTCGAAAACTCACTTCCATCGTGTAGAGCGTGGTCGAATTGACCTAGAAACATGTTCAAATTGCCGAAAAGTTTTTTTAATGGAACCCATTTAATGGCACATGCCAGTTTTAGGGTCCCAAGTACCGTAATTTTCAGTCGTCTGCAGGGCACGAGCCTGGAAACGTTTTTTCGCTAAATTCTATTACATCCTAGTTGCAAACCACCAACTGGACCCAACTAGCATGAATTTTCGACCCCAAGTCTTTCGTGGCACCTGTGGTACACTGGTCACGGGTTTCACGGAAATGGCTCAAAATTAGCAAAAATCAGGCTTTATTCGCTAATAACTCGCGATAGAAAACTCGGATCGTCGAAAACTCACTTCCATCGTGTAGAGCGAGGTCGAATTGACCTAGAAACATGTTCAGATTGCTGAAAAGTTTTTTTAATGGAACCCATTTAATGGCACATGCCAGTTTTAGGGTCCCAAATACCGTAATTTTCAGTCGTCTGCATGGCACGAGCCTGGAAACGTTTTTTCGCTAAATTCTATTACATCCTAGTTGCAAACCACCAACTGGACCCAACTAGCATGAATTTTCGACCCCAAGTCTTTCGTGGCACCTGTGGTACACTGGTCACGGGTTCCACGGAAATGGCTCAAAATTAGCCAAAATCATGCTTTATTCGCTTATAACTCGCGATAGAAAACTCGGATCGTCGAAAACTCACTTCCATCGTGTAGAGCGTGGTCGAATTGACCTAGAAACATGTTCAAATTGCCGAAAAGTTTTTTTAATGGAACCCATTTAATGGCACATGCCAGTTTTAGGGTCCCAAATACCGTAATTTTCAGTCGTCTGCAGGGCGCGAGCCTGGAAACGTTTTTTCGCTAAATTATATTACATCCTAGTTGCAAACCACCAACTGGACCCAACTAGCATGAATTTTCGACCCCAAGTCTTTCGTGGCACCTGTGGTACTCTGGTCACGGGTTCCACGGAAATGGCTCAAAATTAGCCAAAATCAGGCTTTATTCGCTTATAACTCGCGATAGAAAACTCGGACCGTCGAAAACTCACTTCCATCGTGTAGAGCGTGGTCGAATTGACCTAGAAACATGTTCAAATTGCCGAAAAGTTTTTTTAATGGAACCCATTTAATGGCACATGCCAGTTTTAGGGTCCCAAATACCGTAATTTTCAGTCGTCTGCAGGGCGCGAGCCTGGAAACGTTTTTTCGCTAAATTCTATTACATCCTAGTTGCAAACCACCAACTGGACCCAACTAGCATGAATTTTCGACCCCAAGTCTTTCGTGGCACCTGTGGTACACTGGTCACGGGTTCCACGGAAATGGCTCAAAATTAGCCAAAATCAGGCTTTATTCGCTTATAACTCGCGATAGAAAACTCGGATCGTCGAAAACTCACTTCCATCGTGTAGAGCGTGGTCGAATTGACCTAGAAACATGTTCAAATTGCCGAAAAGTTTTTTTAATGGAACCCATTTAATGGCACATGCCAGTTTTAGGGTCCCAAGTACCGTAATTTTCAGTCGTCTGCAGGGCACGAGCCTGGAAACGTTTTTTCGCTAAATTCTATTACATCCTAGTTGCAAACCACCAACTGGACCCAACTAGCATGAATTTTCGACCCCAAGTCTTTCGTGGCACCTGTGGTACACTGGTCACGGGTTTCACGGAAATGGCTCAAAATTAGCAAAAATCAGGCTTTATTCGCTAATAACTCGCGATAGAAAACTCGGATCGTCGAAAACTCACTTCCATCGTGTAGAGCGAGGTCGAATTGACCTAGAAACATGTTCAGATTGCTGAAAAGTTTTTTTAATGGAACCCATTTAATGGCACATGCCAGTTTTAGGGTCCCAAATACCGTAATTTTCAGTCGTCTGCATGGCACGAGCCTGGAAACGTTTTTTCGCTAAATTCTATTACATCCTAGTTGCAAACCACCAACTGGACCCAACTAGCATGAATTTTCGACCCCAAGTCTTTCGTGGCACCTGTGGTACACTGGTCACGGGTTCCACGGAAATGGCTCAAAATTAGCCAAAATCATGCTTTATTCGCTTATAACTCGCGATAGAAAACTCGGATCGTCGAAAACTCACTTCCATCGTGTAGAGCGTGGTCGAATTGACCTAGAAACATGTTCAAATTGCCGAAAAGTTTTTTTAATGGAACCCATTTAATGGCACATGCCAGTTTTAGGGTCCCAAATACCGTAATTTTCAGTCGTCTGCAGGGCGCGAGCCTGGAAACGTTTTTTCGCTAAATTATATTACATCCTAGTTGCAAACCACCAACTGGACCCAACTAGCATGAATTTTCGACCCCAAGTCTTTCGTGGCACCTGTGGTACTCTGGTCACGGGTTCCACGGAAATGGCTCAAAATTAGCCAAAATCAGGCTTTATTCGCTTATAACTCGCGATAGAAAACTCGGACCGTCGAAAACTCACTTCCATCGTGTAGAGCGTGGTCGAATTGACCTAGAAACATGTTCAAATTGCCGAAAAGTTTTTTTAATGGAACCCATTTAATGGCACATGCCAGTTTTAGGGTCCCAAATACCGTAATTTTCAGTCGTCTGCAGGGCGCGAGCCTGGAAACGTTTTTTCGCTAAATTCTATTACATCCTAGTTGCAAACCACCAACTGGACCCAACTAGCATGAATTTTCGACCCCAAGTCTTTCGTGGCACCTGTGGTACACTGGTCACGGGTTCCACGGAAATGGCTCAAAATTAGCCAAAATCAGGCTTTATTCGCTTATAACTCGCGATAGAAAACTCGGATCGTCGAAAACTCACTTCCATCGTGTAGAGCGTGGTCGAATTGACCTAGTAACATGTTCAAATTGCCGAAAAGTTTTTTTAATGGAACCCATTTAATGGCACATGCCAGTTTTAGGGTCCCAAATACCGTAATTTTCAGTCGTCTGCATGGCACGAGCCTGGAAACGTTTTTTCGCTAAATTCTATTACATCCTAGTTGCAAACCACCAACTGGACCCAACTAGCTTGAATTTTCGACCCCAAGTCTTTCGTGGCACCTGTGGTACACTGGTCACGGGTTCCACGGAAATGGCTCAAAATTAGCCAAAATCAGGCTTTATTCGCTTATAACTCGCCGTAGAAAACTCGGATAGTCGAAAACTCACTTCCATCGTGTAGAGCGTGGTCGAATTGACCTAGAAACATGTTCAAATTGCCGAAAAGTTTTTTTAATGGATCCCATTTAATGGCACATGCCAGTTTTAGGGTCCCAAATACCGTAATTTTCAGTCGTCTGCAGGGCACGAGCCTGGAAACGTTTTTTCGCTAAATTCTATTACATCCTAGTTGCAAACCACCAACTGGACCCAACTAGCATGAATTTTCGACCCCAACTCTTTCGTGGCACCTGTGGTACACTGGTCACGGGTTCCACGGAAATGACTCAAAATTAGCCAAAATCAGGCTTCATTCGCTTATAACTCGCGATAGAAAACTCGGATCGTCGAAAACTCACTTCCATCGTGTAGAGCGTGGTCGAATTGACCTAGAAACATGTTCAAATTGCCGAAAAGTTTTTTTAATGGAACCCATTTAATGGCACATGCCAGTTTTAGGGTCCCAAGTACCGTAATTTTCAGTCGTCTGCAGGGCACGAGCCTGGAAACGTTTTTTCGCTAAATTCTATTACATCCTAGTTGCAAACCACCAACTGGACCCAACTAGCATGAATTTTCGACCCCAAGTCTTTCGTGGCACCTGTGGTACACTGGTCACGGGTTCCACGGAAATGGCTCAAAATTAGCCAAAATCAGGCTTTATTCGCTAATAACTCGCGATAGAAAACTCGGATCGTCGAAAACTCACTTCCATCGTGTAGAGCGTGGTCGAATTGACCTAGAAACATGTTCAGATTGCTGAAAAGTTTTTTTAATGGAACCCATTTAATGGCACATGCCAGTTTTAGGGTCCCAAATACCGTAATTTTCAGTCGTCTGCATGGCACGAGCCTGGAAACGTTTTTTCGCTAAATTCTATTACATCCTAGTTGCAAACCACCAACTGGACCCAACTAGCATGAATTTTCGACCCCAAGTCTTTCGTGGCACATGTGGTACACTGGTCACGGGTTCCACGGAAATGGCTCAAAATTAGCCAAAATCAGGCTTTATTCGCTTATAACTCGCGATAGAAAACTCGGATCGTCGAAAACTCACTTCCATCGTGTAGAGCGTGGTCGAATTGACCTAGAAACATGTTCAAATTGCCGAAAAGTTTTTTAATGGAACCCATTTAATGGCACATGCCAGTTTTAGGGTCCCAAATACCGTAATTTTCAGTCGTCTGCAGGGCGCGAGCCTGGAAACGTTTTTTCGCTAAATTCTATTACATCCTAGTTGCAAACCACCAACTGGACCCAACTAGCATGAATTTTCGACCCCAAGTCTTTCGTGGCACCTGTGGTACACTGGTCACGGGTTCCACGGAAATGGCTCAAAATTAGCCAAAATCAGGCTTTATTCGCTTATAACTCGCGATAGAAAACTCGGATCGTCGAAAACTCACTTCCATCGTGTAGAGCGTGGTCGAATTGACCTAGAAACATGTTCAAATTGCCGAAAAGTTATTTTAATGGAACCCATTTAATGGCACATGCCAGTTTTAGGGTCCCAAATACCGTAATTTTCAGTCGTCTGCATGGCACGAGCCTGGAAACGTTTTTTCGCTAAATTCTATTACATCCTAGTTGCAAACCACCAACTGGACCCAACTAGCATGAATTTTCGACCCCAAGTCTTTCGTGGCACCTGTGGTACAGTGGTCACGGGTTCCACGGAAATGGCTCAAAATTAGCCAAAATCAGGCTTTATTCGCTTATAACTCGCGATAGAAAACTCGGATCGTCGAAAACTCACTTCCATCGTGTAGAGCGTGGTCGAATTGACCTAGAAAAATGTTCAAATTGCCGAAAAGTTTTTTTAATGGAACCCATTTAATGGCACATGCCAGTTTTAGGGTCCCAAATACCGTAATTTTCAGTCGTCTGCATGGCACGAGCCTGGAAACGTTTTTTCGCTAAATTCTATTACATCCTAGTTGCAAACCACCAACTGGACCCAACTAGAATGAATTTTCGACCCCAAGTCTTTCGTGGCACCTGTGGTACACTGGTCACGGGTTCCACGGAAATGGCTCAAAATTAGCCAAAATCAGGCTTTATTCGCTTATAACTCGCGATAGAAAACTCGGATCGTCGAAAACTCACTTCCATCGTGTAGAGCGTGGTCGAATTGACCTAGTAACATGTTCAAATTGCCGAAAAGTTTTTTTAATGGAACCCATTTAATGGCACATGCCAGTTTTAGGGTCCCAAATACCGTAATTTTCAGTCGTCTGCAGGGCGCGAGCCTGGAAACGTTTTTTCGCTAAATTCTATTACATCCTAGTTGCAAACCACAAACTGGACCCAACTAGCATGAATTTTCGACCCCAAGTCTTTCGTGGCACCTGTGGTACACTGGTCACGGGTTCCACGGAAATGGCTCAAAATTAGCCAAAATCAGGCTTTATTCGCTTATAACTCGCGATAGAAAACTCGGACCGTCGAAAACTCACTTCCATCGTGTAGAGCGTGGTTGAATTGACCTAGTAACATGTTCAAATTGCCGAAAAGTTTTTTTAATGGAACCCATTTAATGGCACATGCCAGTTTTAGGGTCCCAAATACCGTAATTTTCAGTCGTCTGCATGGCACGAGCCTGGAAACGTTTTTTCGCTAAATTCTATTTCATCCTAGTTGCAAACCACCAACTGGACCCAACTAGCATGAATTTTCGACCCCAAGTCTTTCGTGGCACCTGTGGTACACTAGTCACGGGTTCCACGGAAATGGCTCAAAATTAGCCAATATCAGGCTTTATTCGCTTATAACTCGCGATAGAAAACTCGGATCGTCGAAAACTCACTTCCATCGTGTAGAGCGTGGTCGAATTGACCTAGAAACATGTTCAAATTGCCGAAAAGTTTTTATAATGGAACCCATTTAATGGCACATGCCAGTTTTAGGGTCCCAAATACCGTAATTTTCAGTCGTCTGCAGGGCACGAGCCTGGAAACGTTTTTTCGCTAAATTCTATTACATCCTAGTTGCAAACCACCAACTGGACCCAACTAGCATGAATTTTCGACCCCAAGTCTTTCGTGGCACCTGTGGTACACTGGTCACGGGTTCCACGGAAATGGCTCAAAATTAGCCAAAATCAGGCTTTATTCGCTAATAACTCGCGATAGAAAACTCGGATCGTCGAAAACTCACTTCCATCGTGTAGAGCGTGGTCGAATTGACCTAGAAACATGTTCAGATTGCTGAAAAGTTTTTTTAATGGAACCCATTTAATGGCACATGCCAGTTTTAGGGTCCCAAATACCGTAATTTTCAGTCGTCTGCATGGCACGAGCCTGGAAACGTTTTTTCGCTAAATTCTATTACATCCTAGTTGCAAACCACCAACTGGACCCAACTAGCATGAATTTTCGACCCCAAGTCTTTCGTGGCACATGTGGTACACTGGTCACGGGTTCCACGGAAATGGCTCAAAATTAGCCAAAATCAGGCTTTATTCGCTTATAACTCGCGATAGAAAACTCGGATCGTCGAAAACTCACTTCCATCGTGTAGAGCGTGGTCGAATTGACCTAGAAACATGTTCAAATTGCCGAAAAGTTTTTTAATGGAACCCATTTAATGGCACATGCCAGTTTTAGGGTCCCAAATACCGTAATTTTCAGTCGTCTGCAGGGCGCGAGCCTGGAAACGTTTTTTCGCTAAATTCTATTACATCCTAGTTGCAAACCACCAACTGGACCCAACTAGCATGAATTTTCGACCCCAAGTCTTTCGTGGCACCTGTGGTACACTGGTCACGGGTTCCACGGAAATGGCTCAAAATTAGCCAAAATCAGGCTTTATTCGCTTATAACTCGCGATAGAAAACTCGGATCGTCGAAAACTCACTTCCATCGTGTAGAGCGTGGTCGAATTGACCTAGAAACATGTTCAAATTGCCGAAAAGTTATTTTAATGGAACCCATTTAATGGCACATGCCAGTTTTAGGGTCCCAAATACCGTAATTTTCAGTCGTCTGCATGGCACGAGCCTGGAAACGTTTTTTCGCTAAATTCTATTACATCCTAGTTGCAAACCACCAACTGGACCCAACTAGCATGAATTTTCGACCCCAAGTCTTTCGTGGCACCTGTGGTACAGTGGTCACGGGTTCCACGGAAATGGCTCAAAATTAGCCAAAATCAGGCTTTATTCGCTTATAACTCGCGATAGAAAACTCGGATCGTCGAAAACTCACTTCCATCGTGTAGAGCGTGGTCGAATTGACCTAGAAAAATGTTCAAATTGCCGAAAAGTTTTTTAATGGAACCCATTTAATGGCACATGCCAGTTTTAGGGTCCCAAGTACCGTAATTTTCAGTCGTCTGCAGGGCACGAGCCTGGAAACGTTTTTTCGCTAAATTCTATTACATCCTAGTTGCAAACCACCAACTGGACCCAACTAGCATGAATTTTCGACCCCAAGTCTTTCGTGGCACCTGTGGTACACTGGTCACGGGTTCCACGGAAATGGCTCAAAATTAGCCAAAATCAGGCTTTATTCGCTTATAACTCGCGATAGAAAACTCGGATCGTCGAAAACTCACTTCCATCGTGTAGAGCGTGGTCGAATTGACCTAGAAACATGTTCAAATTGCCGAAAAGTTTTTTTAATGGAACCCATTTAATGGCACATGCCAGTTTTAGGGTCCCAAATACCGTAATTTTCAGTCGTCTGCAGGGCGCGAGCCTGGAAACGTTTTTTCGCTAAATTCTATTACATCCTAGTTGCAAACCACCAACTGGACCCAACTAGCATGAATTTTCGACCCCAAGTCTTTCGTGGCACCTGTGGTACACTGGTCACGGGTTCCACGGAAATGGCTCAAAATTAGCCAAAATCAGGCTTTATTCGCTTATAACTCGCGATAGAAAACTCGGATCGTCGAAAACTCACTTCCATCGTGTAGAGCGTGGTCGAATTGACCTAGAAACATGTTCAAATTGCCGAAAAGTTATTTTAATGGAACCCATTTAATGGCACATGCCAGTTTTAGGGTCCCAAATACCGTAATTTTCAGTCGTCTGCATGGCACGAGCCTGGAAACGTTTTTTCGCTAAATTCTATTACATCCTAGTTGCAAACCACCAACTGGACCCAACTAGCATGAATTTTCGACCCCAAGTCTTTCGTGGCACCTGTGGTACAGTGGTCACGGGTTCCACGGAAATGGCTCAAAATTAGCCAAAATCAGGCTTTATTCGCTTATAACTCGCGATAGAAAACTCGGATCGTCGAAAACTCACTTCCATCGTGTAGAGCGTGGTCGAATTGACCTAGAAAAATGTTCAAATTGCCGAAAAGTTTTTTTAATGGAACCCATTTAATGGCACATGCCAGTTTTAGGGTCCCAAATACCGTAATTTTCAGTCGTCTGCATGGCACGAGCCTGGAAACGTTTTTTCGCTAAATTCTATTACATCCTAGTTGAAAACCACCAACTGGACCCAACTAGAATGAATTTTCGACCCCAAGTCTTTCGTGGCACCTGTGGTACACTGGTCACGGGTTCCACGGAAATGGCTCAAAATTAGCCAAAATCAGGCTTTATTCGCTTATAACTCGCGATAGAAAACTCGGATCGTCGAAAACTCACTTCCATCGTGTAGAGCGTGGTCGAATTGACCTAGTAACATGTTCAAATTGCCGAAAAGTTTTTTTAATGGAACCCATTTAATGGCACATGCCAGTTTTAGGGTCCCAAATACCGTAATTTTCAGTCGTCTGCAGGGCGCGAGCCTGGAAACGTTTTTTCGCTAAATTCTATTACATCCTAGTTGCAAACCACAAACTGGACCCAACTAGCATGAATTTTCGACCCCAAGTCTTTCGTGGCACCTGTGGTACACTGGTCACGGGTTCCACGGAAATGGCTCAAAATTAGCCAAAATCAGGCTTTATTCGCTTATAACTCGCGATAGAAAACTCGGATCGTCGAAAACTCACTTCCATCGTGTAGAGCGTGGTCGAATTGACCTAGTAACATGTTCAAATTGCCGAAAAGTTTTTTTAATGGAACCCATTTAATGGCACATGCCAGTTTTAGGGTCCCAAATACCGTAATTTTCAGTCGTCTGTATGGCACGAGCCTGGAAACGTTTTTTCGCTAAATTCTATTACATCCTAGTTGCAAACCACCAACTGGACCCAACTAGCATGAATTTTCGACCCCAAGTCTTTCGTGGCACCTGTGGTACACTGGTCACGGGTTCCACGGAAATGGCTCAAAATTAGCCAAAATCAGGCTTTATTCGCTTATAACTCGCGATAGAAAACTCGGATCGTCGAAAACTCACTTCCATCGTGTAGAGCGTGGTCGAATTGACCTAGAAACATGTTCAAATTGCCGAAAAGTTTTTTTAATGGAACCCATTTAATGGCACATGCCAGTTTTAGGGTCCCAAATACCGTAATTTTCAGTCGTCTGCAGGGCACGAGCCTGGAAACGTTTTTTCGCTAAATTCTATTACATCCTAGTTGCAAACCACCAACTGGACCCAACTAGCATGAATTTTCGACCCCAAGTCTTTCGTGGCACCTGTGGTACACTGGTCACGGGTTCCACGGAAATGGCTCAAAATTAGCCAAAATCAGGCTTTATTCGCTTATAACTCGCGATAGAAAACTCGGATCGTCGAAAACTCACTTTCATCGTGTAGAGCGTGGTCGAATTGACCTAGAAACATGTTCAAATTGCCGAAAAGTTTTTTTAATGGAACCCATTTAATGGCACATGCCAGTTTTAGGGTCCCAAATACCGTAATTTTCAGTCGTCTGCAGGGCACGAGCCTGGAAACGTTTTTTCGCTAAATTCTATTACATCCTAGTTGCAAACCACCAACTGGACCCAACTAGCATGAATTTTCGACCCCAAGTCTTTCGTGGCACCTGTGGTACACTGGTCACGGGTTCCACGGAAATGGCTCAAAATTAGCCAAAATCAGGCTTTATTCGCTTATAACTCGCGATAGAAAACTCGGATCGTCGAAAACTCACTTCCATCGTGTAGAGCGTGGTCGAATTGACCTAGAAACATGTTCAAATTGCCGAAAAGTTTTTTTAATGGATCCCATTTAATGGCACATGCCAGTTTTAGGGTCCCAAATACCGTAATTTTCAGTCGTCTGCAGGGCACGAGCCTGGAAACGTTTTTTCGCTAAATTCTATTACATCCTAGTTGCAAACCACCAACTGGACCCAACTAGCATGAATTTTCGACCCCAAGTCTTTCGTGGCACCTGTGGTACACTGGTCACGGGTTCCACGGAAATGGCTCAAAATTAGCCAAAATCAGGCTTCATTCGCTTATAACTCGCGATAGAAAACTCGGATCGTCGAAAACTCACTTCCATCGTGTAGAGCGTGGTCGAATTGACCTAGAAACATGTTCAAATTGCCGAAAAGTTTTTTTAATGGAACCCATTTAATGGCACATGCCAGTTTTAGGGTCCCAAGTACCGTAATTTTCAGTCGTCTGCAGGGCACGAGCCTGGAAACGTTTTTTCGCTAAATTCTATTACATCCTAGTTGCAAACCACCAACTGGACCCAACTAGCATGAATTTTCGACCCCAAGTCTTTCGTGGCACCTGTGGTACACTGGTCACGGGTTCCACGGAAATGGCTCAAAATTAGCCAAAATCAGGCTTTATTCGCTAATAACTCGCGATAGAAAACTCGGATCGTCGAAAACTCACTTCCATCGTGTAGAGCGTGGTCGAATTGACCTAGAAACATGTTCAGATTGCTGAAAAGTTTTTTTAATGGAACCCATTTAATGGCACATGCCAGTTTTAGGGTCCCAAATACCGTAATTTTCAGTCGTCTGCATGGCACGAGCCTGGAAACGTTTTTTCGCTAAATTCTATTACATCCTAGTTGCAAACCACCAACTGGACCCAACTAGCATGAATTTTCGACCCCAAGTCTTTCGTGGCACATGTGGTACACTGGTCACGGGTTCCACGGAAATGGCTCAAAATTAGCCAAAATCAGGCTTTATTCGCTTATAACTCGCGATAGAAAACTCGGATCGTCGAAAACTCACTTCCATCGTGTAGAGCGTGGTCGAATTGACCTAGAAACATGTTCAAATTGCCGAAAAGTTTTTTAATGGAACCCATTTAATGGCACATGCCAGTTTTAGGGTCCCAAATACCGTAATTTTCAGTCGTCTGCATGGCACGAGCCTGGAAACGTTTTTTCGCTAAATTCTATTACATCCTAGTTGCAAACCACCAACTGGACCCAACTAGCATGAATTTTCTACCCCAAGTCTTTCGTGGCACCTGTGGTACACTGGTCACGGGTTCCACGGAAATAACTCAAAATTAGCCAAAATCAGGCTTTATTCGCGTATAACTCGCGATAGAAAACTCGGATCGTCGAAAACTCACTTCCATCGTGTAGAGCGTGGTCGAATTGACCTAGAAACATGTTCAAAATGCCGAAAGTTTTTTTTAATGGAACCCATTTAATGGCACATGCCAGTTTTAGGGTCCCAAATACCGTAATTTTCAGTCGTCTGCATGGCACGAACCTGGAAACGTTTTTTCGCTAAATTCTATTACATCCTAGTTGCAAACCACCAACTGGACCCAACTAGCATGAATTTTCGACCCCAAGTCTTTCGTGGCACCTGTGGTACACTGGTCACGGGTTCCACGGAAATGGCTCAAAATTAGCCAAAATCAGGCTTTATTCGCTTATAACTCGCGATAGAAAACTCGGATCGTCGAAAACTCACTTCCATCGTGTAGAGCGTGGTCGAATTGACCTAGAAACATGTTCAAATTGCCGAAAAGTTTTTTTAATGGAACCCATTTAATGGCACATGCCAGTTTTAGGGTCCCAAATACCGTAATTTTCAGTCGTCTGCAGGGCACGAGCCTGGAAACGTTTTTTCGCTAAATTCTATTACATCCTAGTTGCAAACCACCAACTGGACCCAACTAGCATGAATTTTCGACCCCAAGTCTTTCGTGGCACCTGTGGTACACTGGTCACGGGTTCCACGGAAATGGCTCAAAATTAGCCAAAATCAGGCTTTATTCGCTTATAACTCGCGATAGAAAACTCGGATCGTCGAAAACTCACTTTCATCGTGTAGAGCGTGGTCGAATTGACCTAGAAACATGTTCAAATTGCCGAAAAGTTTTTTTAATGGAACCCATTTAATGGCACATGCCAGTTTTAGGGTCCCAAATACCGTAATTTTCAGTCGTCTGCAGGGCACGAGCCTGGAAACGTTTTTTCGCTAAATTCTATTACATCCTAGTTGCAAACCACCAACTGGACCCAACTAGCATGAATTTTCGACCCCAAGTCTTTCGTGGCACCTGTGGTACACTGGTCACGGGTTCCACGGAAATGGCTCAAAATTAGCCAAAATCAGGCTTTATTCGCTTATAACTCGCGATAGAAAACTCGGATCGTCGAAAACTCACTTCCATCGTGTAGAGCGTGGTCGAATTGACCTAGAAACATGTTCAAATTGCCGAAAAGTTTTTTTAATGGATCCCATTTAATGGCACATGCCAGTTTTAGGGTCCCAAATACCGTAATTTTCAGTCGTCTGCAGGGCACGAGCCTGGAAACGTTTTTTCGCTAAATTCTATTACATCCTAGTTGCAAACCACCAACTGGACCCAACTAGCATGAATTTTCGACCCCAAGTCTTTCGTGGCACCTGTGGTACACTGGTCACGGGTTCCACGGAAATGGCTCAAAATTAGCCAAAATCAGGCTTCATTCGCTTATAACTCGCGATAGAAAACTCGGATCGTCGAAAACTCACTTCCATCGTGTAGAGCGTGGTCGAATTGACCTAGAAACATGTTCAAATTGCCGAAAAGTTTTTTTAATGGAACCCATTTAATGGCACATGCCAGTTTTAGGGTCCCAAGTACCGTAATTTTCAGTCGTCTGCAGGGCACGAGCCTGGAAACGTTTTTTCGCTAAATTCTATTACATCCTAGTTGCAAACCACCAACTGGACCCAACTAGCATGAATTTTCGACCCCAAGTCTTTCGTGGCACCTGTGGTACACTGGTCACGGGTTCCACGGAAATGGCTCAAAATTAGCCAAAATCAGGCTTTATTCGCTAATAACTCGCGATAGAAAACTCGGATCGTCGAAAACTCACTTCCATCGTGTAGAGCGTGGTCGAATTGACCTAGAAACATGTTCAGATTGCTGAAAAGTTTTTTTAATGGAACCCATTTAATGGCACATGCCAGTTTTAGGGTCCCAAATACCGTAATTTTCAGTCGTCTGCATGGCACGAGCCTGGAAACGTTTTTTCGCTAAATTCTATTACATCCTAGTTGCAAACCACCAACTGGACCCAACTAGCATGAATTTTCGACCCCAAGTCTTTCGTGGCACATGTGGTACACTGGTCACGGGTTCCACGGAAATGGCTCAAAATTAGCCAAAATCAGGCTTTATTCGCTTATAACTCGCGATAGAAAACTCGGATCGTCGAAAACTCACTTCCATCGTGTAGAGCGTGGTCGAATTGACCTAGAAACATGTTCAAATTGCCGAAAAGTTTTTTAATGGAACCCATTTAATGGCACATGCCAGTTTTAGGGTCCCAAATACCGTAATTTTCAGTCGTCTGCATGGCACGAGCCTGGAAACGTTTTTTCGCTAAATTCTATTACATCCTAGTTGCAAACCACCAACTGGACCCAACTAGCATGAATTTTCTACCCCAAGTCTTTCGTGGCACCTGTGGTACACTGGTCACGGGTTCCACGGAAATAACTCAAAATTAGCCAAAATCAGGCTTTATTCGCGTATAACTCGCGATAGAAAACTCGGATCGTCGAAAACTCACTTCCATCGTGTAGAGCGTGGTCGAATTGACCTAGAAACATGTTCAAAATGCCGAAAGTTTTTTTTAATGGAACCCATTTAATGGCACATGCCAGTTTTAGGGTCCCAAATACCGTAATTTTCAGTCGTCTGCATGGCACGAACCTGGAAACGTTTTTTCGCTAAATTCTATTACATCCTAGTTGCAAACCACCAACTGGACCCAACTAGCATGAATTTTCGACCCCAAGTCTTTCGTGGCACCTGTGGTACACTGGTCACGGGTTCCACGGAAATGGCTCAAAATTAGCCAAAATCAGGCTTTATTCACTTATAACTCGCGATAGAAAACTCGGATCGTCGAAAACTCACTTCCATCGTGTAGAGCGTGGTCGAATTGACCTAGAAACATGTTCAAATTGCCGAAAAGTTTTTTTAATGGAACCCATTTAATGGCACATGCCAGTTTTAGGGTCCCAAATACCGTAATTTTCAGTCGTCTGCATGGCACGAGCCTGGAAACGTTTTTTCGCTAAATTCTATTACATCCTAGTTGCAAACCACCAACTGGACCCAACTAGCATGAATTTTCGACCCCAAGTCTTTCGTGGCACCTGTGGTACACTGGTCACGGGTTCCACGGAAATGGCTCAAAATTAGCCAAAATCAGGCTTTATTCGCTTATAACTCGCGATAGAAAACTCGGATCGTCGAAAACTCACTTCCATCGTGTAAAGCGTGGTCGAATTGACCTAGAAACATGTTCAAATTGCCGAAAAGTTTTTTTAATGGAACCCATTTAATGGCACATGCCAGTTTTAGGGTCCCAAATACCGTAATTTTCAGTCGTCTGCATGGCACGAGCCTGGAAACGTTTTTTCGCTAAATTCTATTACATCCTAGTTGCAAACCACCAACTGGACCCAACTAGCATGAATTTTCGACCCCAAGTCTTTCGTGGCACCTGTGGTACACTGGTCACGGGTTCCACGGAAATGGCTCAAAATTAGCCAAAATCAGGCTTTATTCGCTTATAACTCGCGATAGAAAACTCGGATCGTCGAAAACTCACTTCCATCGTGTAGAGCGTGGTCGAATTGACCTAGAAACTTGTTCAAATTGCCGAAAAGTTTTTATAATGGAACCCATTTAATGGCACATGCCAGTTTTAGGGTCCCAAATACCGTAATTTTCAGTCGTCTGCAGGGCACGAGCCTGGAAACGTTTTTTCGCTAAATTCTATTACATCCTAGTTGCAAACCACCAACTGGACCCAACTAGCATGAATTTTCGACCCCAAGTCTTTCGTGGCACCTGTGGTACACTGGTCACGGGTTCCACGGAAATGGCTCAAAATTAGCCAAAATCAGGCTTTATTCGCTAATAACTCGCGATAGAAAACTCGGATCGTCGAAAACTCACTTCCATCGTGTAGAGCGTGGTCGAATTGACCTAGAAACATGTTCAGATTGCTGAAAAGTTTTTTTAATGGAACCCATTTAATGGCACATGCCAGTTTTAGGGTCCCAAATACCGTAATTTTCAGTCGTCTGCATGGCACGAGCCTGGAAACGTTTTTTCGCTAAATTCTATTACATCCTAGTTGCAAACCACCAACTGGACCCAACTAGCATGAATTTTCGACCCCAAGTCTTTCGTGGCACCTGTGGTACACTGGTCACGGGTTCCACGGAAATGGCTCAAAATTAGCCAAAATCAGGCTTTATTCGCTTATAACTCGCGATAGAAAACTCGGATCGTCGAAAACTCACTTCCATCGTGTAGAGCGTGGTCGAATTGACCCAGAAACATGTTCAAATTGCCGAAAAGTTTTTTTAATGGAACCCATTTAATGGCACATGCCAGTTTTAGGGTCCCAAATACCGTAATTTTCAGTCGTCTGCAGGGCGCGAGCCTGGAAACGTTTTTTCGCTAAATTCTATTACATCCTAGTTGCAAACCACCAACTGGACCCAACTAGCATGAATTTTCGACCCCAAGTCTTTCGTGGCACCTGTGGTACACTGGTCACGGGTTCCACGGAAATGGCTCAAAATTAGCCAAAATCAGGCTTTATTCGCTTATAACTCGCGATAGAAAACTCGGATCGTCGAAAACTCACTTCCATCGTGTAGAGCGTGGTCGAATTGACCTAGAAACATGTTCAAATTGCCGAAAAGTTTTTTTAATGGAACCCATTTAATGGCACATGCCAGTTTTAGGGTCCCAAATACCGTAATTTTCAGTCGTCTGCATGGCACGAGCCTGGAAACGTTTTTTCGCTAAATTCTATTACATCCTAGTTGCAAACCACCAACTGGACCCAACTAGCATGAATTTTCGACCCCAAGTCTTTCGTGGCACCTGTGGTACAGTGGTCACGGGTTCCACGGAAATGGCTCAAAATTAGCCAAAATCAGGCTTTATTCGCTTATAACTCGCGATAGAAAACTCGGATCGTCGAAAACTCACTTCCATCGTGTAGAGCGTGGTCGAATTGACCTAGAAAAATGTTCAAATTGCCGAAAAGTTTTTTAATGGAACCCATTTAATGGCACATGCCAGTTTTAGGGTCCCAAATACCGTAATTTTCAGTCGTCTGCATGGCACGAGCCTGGAAACGTTTTTTCGCTAAATTCTATTACATCCTAGTTGCAAACCACCAACTGGACCCAACTAGAATGAATTTTCGACCCCAAGTCTTTCGTGGCACCTGTGGTACACTGGTCACGGGTTCCACGGAAATGGCTCAAAATTAGCCAAAATCAGGCTTTATTCGCTTATAACTCGCGATAGAAAACTCGGATCGTCGAAAACTCACTTCCATCGTGTAGAGCGTGGTCGAATTGACCTAGTAACATGTTCAAATTGCCGAAAAGTTTTTTTAATGGAACCCATTTAATGGCACATGCCAGTTTTAGGGTCCCAAATACCGTAATTTTCAGTCGTCTGCAGGGCGCGAGCCTGGAAACGTTTTTTCGCTAAATTCTATTACATCCTAGTTGCAAACCACAAACTGGACCCAACTAGCATGAATTTTCGACCCCAAGTCTTTCGTGGCACCTGTGGTACACTGGTCACGGGTTCCACGGAAATGGCTCAAAATTAGCCAAAATCAGGCTTTATTCGCTTATAACTCGCGATAGAAAACTCGGATCGTCGAAAACTCACTCCCATCGTGTAGAGCGTGGTCGAATTGACCTAGTAACATGTTCAAATTGCCGAAAAGTTTTTTTAATGGAACCCATTTAATGGCACATGCCAGTTTTAGGGTCCCAAATACCGTAATTTTCAGTCGTCTGTATGGCACGAGCCTGGAAACGTTTTTTCGCTAAATTCTATTACATCCTAGTTGCAAACCACCAACTGGACCCAACTAGCATGAATTTTCGACCCCAAGTCTTTCGTGGCACCTGTGGTACACTGGTCACGGGTTCCACGGAAATGGCTCAAAATTAGCCAAAATCAGGCTTTATTCGCTTATAACTCGCGATAGAAAACTCGGATAGTCGAAAACTCACTTCCATCGTGTAGAGCGTGGTCGAATTGACCTAGAAACATGTTCAAATTGCCGAAAAGTTTTTTTAATGGATCCCATTTAATGGCACATGCCAGTTTTAGGGTCCCAAGTACCGTAATTTTCAGTCGTCTGCAGGGCACGAGCCTGGAAACGTTTTTTCGCTAAATTCTATTACATCCTAGTTGCAAACCACCAACTGGACCCAACTAGCATGAATTTTCGACCCCAAGTCTTTCGTGGCACCTGTGGTACACTGGTCACGGGTTCCACGGAAATGGCTCAAAATTAGCCAAAATCAGGCTTTATTCGCTAATAACTCGCGATAGAAAACTCGGATCGTCGAAAACTCACTTCCATCGTGTAGAGCGTGGTCGAATTGACCTAGAAACATGTTCAGATTGCTGAAAAGTTTTTTTAATGGAACCCATTTAATGGCACATGCCAGTTTTAGGGTCCCAAATACCGTAATTTTCAGTCGTCTGCATGGCACGAGCCTGGAAACGTTTTTTCGCTAAATTCTATTACATCCTAGTTGCAAACCACCAACTGGACCCAACTAGCATGAATTTTCGACCCCAAGTCTTTCGTGGCACATGTGGTACACTGGTCACGGGTTCCACGGAAATGGCTCAAAATTAGCCAAAATCAGGCTTTATTCGCTTATAACTCGCGATAGAAAACTCGGATCGTCGAAAACTCACTTCCATCGTGTAGAGCGTGGTCGAATTGACCTAGAAACATGTTCAAATTGCCGAAAAGTTTTTTAATGGAACCCATTTAATGGCACATGCCAGTTTTAGGGTCCCAAATACCGTAATTTTCAGTCGTCTGCATGGCACGAGCCTGGAAACGTTTTTTCGCTAAATTCTATTACATCCTAGTTGCAAACCACCAACTGGACCCAACTAGCATGAATTTTCTACCCCAAGTCTTTCGTGGCACCTGTGGTACACTGGTCACGGGTTCCACGGAAATAACTCAAAATTAGCCAAAATCAGGCTTTATTCGCGTATAACTCGCGATAGAAAACTCGGATCGTCGAAAACTCACTTCCATCGTGTAGAGCGTGGTCGAATTGACCTAGAAACATGTTCAAAATGCCGAAAGTTTTTTTTAATGGAACCCATTTAATGGCACATGCCAGTTTTAGGGTCCCAAATACCGTAATTTTCAGTCGTCTGCATGGCACGAACCTGGAAACGTTTTTTCGCTAAATTCTATTACATCCTAGTTGCAAACCACCAACTGGACCCAACTAGCATGAATTTTCGACCCCAAGTCTTTCGTGGCACCTGTGGTACACTGGTCACGGGTTCCACGGAAATGGCTCAAAATTAGCCAAAATCAGGCTTTATTCACTTATAACTCGCGATAGAAAACTCGGATCGTCGAAAACTCACTTCCATCGTGTAGAGCGTGGTCGAATTGACCTAGAAACATGTTCAAATTGCCGAAAAGTTTTTTTAATGGAACCCATTTAATGGCACATGCCAGTTTTAGGGTCCCAAATACCGTAATTTTCAGTCGTCTGCATGGCACGAGCCTGGAAACGTTTTTTCGCTAAATTCTATTACATCCTAGTTGCAAACCACCAACTGGACCCAACTAGCATGAATTTTCGACCCCAAGTCTTTCGTGGCACCTGTGGTACACTGGTCACGGGTTCCACGGAAATGGCTCAAAATTAGCCAAAATCAGGCTTTATTCGCTTATAACTCGCGATAGAAAACTCGGATCGTCGAAAACTCACTTCCATCGTGTAAAGCGTGGTCGAATTGACCTAGAAACATGTTCAAATTGCCGAAAAGTTTTTTTAATGGAACCCATTTAATGGCACATGCCAGTTTTAGGGTCCCAAATACCGTAATTTTCAGTCGTCTGCATGGCACGAGCCTGGAAACGTTTTTTCGCTAAATTCTATTACATCCTAGTTGCAAACCACCAACTGGACCCAACTAGCATGAATTTTCGACCCCAAGTCTTTCGTGGCACCTGTGGTACACTGGTCACGGGTTCCACGGAAATGGCTCAAAATTAGCCAAAATCAGGCTTTATTCGCTTATAACTCGCGATAGAAAACTCGGATCGTCGAAAACTCACTTCCATCGTGTAGAGCGTGGTCGAATTGACCTAGAAACATGTTCAAATTGCCGAAAAGTTTTTTTAATGGAACTTATTTAATGGCACATGCCAGTTTTAGGGTCCCAAATACCGTAATTTTCAGTCGTCTGCAGGGCACGAGCCTGGAAACGTTTTTTCGCTAAATTCTATTACATCCTAGTTGCAAACCACCAACTGGACCCAACTAGCATGAATTTTCGACCCCAAGTCTTTCGTGGCACCTGTGGTACACTGGTCACGGGTTCCACGGAAATGGCTCAAAATTAGCCAAAATCAGGCTTTATTCGCTTATAACTCGCGATAGAAAACTCGGATCGTCGAAAACTCACTTCCATCGTGTAGAGCGTGGTTGAATTGACCTAGAAACATGTTCAAATTGCCGAAAAGTTTTTTTAATGGAACCCATTTAATGGCACATGCCAGTTTTAGGGTCCCAAATACCGTAATTTTCAGTCGTCTGCAGGGCACGAGCCTGGAAACGTTTTTTCGCTAAATTCTATTACATCCTAGTTGCAAACCACCAACTGGACCCAACTAGCATGAATTTTCGACCCCAAGTCTTTCGTGGCACCTGTGGTACACTGGTCACGGGTTCCACGGAAATGGCTCAAAATTAGCCAAAATCAGGCTTTATTCGCTTATAACTCGCGATAGAAAACTCGGATCGTCGAAAACTCACTTCCATCGTGTAGAGCGTGGTCGAATTGACCTAGAAACATGTTCAAATTGCCGAAAAGTTTTTTTAATGGAACCCATTTAATGGCATATGCCAGTTTTAGGGTCCCAAATACCGTAATTTTCAGTCGTCTGCATGGCACGAGCCTGGAAACGTTTTTTCGCTGAATTCTATTACATCCTAGTTGCAAACCACCAACTGGACCCAACTAGCATGAATTTTCGAACCCAAGTCTTTCGTGGCACCTGTGGTACACTGGTCACGGGTTCCACGGAAATGGCTCAAAATTAGCCAAAATCAGGCTTTATTCGCTTATAACTCGCGATAGAAAACTCGGATCGTCGAAAACTCACTTCCATCGTGTAGAGCGTGGTCGAATTGACCTAGAAACATGTTCAAATTGCCGAAAAGTTTTTTTAATGGAACCCATTTAATGGCACATGCCAGTTTTAGGGTCCCAAATACCGTAATTTTTTGTCGTCTGCAGGGCACGAGCCTGGAAACGTTTTTTCGCTAAATTCTATTACATCCTAGTTGCAAACCACCAACTGAACCCAACTAGCATGAATTTTCGACCCCAAGTCTTTCGTGGCACCTGTGGTACACTGGTCACGGGTTCCACGGAAATGGCTCAAAATTAGCCAAAATCAGGCTTTATTCGCTTATAACTCGCGATAGAAAATTCGGATTGTCGAAAACTCACTTCCATCGTGTAGAGCGTGGTCGAATTGACCTAGAAACATGTTCAGATTGCCGAAAAGTTTTTTTAATGGAACCCATTTAATGGCACATGCCAGTTTTAGGGTCCCAAATACCGTAATTTTCAGTCGTCTGCATGGCACGAGCCTGGAAACGTTTTTTCGCTAAATTCTATTACATCCTAGTTGCAAACCACCAACTGGACCCAACTAGCATGAATTTTCGACCCCAAGTCTTTCGTGGCACCTGTGGTACACTGGTCACGGGTTCCACGGAAATGGCTCAAAATTAGCCAAAATCAGGCTTTATTCGCTTATAACTCGCGATAGAAAACTCGGATCGTCGAAAACTCACTTCCATCGTGTAGAGCGTGGTCGAATTGACCACGAAACATGTTCAAATTGCCGAAAAGTTTTTTTAATGGAACCCATTTAATGGCACATGCCAGTTTTAGGGTCCCAAATACCGTAATTTTCAGTCGTCTGCAGGGCACGAGCCTGGAAACGTTTTTTCGCTAAATTCTATTACATCCTAGTTGCAAACCATCAACTGGACCGAACTAGCATGAATTTTCGACCCCAAGTCTTTCGTGGCACCTGTGGTACTCTGGTCACGGGTTCCACGGAAATGGCTCAAAATTAGCCAAAATCAGGCTTTATTCGCTTATAACTCGCGATAGAAAACTCGGACCGTCGAAAACTCACTTCCATCGTGTAGAGCGTGGTCGAATTGACCTAGAAACATGTTCAGATTGCCGAAAAGTTTTTTAATGGAACCCATTTAATGGCACATGCCAGTTTTAGGGTCCCAAATACCGTAATTTTCAGTCGTCTGCATGGCACGAGCCTGGAAACGTTTTTTCGCTAAATTCTATTACATCCTAGTTGCAAACCACCAACTGGACCCAACTAGCATGAATTTTCGACCCCAAGTCTTTCGTGGCACCTGTGGTACACTGGTCACGGGTTCCACGGAAATGGCTCAAAATTAGCCAAAATCAGGCTTTATTCGCTTATAACTCGCGATAGAAAACTCGGATCGTCGAAAACTCACTTCCATCGTGTAGAGCGTGGTCGAATTGACCTAGAAACATGTTCAAATTGCCGAAAAGTTTTTTTAATGGAACCCATTTAATGGCACATGCCAGTTTTAGGGTCCCAAATACCGTAATTTTCAGTCGTCTGCAGGGCACGAGCCTGGAAACGTTTTTTCGCTAAATTCTATTACATCCTAGTTGCAAACCACCAACTGGACCAAACTAGCATGAATTTTCGACCCCAAGTCTTTCGTGGCACCTGTGGTACTCTGGTCACGGGTTCCACGGAAATGGCTCAAAATTAGCCAAAATCAGGCTTTATTCGCTTATAACTCGCGATAGAAAACTCGGACCGTCGAAAACTCACTTCCATCGTGTAGAGCGTGGTTGAATTGACCTAGTAACATGTTCAAATTGCCGAAAAGTTTTTTTAATGGAACCCATTTAATGGCACATGCCAGTTTTAGGGTCCCAAATACCGTAATTTTCAGTCGTCTGCATGGCACGAGCCTGGAAACGTTTTTTCGCTAAATTCTATTTCATCCTAGTTGCAAACCACCAACTGGACCCAACTAGCATGAATTTTCGACCCCAAGTCTTTCGTGGCACCTGTGGTACACTAGTCACGGGTTCCACGGAAATGGCTCAAAATTAGCCAATATCAGGCTTTATTCGCTTATAACTCGCGATAGAAAACTCGGATCGTCGAAAACTCACTTCCATCGTGTAGAGCGTGGTCGAATTGACCTAGAAACATGTTCAAATTGCCGAAAAGTTTTTATAATGGAACCCATTTAATGGCACATGCCAGTTTTAGGGTCCCAAATACCGTAATTTTCAGTCGTCTGCAGGGCACGAGCCTGGAAACGTTTTTTCGCTAAATTATATTACATCCTAGTTGCAAACCACCAACTGGACCCAACTAGCATGAATTTTCGACCCCAAGTCTTTCGTGGCACCTGTGGTACACTGGTCACGGGTTCCACGGAAATGGCTCAAAATTAGCCAAAATCAGGCTTTATTCGCTAATAACTCGCGATAGAAAACTCGGATCGTCGAAAACTCACTTCCATCGTGTAGAGCGTGGTCGAATTGACCTAGAAACATGTTCAGATTACTGAAAAGTTTTTTTAATGGAACCCATTTAATGGCACATGCCAGTTTTAGGGTCCCAAATACCGTAATTTTCAGTCGTCTGCATGGCACGAGCCTGGAAACGTTTTTTCGCTAAATTCTATTACATCCTAGTTGCAAACCACCAACTGGACCAAACTAGCATGAATTTTCGACCCCAAGTCTTTCGTGGCACCTGTGGTACTCTGGTCACGGGTTCCACGGAAATGGCTCAAAATTAGCCAAAATCAGGCTTTATTCGCTTATAACTCGCGATAGAAAACTCGGACCGTCGAAAACTCACTTCCATCGTGTAGAGCGTGGTCGAATTGACCTAGTAACATGTTCAAATGGCCGAAAAGTTTTTTTAATGGAACCCATTTAATGGCACATGCCAGTTTTAGGGTCCCAAATACCGTAATTTTCAGTCGTCTGCATGGCACGAGCCTGGAAACGTTTTTTCGCTAAATTCTATTTCATCCTAGTTGCAAACCACCAACTGGACCCAACTAGCATGAATTTTCGACCCCAAGTCTTTCGTGGCACCTGTGGTACACTAGTCACGGGTTCCACGGAAATGGCTCAAAATTAGCCAATATCAGGCTTTATTCGCTTATAACTCGCGATAGAAAACTCGGATCGTCGAAAACTCACTTCCATCGTGTAGAGCGTGGTCGAATTGACCTAGAAACATGTTCAAATTGCCGAAAAGTTTTTATAATGGAACCCATTTAATGGCACATGCCAGTTTTAGGGTCCCAAATACCGTAATTTTCAGTCGTCTGCAGGGCACGAGCCTGGAAACGTTTTTTCGCTAAATTCTATTACATCCTAGTTGCAAACCACCAACTGGACCCAACTAGCATGAATTTTCGACCCCAAGTCTTTCGTGGCACCTGTGGTACACTGGTCACGGGTTCCACGGAAATGGCTCAAAATTAGCCAAAATCAGGCTTTATTCGCTAATAACTCGCGATAGAAAACTCGGATCGTCGAAAACTCACTTCCATCGTGTAGAGCGTGGTCGAATTGACCTAGAAACATGTTCAGATTGCTGAAAAGTTTATTTAATGGAACCCATTTAATGGCACATGCCAGTTTTAGGGTCCCAAATACCGTAATTTTCAGTCGTCTGCATGGCACGAGCCTGGAAACGTTTTTTCGCTAAATTCTATTACATCCTAGTTGCAAACCACCAACTGAACCCAACTAGCATGAATTTTCGACCCCAAGTCTTTCGTGGCACCTGTGGTACACTGGTCACGGGTTCCACGGAAATGGCTCAAAATTAGCCAAAATCAGGCTTTATTCGCTTATAACTCGCGATAGAAAACTCGGATCGTCGAAAACTCACTTCCATCGTGTAGAGCGTGGTCGAATTGACCCAGAAACATGTTCAAATTGCCGAAAAGTTTTTTTAATGGAACCCATTTAATGGCACATGCCAGTTTTAGGGTCCCAAATACCGTAATTTTCAGTCGTCTGCAGGGCGCGAGCCTGGAAACGTTTTTTCGCTAAATTCTATTACATCCTAGTTGCAAACCACCAACTGGACCCAACTAGCATGAATTTTCGACCCCAAGTCTTTCGTGGCACCTGTGGTACACTGGTCACGGGTTCCACGGAAATGGCTCAAAATTACCCAAAATCAGGCTTTATTCGCTTATAACTCGCGATAGAAAACTCGGATCGTCGAAAACTCACTTCCATCGTGTAGAGCGTGGTCGAATTGACCTAGAAACATGTTCAGATTGCTGAAAAGTTTTTTTAATGGAACCCATTTAATGGCACATGCCAGTTTTAGGGTCCCAAATACCGTAATTTTCAGTCGTCTGCAGGGCACGAGCCTGGAAACGTTTTTTCGCTAAATTCTATTACATCCTAGTTGCAAACCACCAACTGGACCAAACTAGCATGAATTTTCGACCCCAAGTCTTTCGTGGCACCTGTGGTACTCTGGTCACGGGTTCCACGGAAATGGCTCAAAATTAGCCAAAATCAGGCTTTATTCGCTTATAACTCGCGATAGAAAACTCGGACCGTCGAAAACTCACTTCCATCGTGTAGAGCGTGGTTGAATTGACCTAGTAACATGTTCAAATTGCCGAAAAGTTTTTTTAATGGAACCCATTTAATGGCACATGCCAGTTTTAGGGTCCCAAATACCGTAATTTTCAGTCGTCTGCATGGCACGAGCCTGGAAACGTTTTTTCGCTAAATTCTATTTCATCCTAGTTGCAAACCACCAACTGGACCCAACTAGCATGAATTTTCGACCCCAAGTCTTTCGTGGCACCTGTGGTACACTAGTCACGGGTTCCACGGAAATGGCTCAAAATTAGCCAATATCAGGCTTTATTCGCTTATAACTCGCGATAGAAAACTCGGATCGTCGAAAACTCACTTCCATCGTGTAGAGCGTGGTCGAATTGACCTAGAAACATGTTCAAATTGCCGAAAAGTTTTTATAATGGAACCCATTTAATGGCACATGCCAGTTTTAGGGTCCCAAATACCGTAATTTTCAGTCGTCTGCAGGGCACGAGCCTGGAAACGTTTTTTCGCTAAATTATATTACATCCTAGTTGCAAACCACCAACTGGACCCAACTAGCATGAATTTTCGACCCCAAGTCTTTCGTGGCACCTGTGGTACACTGGTCACGGGTTCCACGGAAATGGCTCAAAATTAGCCAAAATCAGGCTTTATTCGCTAATAACTCGCGATAGAAAACTCGGATCGTCGAAAACTCACTTCCATCGTGTAGAGCGTGGTCGAATTGACCTAGAAACATGTTCAGATTACTGAAAAGTTTTTTTAATGGAACCCATTTAATGGCACATGCCAGTTTTAGGGTCCCAAATACCGTAATTTTCAGTCGTCTGCATGGCACGAGCCTGGAAACGTTTTTTCGCTAAATTCTATTACATCCTAGTTGCAAACCACCAACTGGACCAAACTAGCATGAATTTTCGACCCCAAGTCTTTCGTGGCACCTGTGGTACTCTGGTCACGGGTTCCACGGAAATGGCTCAAAATTAGCCAAAATCAGGCTTTATTCGCTTATAACTCGCGATAGAAAACTCGGACCGTCGAAAACTCACTTCCATCGTGTAGAGCGTGGTCGAATTGACCTAGTAACATGTTCAAATGGCCGAAAAGTTTTTTTAATGGAACCCATTTAATGGCACATGCCAGTTTTAGGGTCCCAAATACCGTAATTTTCAGTCGTCTGCATGGCACGAGCCTGGAAACGTTTTTTCGCTAAATTCTATTTCATCCTAGTTGCAAACCACCAACTGGACCCAACTAGCATGAATTTTCGACCCCAAGTCTTTCGTGGCACCTGTGGTACACTAGTCACGGGTTCCACGGAAATGGCTCAAAATTAGCCAATATCAGGCTTTATTCGCTTATAACTCGCGATAGAAAACTCGGATCGTCGAAAACTCACTTCCATCGTGTAGAGCGTGGTCGAATTGACCTAGAAACATGTTCAAATTGCCGAAAAGTTTTTATAATGGAACCCATTTAATGGCACATGCCAGTTTTAGGGTCCCAAATACCGTAATTTTCAGTCGTCTGCAGGGCACGAGCCTGGAAACGTTTTTTCGCTAAATTCTATTACATCCTAGTTGCAAACCACCAACTGGACCCAACTAGCATGAATTTTCGACCCCAAGTCTTTCGTGGCACCTGTGGTACACTGGTCACGGGTTCCACGGAAATGGCTCAAAATTAGCCAAAATCAGGCTTTATTCGCTAATAACTCGCGATAGAAAACTCGGATCGTCGAAAACTCACTTCCATCGTGTAGAGCGTGGTCGAATTGACCTAGAAACATGTTCAGATTGCTGAAAAGTTTATTTAATGGAACCCATTTAATGGCACATGCCAGTTTTAGGGTCCCAAATACCGTAATTTTCAGTCGTCTGCATGGCACGAGCCTGGAAACGTTTTTTCGCTAAATTCTATTACATCCTAGTTGCAAACCACCAACTGAACCCAACTAGCATGAATTTTCGACCCCAAGTCTTTCGTGGCACCTGTGGTACACTGGTCACGGGTTCCACGGAAATGGCTCAAAATTAGCCAAAATCAGGCTTTATTCGCTTATAACTCGCGATAGAAAACTCGGATCGTCGAAAACTCACTTCCATCGTGTAGAGCGTGGTCGAATTGACCCAGAAACATGTTCAAATTGCCGAAAAGTTTTTTTAATGGAACCCATTTAATGGCACATGCCAGTTTTAGGGTCCCAAATACCGTAATTTTCAGTCGTCTGCAGGGCGCGAGCCTGGAAACGTTTTTTCGCTAAATTCTATTACATCCTAGTTGCAAACCACCAACTGGACCCAACTAGCATGAATTTTCGACCCCAAGTCTTTCGTGGCACCTGTGGTACACTGGTCACGGGTTCCACGGAAATGGCTCAAAATTAGCCAAAATCAGGCTTTATTCGCTTATAACTCGCGATAGAAAACTCGGATCGTCGAAAACTCACTTCCATCGTGTAGAGCGTGGTCGAATTGACCTAGAAACATGTTCAAATTGCCGAAAAGTTTTTTTAATGGAACCCATTTAATGGCACATGCCAGTTTTAGGGTCCCAAATACCGTAATTTTCAGTCGTCTGCATGGCACGAGCCTGGAAACGTTTTTTCGCTAAATTCTATTACATCCTAGTTGCAAACCACCAACTGGACCCAACTAGCATGAATTTTCGACCCCAAGTCTTTCGTGGCACCTGTGGTACACTAGTCACGGGTTCCACGGAAATGGCTCAAAATTAGCCAATATCAGGCTTTATTCGCTTATAACTCGCGATAGAAAACTCGGATCGTCGAAAACTCACTTCCATCGTGTAGAGCGTGGTCGAATTGACCTAGAAACTTGTTCAAATTGCCGAAAAGTTTTTATAATGGAACCCATTTAATGGCACATGCCAGTTTTAGGGTCCCAAATACCGTAATTTTCAGTCGTCTGCAGGGCACGAGCCTGGAAACGTTTTTTCGCTAAATTCTATTACATCCTAGTTGCAAACCACCAACTGGACCCAACTAGCATGAATTTTCGACCCCAAGTCTTTCGTGGCACCTGTGGTACACTGGTCACGGGTTCCACGGAAATGGCTCAAAATTAGCCAAAATCAGGCTTTATTCGCTAATAACTCGCGATAGAAAACTCGGATCGTCGAAAACTCACTTCCATCGTGTAGAGCGTGGTCGAATTGACCTAGAAACATGTTCAGATTGCTGAAAAGTTTTTTTAATGGAACCCATTTAATGGCACATGCCAGTTTTAGGGTCCCAAATACCGTAATTTTCAGTCGTCTGCATGGCACGAGCCTGGAAACGTTTTTTCGCTAAATTCTATTACATCCTAGTTGCAAACCACCAACTGGACCCAACTAGCATGAATTTTCGACCCCAAGTCTTTCGTGGCACCTGTGGTACACTGGTCACGGGTTCCACGGAAATGGCTCAAAATTAGCCAAAATCAGGCTTTATTCGCTTATAACTCGCGATAGAAAACTCGGATCGTCGAAAACTCACTTCCATCGTGTAGAGCGTGGTCGAATTGACCCAGAAACATGTTCAAATTGCCGAAAAGTTTTTTTAATGGAACCCATTTAATGGCACATGCCAGTTTTAGGGTCCCAAATACCGTAATTTTCAGTCGTCTGCAGGGCGCGAGCCTGGAAACGTTTTTTCGCTAAATTCTATTACATCCTAGTTGCAAACCACCAACTGGACCCAACTAGCATGAATTTTCGACCCCAAGTCTTTCGTGGCACCTGTGGTACACTGGTCACGGGTTCCACGGAAATGGCTCAAAATTAGCCAAAATCAGGCTTTATTCGCTTATAACTCGCGATAGAAAACTCGGATCGTCGAAAACTCACTTCCATCGTGTAGAGCGTGGTCGAATTGACCTAGAAACATGTTCAAATTGCCGAAAAGTTTTTTTAATGGAACCCATTTAATGGCACATGCCAGTTTTAGGGTCCCAAATACCGTAATTTTCAGTCGTCTGCATGGCACGAGCCTGGAAACGTTTTTTCGCTAAATTCTATTACATCCTAGTTGCAAACCACCAACTGGACCCAACTAGCATGAATTTTCGACCCCAAGTCTTTCGTGGCACCTGTGGTACACTGGTCACGGGTTCCACGGAAATGGCTCAAAATTAGCCAAAATCAGGCTTTATTCGCTTATAACTCGCGATAGAAAACTCGGATCGTCGAAAACTCACTTCCATCGTGTAGAGCGTGGTTGAATTGACCTAGAAACATGTTCAAATTGCCGAAAAGTTTTTTTAATGGAACCCATTTAATGGCACATGCCAGTTTTAGGGTCCCAAATACCGTAATTTTCAGTCGTCTGCAGGGCACGAGCCTGGAAACGTTTTTTCGCTAAATTCTATTACATCCTAGTTGCAAACCACCAACTGGACCCAACTAGCATGAATTTTCGACCCCAAGTCTTTCGTGGCACCTGTGGTACACTGGTCACGGGTTCCACGGAAATGGCTCAAAATTAGCCAAAATCAGGCTTTATTCGCTTATAACTCGCGATAGAAAACTCGGATCGTCGAAAACTCACTTCCATCGTGTAGAGCGTGGTCGAATTGACCTAGAAACATGTTCAAATTGCCGAAAAGTTTTTTTAATGGAACCCATTTAATGGCACATGCCAGTTTTAGGGTCCCAAATACCGTAATTTTCAGTCGTCTGCATGGCACGAGCCTGGAAACGTTTTTTCGCTGAATTCTATTACATCCTAGTTGCAAACCACCAACTGGACCCAACTAGCATGAATTTTCGAACCCAAGTCTTTCGTGGCACCTGTGGTACACTGGTCACGGGTTCCACGGAAATGGCTCAAAATTAGCCAAAATCAGGCTTTATTCGCTTATAACTCGCGATAGAAAACTCGGATCGTCGAAAACTCACTTCCATCGTGTAGAGCGTGGTCGAATTGACCTAGAAACATGTTCAAATTGCCGAAAAGTTTTTTTAATGGAACCCATTTAATGGCACATGCCAGTTTTAGGGTCCCAAATACCGTAATTTTTTGTCGTCTGCAGGGCACGAGCCTGGAAACGTTTTTTCGCTAAATTCTATTACATCCTAGTTGCAAACCACCAACTGAACCCAACTAGCATGAATTTTCGACCCCAAGTCTTTCGTGGCACCTGTGGTACACTGGTCACGGGTTCCACGGAAATGGCTCAAAATTAGCCAAAATCAGGCTTTATTCGCTTATAACTCGCGATAGAAAATTCGGATTGTCGAAAACTCACTTCCATCGTGTAGAGCGTGGTCGAATTGACCTAGAAACATGTTCAGATTGCCGAAAAGTTTTTTTAATGGAACCCATTTAATGGCACATGCCAGTTTTAGGGTCCCAAATACCGTAATTTTCAGTCGTCTGCATGGCACGAGCCTGGAAACGTTTTTTCGCTAAATTCTATTACATCCTAGTTGCAAACCACCAACTGGACCCAACTAGCATGAATTTTCGACCCCAAGTCTTTCGTGGCACCTGTGGTACACTGGTCACGGGTTCCACGGAAATGGCTCAAAATTAGCCAAAATCAGGCTTTATTCGCTTATAACTCGCGATAGAAAACTCGGATCGTCGAAAACTCACTTCCATCGTGTAGAGCGTGGTCGAATTGACCTAGAAACATGTTCAAATTGCCGAAAAGTTTTTTTAATGGAACCCATTTAATGGCACATGCCAGTTTTAGGGTCCCAAATACCGTAATTTTCAGTCGTCTGCAGGGCACGAGCCTGGAAACGTTTTTTCGCTAAATTCTATTACATCCTAGTTGCAAACCATCAACTGGACCGAACTAGCATGAATTTTCGACCCCAAGTCTTTCGTGGCACCTGTGGTACTCTGGTCACGGGTTCCACGGAAATGGCTCAAAATTAGCCAAAATCAGGCTTTATTCGCTTATAACTCGCGATAGAAAACTCGGACCGTCGAAAACTCACTTCCATCGTGTAGAGCGTGGTCGAATTGACCTAGAAACATGTTCAGATTGCCGAAAAGTTTTTTAATGGAACCCATTTAATGGCACATGCCAGTTTTAGGGTCCCAAATACCGTAATTTTCAGTCGTCTGCATGGCACGAGCCTGGAAACGTTTTTTTCGCTAAATTCTATTACATCCTAGTTGCAAACCACCAACTGGACCCAACTAGCATGAATTTTCGACCCCAAGTCTTTCGTGGCACCTGTGGTACACTGGTCACGGGTTCTACGGAAATGGCTCAAAATTAGCCAAAATCAGGCTTTATTCGCTTATAACTCGCGATAGAAAACTCGGATCGTCGAAAACTCACTTCCATCGTGTAGAGCGTGGTCGAATTGACCTAGAAACATGTTCAAATTGCCGAAAAGTTTTTTTAATGGAACCCATTTAATGGCACATGCCAGTTTTAGGGTCCCAAATACCGTAATTTTCAGTCGTCTGCAGGGCACGAGCCTGGAAACGTTTTTTCGCTAAATTCTATTACATCCTAGTTGCAAACCACCAACTGGACCAAACTAGCATGAATTTTCGACCCCAAGTCTTTCGTGGCACCTGTGGTACTCTGGTCACGGGTTCCACGGAAATGGCTCAAAATTAGCCAAAATCAGGCTTTATTCGCTTATAACTCGCGATAGAAAACTCGGACCGTCGAAAACTCACTTCCATCGTGTAGAGCGTGGTTGAATTGACCTAGTAACATGTTCAAATTGCCGAAAAGTTTTTTTAATGGAACCCATTTAATGGCACATGCCAGTTTTAGGGTCCCAAATACCGTAATTTTCAGTCGTCTGCATGGCACGAGCCTGGAAACGTTTTTTCGCTAAATTCTATTTCATCCTAGTTGCAAACCACCAACTGGACCCAACTAGCATGAATTTTCGACCCCAAGTCTTTCGTGGCACCTGTGGTACACTAGTCACGGGTTCCACGGAAATGGCTCAAAATTAGCCAATATCAGGCTTTATTCGCTTATAACTCGCGATAGAAAACTCGGATCGTCGAAAACTCACTTCCATCGTGTAGAGCGTGGTCGAATTGACCTAGAAACATGTTCAAATTGCCGAAAAGTTTTTATAATGGAACCCATTTAATGGCACATGCCAGTTTTAGGGTCCCAAATACCGTAATTTTCAGTCGTCTGCAGGGCACGAGCCTGGAAACGTTTTTTCGCTAAATTCTATTACATCCTAGTTGCAAACCACCAACTGGACCCAACTAGCATGAATTTTCGACCCCAAGTCTTTCGTGGCACCTGTGGTACACTGGTCACGGGTTCCACGGAAATGGCTCAAAATTAGCCAAAATCAGGCTTTATTCGCTAATAACTCGCGATAGAAAACTCGGATCGTCGAAAACTCACTTCCATCGTGTAGAGCGTGGTCGAATTGACCTAGAAACATGTTCAGATTGCTGAAAAGTTTTTTTAATGGAACCCATTTAATGGCACATGCCAGTTTTAGGGTCCCAAATACCGTAATTTTCAGTCGTCTGCATGGCACGAGCCTGGAAACGTTTTTTCGCTAAATTCTATTACATCCTAGTTGCAAACCACCAACTGGACCAAACTAGCATGAATTTTCGACCCCAAGTCTTTCGTGGCACCTGTGGTACTCTGGTCACGGGTTCCACGGAAATGGCTCAAAATTAGCCAAAATCAGGCTTTATTCGCTTATAACTCGCGATAGAAAACTCGGATCGTCGAAAACTCACTTCCATCGTGTAGAGCGTGGTCGAATTGGCCTAGTAACATGTTCAAATTGCCGAAAAGTTTTTTTAATGGAACCCATTTAATGGCACATGCCAGTTTTAGGGTCCCAAATACCGTAATTTTCAGTCGTCTGCATGTCACGAGCCTGGAAACGTTTTTTCGCTAAATTCTATTACATCCTAGTTGCAAACCACCAACTGGACCCAACTAGCATGAATTTTCGACCCCAAGTCTTTCGTGGCACCTGTGGTACACTGGTCACGGGTTCCACGGAAATGGCTCAAAATTAGCCAAAATCAGGCTTTATTCGCTTATAACTCGCGATAGAAAACTCGGATCGTCGAAAACTCACTTCCATCGTGTAGAGCGTGGTCGAATTGACCTAGAAAAATGTTCAAATTGCCGAAAAGTTTTTTTAATGGAACCCATTTAATGGCACATGCCAGTTTTAGGGTCCCAAATACCGTAATTTTCAGTCGTCTGCATGGCACGAGCCTGGAAACGTTTTTTCGCTAAATTCTATTACATCCTAGTTGCAAACCACCAACTGGACCCAACTAGCATGAATTTTCGACCCCAAGTCTTTCGTGGCACCTGTGGTACACTGGTCACGGGTTCCACGGAAATGGCTCAAAATTAGCCAAAATCAGGCTTTATTCGCTTATAACTCGCGATAGAAAACTCGGATCGTCGAAAACTCACTTCCATCGTGTAGAGCGTGGTCGAATTGACCTAGAAACATGTTCAAATTGCCGAAAAGTTTTTTTAATGGAACCCATTTAATGGCACATGCCAGTTTTAGGGTCCCAAATACCGTAATTTTCAGTCTTCTGCAGGGCACGAGCCTGGAAACGTTTTTTCGCTAAATTCTATTACATCCTAGTTGCAAACCACCAACTGGACCAAACTAGCATGAATTTTCGACCCCAAGTCTTTCGTGGCACCTGTGGTACACTGGTCACGGGTTCCACGGAAATGGCTCAAAATTAGCCAAAATCAGGCTTTATTCGCTTATAACTCGCGATAGAAAACTCGGATCGTCGAAAACTCACTTCCATCGTGTAGAGCGTGGTCGAATTGACCTAGAAAAATGTTCAAATTGCCGAAAAGTTTTTTTAATGGAACCCATTTAATGGCACATGCCAGTTTTAGGGTCCCAAATACCGTAATTTTCAGTCGTCTGCATGGCACGAGCCTGGAAACGTTTTTTCGCTAAATTCTATTACATCCTAGTTGCAAACCACCAACTGGACCCAACTAGCATGAATTTTCGACCCCAAGTCTTTCGTGGCACCTGTGGTACACTGGTCACGGGTTCCACGGAAATGGCTCAAAATTAGCCAAAATCAGGCTTTATTCGCTTATAACTCGCGATAGAAAACTCGGATCGTCGAAAACTCACTTCCATCGTGTAGAGCGTGGTCGAATTGACCTAGAAACATGTTCAAATTGCCGAAAAGTTTTTTTAATGGAACCCATTTAATGGCACATGCCAGTTTTAGGGTCCCAAATACCGTAATTTTCAGTCTTCTGCAGGGCACGAGCCTGGAAACGTTTTTTCGCTAAATTCTATTACATCCTAGTTGCAAACCACCAACTGGACCAAACTAGCATGAATTTTCGACCCCAAGTCTTTCGTGGCACCTGTGGTACACTGGTCACGGGTTCCACGGAAATGGCTCAAAATTAGCCAAAATCAGGCTTTATTCGCTTATAACTCGCGATAGAAAACTCGGATCGTCGAAAACTCACTTCCATCGTGTAGAGCGTGGTCGAATTGACCTAGAAACATGTTCAAATTGCCGAAAAGTTTTTTTAATGGAACCCATTTAATGGCACATGCCAGTTTTAGGGTCCCAAATACCGTAATTTTCAGTCTTCTGCAGGGCACGAGCCTGGAAACGTTTTTTCGCTAAATTCTATTACATCCTAGTTGCAAACCACCAACTGGACCAAACTAGCATGAATTTTCGACCCCAAGTCTTTCGTGGCACCTGTGGTACACTGGTCACGGGTTCCACGGAAATGGCTCAAAATTAGCCAAAATCAGGCTTTATTCGCTTATAACTCGCGATAGAAAACTCGGATCGTCGAAAACTCACTTCCATCGTGTAGAGCGTGGTCGAATTGACCTAGAAAAATGTTCAAATTGCCGAAAAGTTTTTTTAATGGAACCCATTTAATGGCACATGCCAGTTTTAGGGTCCCAAATACCGTAATTTTCAGTCGTCTGCATGGCACGAGCCTGGAAACGTTTTTTCGCTAAATTCTATTACATCCTAGTTGCAAACCACCAACTGGACCCAACTAGCATGAATTTTCGACCCCAAGTCTTTCGTGGCACCTGTGGTACACTGGTCACGGGTTCCACGGAAATGGCTCAAAATTAGCCAAAATCAGGCTTTATTCGCTTATAACTCGCGATAGAAAACTCGGATCGTCGAAAACTCACTTCCATCGTGTAGAGCGTGGTCGAATTGACCTAGAAACATGTTCAAATTGCCGAAAAGTTTTTTTAATGGAACCCATTTAATGGCACATGCCAGTTTTAGGGTCCCAAATACCGTAATTTTCAGTCTTCTGCAGGGCACGAGCCTGGAAACGTTTTTTCGCTAAATTCTATTACATCCTAGTTGCAAACCACCAACTGGACCAAACTAGCATGAATTTTCGACCCCAAGTCTTTCGTGGCACCTGTGGTACACTGGTCACGGGTTCCACGGAAATGGCTCAAAATTAGCCAAAATCAGGCTTTATTCGCTTATAACTCGCGATAGAAAACTCGGATCGTCGAAAACTCACTTCCATCGTGTAGAGCGTGGTCGAATTGACCTAGAAACATGTTCAAATTGCCGAAAAGTTTTTTTAATGGAACCCATTTAATGGCACATGCCAGTTTTAGGGTCCCAAATACCGTAATTTTCAGTCGTCTGCAGGGCACGAGCCTGGAAACGTTTTTCCGCTAAATTCTATTACATCCTAGTTGCAAACCACCAACTGGACCCAACTAGCATGAATTTTCGACCCCAAGTCTTTCGTGGCACCTGTGGTACACTGGTCACGGGTTCCGCGGAAATGGCTCAAAATTAACCAAAATCAGGCTTTATTCGCTTATAACTCGCGATAGAAAACTCGGATCGTCAAAAACTCACTTCCATCGTGTAGAGCGTGGTCGAATTGACCTAGAAACATGTTCAGATTGCTGAAAAGTTTTTTTAATGGAACCCATTTAATGGCACATGCCAGTTTTAGGGTCCCAAATACCGTAATTTTCAGTCGTCTGCATGGCACGAGCCTGGAAACGTTTTTTCGCTAAATTCTATTACATCCTAGTTGCAAACCACCAACTGGACCAAACTAGCATGAATTTTCGACCCCAAGTCTTTCGTGGCACCTGTGGTACACTGGTCACGGGTTCCACGGAAATGGCTCAAAATTAGCCAAAATCAGGCTTTATTCGCTTATAACTCGCGATAGAAAACTCGGATCGTCGAAAACTCACTTCCATCGTGTAGAGCGTGGTCGAATTGACCTAGAAAAATGTTCAAATTGCCGAAAAGTTTTTTTAATGGAACCCATTTAATGGCACATGCCAGTTTTAGGGTCCCAAATACCGTAATTTTCAGTCGTCTGCATGGCACGAGCCTGGAAACGTTTTTTCGCTAAATTCTATTACATCCTAGTTGCAAACCACCAACTGGACCCAACTAGCATGAATTTTCGACCCCAAGTCTTTCGTGGCACCTGTGGTACACTGGTCACGGGTTCCACGGAAATGGCTCAAAATTAGCCAAAATCAGGCTTTATTCGCTTATAACTCGCGATATAAAACTCGGATCGTCGAAAACTCACTTCCATCGTGTAGAGCGTGGTCGAATTGACCTAGAAAAATGTTCAAATTGCCGAAAAGTTTTTTTAATGGAACCCATTTAATGGCACATGCCAGTTTTAGGGTCCCAAATACCGTAATTTTCAGTCGTCTGCATGGCACGAGCCTGGAAACGTTTTTTCGCTAAATTCTATTACATCCTAGTTGCAAACCACCAACTGGACCCAACTAGCATGAATTTTCGACCCCAAGTCTTTCGTGGCACCTGTGGTACACTGGTCACGGGTTCCACGGAAATGGCTCAAAATTAGCCAAAATCAGGCTTTATTCGCTTATAACTCGCGATAGAAAACTCGGATCGTCGAAAACTCACTTCCATCGTGTAGAGCGTGGTCGAATTGACCTAGAAACATGTTCAAATTGCCGAAAAGTTTTTTTAATGGAACCCATTTAATGGCACATGCCAGTTTTAGGGTCCCAAATACCGTAATTTTCAGTCTTCTGCAGGGCACGAGCCTGGAAACGTTTTTTCGCTAAATTCTATTACATCCTAGTTGCAAACCACCAACTGGACCAAACTAGCATGAATTTTCGACCCCAAGTCTTTCGTGGCACCTGTGGTACACTGGTCACGGGTTCCACGGAAATGGCTCAAAATTAGCCAAAATCAGGCTTTATTCGCTTATAACTCGCGATAGAAAACTCGGATCGTCGAAAACTCACTTCCATCGTGTAGAGCGTGGTCGAATTGACCTAGAAACATGTTCAAATTGCCGAAAAGTTTTTTTAATGGAACCCATTTAATGGCACATGCCAGTTTTAGGGTCCCAAATACCGTAATTTTCAGTCGTCTGCAGGGCACGAGCCTGGAAACGTTTTTTCGCTAAATTCTATTACATCCTAGTTGCAAACCACCAACTGGACCCAACTAGCATGAATTTTCGACCCCAAGTCTTTCGTGGCACCTGTGGTACACTGGTCACGGGTTCCACGGAAATGGCTCAAAATTAGCCAAAATCAGGCTTTATTCGCTTATAACTCGCGATAGAAAACTCGGATCGTCAAAAACTCACTTCCATCGTGTAGAGCGTGGTCGAATTGACCTAGAAACATGTTCAGATTGCTGAAAAGTTTTTTTAATGGAACCCATTTAATGGCACATGCCAGTTTTAGGGTCCCAAATACCGTAATTTTCAGTCGTCTGCATGGCACGAGCCTGGAAACGTTTTTTCGCTAAATTCTATTACATCCTAGTTGCAAACCACCAACTGGACCAAACTAGCATGAATTTTCGACCCCAAGTCTTTCGTGGCACCTGTGGTACACTGGTCACGGGTTCCACGGAAATGGCTCAAAATTACCCAAAATCAGGCTTTATTCGCTTATAACTCGCGATAGAAAACTCGGATCGTCGAAAACTCACTTCCATCGTGTAGAGCGTGGTCGAATTGACCTAGAAACATGTTCAAATTGCCGAAAAGTTTTTTTAATGGAACCCATTTATTGGCACATGCCAGTTTTAGGGTCCCAAATACCGTAATTTTCAGTCGTCTGCATGGCACGAGCCTGGAAACGTTTTTTCGCTAAATTCTATTACATCCTAGTTGCAAACCACCAACTGGACCCAACTAGCATGAATTTTCGACCCCAAGTCTTTCGTGGCACCTGTGGTACACTGGTCACGGGTTCCGCGGAAATGGCTCAAAATTAGCCAAAATCAGGCTTTATTCGCTTATAACTCGCGATAGAAAACTCGGATCGTCAAAAACTCACTTCCATCGTGTAGAGCGTGGTCGAATTGACCTAGAAACATGTTCAGATTGCTGAAAAGTTTTTTTAATGGAACCCATTTAATGGCACATGCCAGTTTTAGGGTCCCAAATACCGTAATTTTCAGTCGTCTGCATGGCACGAGCCTGGAAACGTTTTTTCGCTAAATTCTATTACATCCTAGTTGCAAACCACCAACTGGACCAAACTAGCATGAATTTTCGACCCCAAGTCTTTCGTGGCACCTGTGGTACACTGGTCACGGGTTCCACGGAAATGGCTCAAAATTAGCCAAAATCAGGCTTTATTCGCTTATAACTCGCGATAGAAAACTCGGATCGTCGAAAACTCACTTCCATCGTGTAGAGCGTGGTCGAATTGACCTAGAAACATGTTCAAATTGCCGAAAAGTTTTTTTAATGAAACCCATTTATTGGCACATGCCAGTTTTAGGGTCCCAAATACCGTAATTTTCAGTCGTCTGCATGGCACGAGCCTGGAAACGTTTTTTCGCTAAATTCTATTACATCCTAGTTGCAAACCACCAACTGGACCCAACTAGCATGAATTTTCGACCCCAAGTCTTTCGTGGCACCTGTGGTACACTGGTCACGGGTTCCACGGAAATGGCTCAAAATTAGCCAAAATCAGGCTTTATTCGCTTATAACTCGCGATATAAAACTCGGATCGTCGAAAACTCACTTCCATCGTGTAGAGCGTGGTCGAATTGACCTAGAAAAATGTTCAAATTGCCGAAAAGTTTTTTTAATGGAACCCATTTAATGGCACATGCCAGTTTTAGGGTCCCAAATACCGTAATTTTCAGTCGTCTGCATGGCACGAGCCTGGAAACGTTTTTTCGCTAAATTCTATTACATCCTAGTT